>JAODKC010000028.1:14342404-14367106 GCA_026777985.1 Mormyrops attenuatus
CCGGCAGTGGCCCCCCCCACCGGCCCGGGGGGGGGCGCCCGGGGGGGGGGGGGGGGGGGGCGGGGGCCCCCAGGGCTAATTTGGACAGTAGCCCCTGAACACATTCAGCCCCTTCTTAGGACTATACCTTTCATATTCTCCTGGGAATTTTAATTACACAAAACTGTACAAAAGGCAGAAGAAAAAACAACTGGTTCAGAGAGATAGCTAATCAGATTGCAGAGGAGGTGGGTCCAAACAACTACAGGAGGCAGGGCCAAGACATCTGATTCATTGGTCCCGCCTCCTCTAGTTGCTTGGACCCACCTCCTCTACAATCTGATTGGTTCTCTTTCTGGATCAACCATTTTTCGTTCTGCCCTCAGAACATTTTTGTGCAAGTAAAACTCCCAAGAGCCTCTCATACACCTATACAGCTCATTTTTACAGACAATTACACACTACTGCTTCACAATTAAACCTTTGACCTGGCTGTTAATTAAGTATTCATTATTAACTAATTTAAGCATTTCCAAAGGCAAAGGTGTTGGGTGGAAGGAGCTTGGCTAAACCCAAGCAGAGATTTGCCTCCACCAGTAGTGCTGTGCGGTGGAGCGGCTTCTCGCTGGGTTTGAAGCTCCAGGCTGAAGCTGCAACCACTTGGCACAAAATAAAATAAATGAGCAGATTAGTGTGACATCAGCCCCCCCACAGCTTGATCTGGCCGGTTATGCTGTCCACCTTCCACTCTGCTTCTATATCTCTCTGTTCTCACTTTCTTCTCTGTTTTTCTTTACCCATCTATTCTGTCATCTTTTCCACTCAGTTCTGTCTTTCTGCTCCTCTTGTCATGTTTTTGTTCTCCTGTCTGTCCTCCATTCTGCCATCTTCTCCTTTCTGTTCTTTCCTCCACTCTCTTCTGTTGTTTTCCTTCTTCTCTCCATCTTGTTTTTCTCCTACTCTCCGTTTTGTTGGCTGCATGACTTCTCGATTTCAGGCAAATAAAGAAATAAACATATAGACAGATAGATAGACTTGCTTGGCAGGAGGTGTGGGGGGGTATGAAGTGGCAGGATATTTACAAGCCCTCACAAAAGGGCACGGCATTAAATCTATGAGCGACAGACCCCCTTCGGCATGGACCCGCCGCGCCGCTGTTGTGACTGTGTCACTCCTCATAATCCCTTCAGAACGCCATCTTCTAAATCATCATAATTAAACTGTCCTGCTCTTCCTCTCATGTGGTCTGGGCCAGGCCGGGCCCTGCAAAGAGACACCGTATCCATCACCGGCTACAGCAGGCCACCTCCCTCGCAATCCGCTTAGTGCTGAGGCTCCTGGCCGTCTCCCGAGATCATAGCTGTTTGTCAGACGTACAGATCGGAAGCTTTATGAACTGCTCCTCCACACACCATCCGTCTGCCGCCTCAATCAAGCTGAGGACTCCGGTGAAAAATGACCTTGAGGACGCCAGCCTTCCGACGCCCCTCTGAACTCTCTAATCTCATTCGGTATATTAAGAAAACCAGCAGATGAAAATGGCTGAAAATGTTGGTTCCATCACCTGTATTTTGAATCGAAAGATTCTGTGTGTGTATGCGTTTTAAGTAACTACAACATGAATGCAAATATTAGCACTGATCTTAGGCACGCAGTCAGTTAAGCACTAAGCGATGTTTCTGTGCTCATCTTGGCACAAAGTGTGAACATTTTGGGAAAAGGGCTCCCGTTGAAGCCCTTAATCAACTGACACAGTGTCTCTACAGCCAGAGCAGAAGACAGACTTATGGGCGATGCATAACTTCTCAAGGTGATGCTGACAGGCTCGTGCCCTCTGTTAAACTGCATCATCAGCGGGTTGGTTCCCATTAACAGAGCGGGCAGGACCCGGGGCGACCTGCTGAAGAGCAGCGACCACGTGTCTGTGAGGCCGCTCCATGGCTCGGAAATGACGGTCACGTCGCGTCGAGACCGGGAAAGAGTGGTGCGTTACTGTGACTGTATCTTTGCACATTTCTGGTCACCTTCGTTGAAGACCACATCTCCTGCTGGCTTGTGTCTCCTCACCAATGCAAACAAAACATTACTGACAGCAAAACACGGATAAGAAGAGATCCTTCAGGCTCAAAAGTGACATTTTTGTTAGGAAAATGTCATCCATAGTCCTGATTAATAATAACACAAAGGAAATCTGAAATGCACATTGATTTCAGTACATTTATCACTCCATGTTAGCGTGCCTGTCCAACCTGTGTTAGGGTTATACAGTATGAAGAGTCGGCTTCGACGGGCTGATCTCACAGCACTTGATGGGTCGCTGGTTCACCAAGCATCAACCAGTGCTTGTGAGAAAGCTCTTCTGGAGCTGAAAACTATTAATCAGAACGCTGTGGAGATCTGAAACTATGCAAGTGAGGATTGACACTTTTGTTAGAAAAGAAACGTCAGTCTTAATAATTATAGCTAAATATATATCTTATTTTTATGTTAACTTTTATGTCATTTATACTGTCTGCAATCCCCATTATGCTTGGCTGGGACTTTACCTATGACACAAAATTCACAATCAGTGGCCCGGTTAGAATTAAAACACATTGTGAACAAGCATCATGCTGTGCCATCGTGGGTGTGGATGGGAGCATTAATCATGCGCCGGTCACGCCGAGCCCTGATTGGTCACTGACGTCACAAGGGCAGCCATGCCTGTCTTTCCACTTCCATTAGTGGCACAATCCGTCATAGACTGCAGCACGGTAATCAAACGTCTCTGCACTTCAAACACAACATTATTATTTAAAAGACATCCCTAAAAGCTGATTTATAAACATTACTCCATGCCTGTATGAATGTTACTGTATTTTAGACATGTCATTTCGTATTCTCTAATAGCGCTGCTCTGACCTGGATTAGTAAATTGCATTTACATTTTGAGTAACAAAATGGTCCTTTCAGAGACTTTCCCAAGCTGCTTGCTCTTACTTTAAGAATAAGCACCTACATTACAACCAAGTGCTTTGTCATTAATCAATTTTTGCACATAGACGACCCTTTTAATTCCGGCTGACGCTGCCCGCAGGTCATGGTCCCGTTTTCCAGGTTAAACGCAGCCGGTTCCTGCAACCCACACATGACTCACTGCTGAGATGGAGATCCCATGGCTTCTCTTCCCCAACTATCAGCCAAATATCAGCTAAGCATGCCGATAACAGATCCAACAAGGAGCCAGGTGAATATTCCTCTGTGATCAAAGGAAAATGCAAGTAACTCCTGCACGCTTTCTGGATTACTGTCGTGTAAGTATCAATCTATTTCGAGTGTAGATCTAAATGCAGTAAGCCTAGATGTTGGGAGGGGAATTGCAGCCCCTGAGCCGGATGTGGCTGGAAGCTCTGGCCCTAGTGTCAGCCCAGCTCTGTCTGGGTAGATCGCCAGCCACATGGGCCTCATTAGAGCCCTCCCAGGGGGGTGACTGGGCACCCTACCCATGGCCCCTACCATCCTGACTGCTCATTAGCAGGCCCTGCAGCTGTCCGCCAGGGGTGACACTAATATCACACGTAATGCAAGCTGCCGCAAACTAACATCTTTCATACAGAAAGTCATACGGCCATAAAATAACTCGCTCGTGGTTCTGTGTGTGAAAAGATCTTGGAAGTGCGGGTCTGACACGACACCATATTAAAATAGATGTTTCACCTCCCCTCTCAGTCCAGAAAATGGGGGTTGGGGCGGCGGCTCCAGCAAAACCGTCTTCGGTGTCTCAGACGCACAGAGCCACAGACAATCAGCCCCCCAGCAGCATAGACGACAAGGAAGTCCTTCCAAGAGATGGCTTTCTGTGATCTCCCCAGACCCAGTAAGGCAGCCCCCTGGACTAGACTGATCCTTAAGGAAAGACTGGTCATTAAAGATGATGTCATCTTAATGTTATGTATGGCTCAGTAAAATTAACAGCCTTGTAACCGGGCTGGAAACCGACCAATAAGCTTATTTTTTACTTACTCTCAATACTATCCGCACATTCACCTACTGTAATATTTGACAAATTTTCCATTTTGGGTATCAAATGAAGACAGATATACATTATAAATGCTGATACAGACTGAGGTGAGTTTCCAACAATAGCTGTCTCTTGACCCATGATAGCTGGGACAGGATGCAAGTTGGACCTTCAGGAGCATAAGAACAGATCTTAGTACCTCAGAGAAGAACATCTGAGGGCCTGTGACCTCAGGTGACCTCTGCACAAGTCTTCACAGATTCACATGACGGCACCCCATCATTCACCTGGTTCATGGCACGATCTTGGGAAGGAGGAGAATCATGGCTTTCCAAGGGATTGAATCTGCTTACATGGACAGGGCATTCTTGACCCCAACAATAGTTTCCCCTGAGCAACTGTAGGCTGTATCTTACCTGTTTTGCTTTTGCTAACTGCTATTCTTTCCAGATGGGCCAGACCAATTGAAGGGAGTAACTGTGACCCTTTGGAGTTTCGTATACTGAAAAAGTAACATCAATACTATCAAAATAAGCTGATTTTCCCTAGAAATGAGAGATCTGAAACCACTCATATTTTAGGAACCAAGGTGCTGCTCAGAATGTTATTCCCCATTTCTCCAAGGTATACTTGGGATTTGGCTAAACCTAAGTGCTACTGTAAGGATTTCTGTAGCTCGCCAAAAACATATGGGAAAATACCTCATAGTCTGGCAAGGCCAGGCAGAATTTAATTCCTCAATGACCCCGGTTCCAAACATTACTTTGGGAAAGTCGACACCCAAAGACCAAAGAACACGGCTCCTACTGTCAAACATGGTATCCATTTACTTTACACATTCTTATTCAAAATGTGCAATTTCATCCATCCATCCATCCATCCATCCATCCACCCATCCATCCATCCTTTAATCTTCCAACCACTTATCCAATTCAGGGTCCCAGGGGTTCTGGAGTCGATTCCAGTACAAAGCTGAGGACTCCCCAGCCAATACGCCAGTCCATCACATGGCACACACAGCTACACAATCAGACACTACAGGCAACTAAAATCAGAAACTTGCTTGTGAAATGTGGAGTTTCAGCCAGCTCCGTGAAAGTGTAGCCTTGTGTGACTTACAAACAGAAATAAACAGACACACCTCTGGGTCAATAAAGTTTTGGCTTGGAGCTCCCACAGGACTAAACACAGGCTGGTGCATTATGGGTAACTAGACAGGCCGAACATGAAAATCTCCAATCTAGGATAAATGCTTATAGTTAGGAGAAAGAGGGCCAGAAAGAGTGCCTGCCTTTCCTTCTCCCAACTATCACACGAACTAAGCTTTCATCCGAACACTGAAGCTCCAACCTGACGGGGCAGGAAAAACCCTTGGATCTAATGGAGCTTGATGATATGAATGAGCATTAGCAGCAAACAGATGTTATCTCTGTCGTCTATTCAGCCTAATTGACTTCTTAACCCTCCTGTTTTAATGAAGTAAAACTGCAATAAAATACAAATTACTGTATCAGTAGATGTGCCAAATATCTCAGTTAGGTATCCCAGGCGTAGTGATGGACATTAACCTATCAATGCCCATTAGTAATAACAATGCCTGTTATATAACTATAACACAAATATTCTAATAGATCTAGTGAGCAGGGGTTTCCACTTAGACCCGTCAGTCACCCCTCAGCTACAAAGACGTGATCCTGGGGTGGGAACATGGGTATTGTTAGGATTGATCACTCGGGGCCTAGCCCAGAGTATTTTACCCCTGACGCCAGTCTTCCTTAAAAAAAAAAAAGAAAAAGAAACATCAGGGGCAGGTAAACTTGACTTAGCCCCTGATTTTTTTCATTAGCTAGAAATGCCCCTGGGTGGGCATTTGGGCACGTTGGCTGGGTGGTAGTTTGTGTCAGAGTTATGGGGGAGCAATCCCGGAGGTAGCAGCCACCCGCATATAGCCAAACCCCTGGAAAAACCGCCGTGGTCCTAAATTTGGTAACCTTGTCAGAAAGTTGTGTCATTTAAACAAATTCAACGGGGGTGGAGTGAGCCAGAGACAATGGGAGAAAAAATGTCAGTCAAGTGTCATAGGAGAGGTGTGTACCAAGCATTTAGGCATTCTTTATCGACGGTCATGCGCACCCCAGGCATGGGGTAGTGTGGTACTCACTACTAATTCAATAGCTTCAATAGCTGCATTAGGCTACAGCTGGTTCATCGCTGTCTCGGTAAGCGCACTTATCAGTGAATTCTAAATATAGGTTTCTGCATAGGGAGAAAAAACACGAAGTTGACAGCTAAACACTAGGCGCATCAAAATATGGGAGGGGAGAGAGTGTGACTGCCAGAGGGAAGGATGTGACGAGTCCAAACCCCCGTTTGAAAATGCAAAGGGGGGAAACCAAGAATAGAAACGGGGAGTGAGGAACAGACATGGGGTCAAAGGTCGCGAAGCCATGTACACCGGCTGGAGAACTGGGGAATCGCTGACGTCGGAGAATTGTGAATGTTGACAGCTTTGGAGATGATTAGACCTCCACTGTCCTTTGGGGCGTACCAGCACCAGCTAAGTTATTTTTAAACAAAAAAGATAAAGAACAGTTGAGCATTATACTTCTGCTTAAATTCTATACTTTCTGCAGCATGTGACTGCACAGTCATTTGCGCACGGGGACGTGCATCCTGACGTGGGGGGGGAGGGGGGGGGGCACGTCGAGCATGAGTGACGAGCATTCGGTTCTTAGGAGCTGAAGCTGCAACCTTCCCCTTTAATTCCACCTTAATTCCCTTTAATGACTCAGAGGCTGGAAAACACGGGAAACAGGAAGTGTCAGGATGCCTCAGGCTTAGAGTATGCAACTTCTGCTGGGTCTAATGGAGCCAGCAGCAGGCTGTTTAAAATATGGCAAAGTCAGGTTAGACAAAAACAGAACAGCATGCATTAATATCAAGACCTTCTCCAAGGTATAACAATGCAATTTGGTATGGTGCCTTATGGGAGCCTGGGACAAAAAAAACTACAATAATTCATCTTCATTTTGTGGTTCAATGGTAACAATTTATGTTTGTAAATAATACTCCCCAGTGAGATTGTGTTATATAAGAAATACACACATAAATAAATAATAGAGACCGGGGCTATCCCTGCTCCAACCGCTTCACAAGAATGTCACAGCTGATCTTGATATCAGCCCCTCGATCCGGCATAAATTACCTCGAAGCACAGTAACGGCAAGAATAAAGGGACAGTCACAGGTAAGCGGAGGATATCAGGCGATGCGCGATTCGCCCATGCTGATAGCAGATCTTCTGACTGCAGTAAAGAGCAGTGCTGCACATGAGTGACTCACCAGCTGGTCCCCAGATGCGTGATCGTGCTTACATAAGCACTGACCCTCCCATCTTTGAGACAGGGGAGACATGACAGCTGTGGTGAGGGAGAGGGCCGCATGCGGCGTGGGTCCGATATTCTTCACGTAGCCCTCCCTTCCGGATGTTCCTGCTACGCTTTACCCACAACCGTCAGCCTGTTGTCTGTAGGAATAGAAACCTAACGTCAAAGGGGCTTGCTGCCAGAAGAGACGTGCAGATGCACACTCATCCACTGAACTCACACACGCTACGCTACTACCATCCCATGTTAAAGGAAGGCCTGCTAGTGTACAGGCTGACACCAAGCCTTAGAAGACGGCTTCTGTAAAGAAGAGTGAGACAATGGGATCCACATAATCAGTCACCCAAAAATATTAATGGGTAGTCTCATTTAAATATAGAAAATTTTGGTCAGACAGGGTTCACAATACTGTACTGTTACAATATAAATAGATGCGACCGTAAATTCACGCACCATGAATTACATAAGAAAAACATCCACATATCTGAATATTTGTGTTCAATAAATGTCTCTCTTTAACATGTGGGCAACAATATTTATTAAGGAATATATACCATATACTTGTAGGAAAAGAAGCAATTTCCATAGAGAACAGACTTCAACTGCATTATAATAAAATCTAAGTGTTAAATAAAACATCCATTATCAGAGAGAGTAAACGGTAATTCTAATAATTACTAGTACATCTTTTTACACAAACAGAATAATGACAGAATAATACATCATAATGTGTGTTATGGGTCTTCGGACTTTCTAGCACACCTGCGGTCAGTATTTTTCAGCACGCGGGCGTCTTCTGCCCCTTTATTCACCATGACAGAGCAACGTGTGCTGAGGTTTATGTCTCAGTTAGTGGATGTGCCTTTATGAGCGCACTGCAGTAAACCGGCAGTAACCCCAGGGCAAACACTGCATTACGCTGCAAGCCTTCACAGCGCGGCACCAGGTTATTGCAAATTTATTTGTATAACGGTTATTAAACATGGAAGGAAAAAAAAACAAACTCCCTAAACATCACCATAAAGTTAGACATTAGAATACTTCTGGATAAGGAGCATTGTGCGTCTAGATTACGAAGTTGTTAATAAATGTATCATTATACTACATGGTATTTGTGTACATGCAGGCGTATGGACTGAATATACGTGCGTGTTAGATCTATAGGTAGATATATATCGCTATTATATTCTATACTCTATGCACAACAGTTTCTGAATGGAAAATGTGTATTTGAGGTCACATGTTTTCACTGCCTGACACTGCAGAAACAGATTAATTGACATTTGAAATTATTTCTCTCTACACTTTAGTTAAATTTGACAAGATGGCATCCAGCCCCGCAGAAGCCAGTGTGATACGGGGTGGAGTTGGATTTCATTTAAAGCATCACGCATACCTGGTGCTATTTATTTACCCCAGTGCAGAATTCAGTATTTCACTGCTAAGGTGATATTTACCCCTGTAAGGTAACACAACAAGGGGGGGGGAGGCGCCATGCTTCCTGTTGCGTGGGTGAGGGAGGGGCTGTTGGCATGGCAGAGTAAATCAGACAAGCCCAGAGGTCACACGCCCTCCTTGTTCAACGATTAAAGGGAGGCACACCTGTTGTTAACACATGTACACTAGCCTTGCGACAATAATTTGAACATTAGTGAAATAATTAAATATGTGAAGTATGCAAATGTGCCTTTTAGGCAAAGCAGTGACTTTAGTGATGCAGTCTAGCGAGGCTGATGCGGCCCTGGCACAGGATCGGTCACACCACTATGTCATAGTGCTGGCAAAGACCCCACCCTAACCTCGCTTAATCTCAATAGCTCCTTCAGACGCACACATCATGATGCTAGGGGACAACCCCGATCAGCCCCCCCCCCCAACTCCTCTGATCCACACACCCTAGGCTACTGTTGTTAATCGAGATTTACAGTCACTGACAAAACGGTATGTTTCAGTCATCAATCAACTGTATTGCATGTATTTTTATAGGTGTGTAAGAATTTGTGTGTGTGTGTGTGGGGGGGGGGGGGTCCCTAATTACAAGACTTCTCTGTGGTCATGATCAGGCTGGTGGGAGGGGTCACGGTGTTCACGGGGGTGGCTGAGAGGATGGTCCCTCCCTTCTTCTGGTCTGTAAATAAATCCACTCCTAATGGCACACAACCAAGAAAACATTACAGAGAATAAGACAACAGCTCCCCCCTCACTGGACACATCAATACACACCGTGCTCTGGACACTGAACAGCTCCGTAATGAAATTGACTGGGTTAATGGCCCGTTTAACGCTTCTGGGTTTATAATAAGCAAGGTGCGCTATAGTCAATAGCTACTGAACAGCCCAAAGCTACAAAAGAGAATTCTATTTCATTAATTCTTGGAATGTACATTTTTCCGAGTAATTATGCCACGCAATGGTTTGTTTCCTCACCGTGCAGCTGCTGAGATACGGGAATACAGATCGGAGATATCCGCACTCCGAGCCCCTATTAAATACCATCATACATAACGGTGCATAAAAATGGACCCCGCGTGTGTGAAATCTGCAAAAAAACACGAGTATTTGGTATCGAGAGGGATAAACATACAGGAGGCTCGGCAGAGTCATCGGGGAATGGCGTCGGGGATAAACCAGCTTCTTTTAAAGACATTCAGCAGTTCAGATCCCGTCCTCAGTAGATGGACCCCTGCCTGCATCCTAAACACCAGTTACTGAACTGGGTGATGGTTCCAAGGCGACGCGGGGCGCCCTGATAAGCGGGACCGGGCAAGAGAGTCAACGGGACGTCTTACAGCATGGGCTCAACACGTATTACCGGGGAATGGTGACCGGCACTGCCCTAAGCGGTATGGGGGTCTCTGTCGGCATCCCGCAAGACTTAATCGGCGGACACGGAGCCCGTCCCGGGAACGAGTGCGGCACTCAGCTTATTCTTCGGATGAAATCAGACTGGAAACTGCAAATGCGCTACTCCTGGAAAGAGCAAGTCATCACGATGAAAGCACGGCTGAGATAATGTCAACTCTAATTCCGTCAGGTCGAACTTATAAAACGCACAAAAGACACAAATAAATAATACAAAAGGAAAATCTCAAAACATGTCTTGATTACGTAACTAAATCAAGACAAATGCATCTTTATTTCAGCTGAATAAAGTACTAGTTTAATGAGAATGAATGCTACGGCAGTTATGGTTCACCATCATTCAATCTGACATGGTTATTAATTAATTTCCATAGGAGGAGCATTTCCCCCGGATTTTCCCAAAGCACGAACGGCGGCTTTTCTGTCAAGTTGCACTCGGCAGATCCGCACATCGGACACCAGCCGCGCTCTGCCCGCGATCCGCTGCGCGCCCCCCGCCGTCCAGCTCGATCGTCACCTCTGACTGGTTCTTTTTGCCTTTTCATTCAGCGCAGCAGCACCGCGTTTCTCGCCTCTGAAAGACTAACTATGGGCACATCTGAGCCAGTCCCGGGCAAAGACAAAGAATCGAGAGAGTGAGGGTTAGTGCGGACCAATCCGTGCCTGCGTCTTTTTTCAACTGGGAGCGAGGAAAAAAAATCGCCTCCATCATACAGCCTACTTGCTGTAATGTCTTAGTTTGTTAGGCAACTCGAACGACGTTTAGGATGCATGAGCAAAGGACCTCAGGAAAAATGACTCACCGGGGATAACACGGTGCCGCTGCTTGTGCCATGAGCTTTTTACGGGCACGGTTCTGACTCTGTTTAGGCGACAAGCGCTCTTAGGTAAATCACCAGTCGCCCATCGCGGAGCCGCAGACATTAAACTCCGCGATCCGGGCGAAGTGGGGGGGGGGGGGGGGAGCAGCGCT
Source organism: Mormyrops attenuatus (assembly GCA_026777985.1). Lineage (NCBI taxonomy): Eukaryota > Metazoa > Chordata > Actinopteri > Osteoglossiformes > Mormyridae > Mormyrops > Mormyrops attenuatus. Next base: position 14,353,604 of record JAODKC010000028.1, read on the forward strand.
TCTGTTGAGCCGGCGGACGGCGGGAGGACATTAACGCGGCGTCCCGGCACTCTGTGCATTAACGCGGCGTGGAGACTCCACCGGGGGGAGCGGGAGGAGGTGCGCCGGCGCGCGGGGCTGTCTGCCCACATTTGATCCCAGCCGCTCTTCTCGGCCACCCGATCGCTCGCACCGCAGAGACGTTTTCTCTCACTGCTTTAATGCGGAAGGAGGCTGACAGCGCAAGCGGCGGCAGAATGGCTCTGTCAGCGGCGATCCGGAGGGGAGAAAACGCACCAGGTCCCCGCCAAAGGCTCCTGGAGATCCCCGCTGGAATCTGACTGTCCCTCTTCGACGACATTCTTGGATTTTTATAAAGGGCACCGGCGGATTCATAGGCATTATCTTGCCCCGGTCGGCGGCGTGTCTGGAGCGCAGGGGAGAGAGATGGGAAGTGCGGCATCGCGCGCGGTGAGAAGTGGCACGCATCGCGTCGACAAAATTTAGTGGGAATTGCAATCAAAGCGGAATTGAAATATGGGGGAATATGACAAGTGAGAAGACAAGAATTCCCGGACCCTTGGTACTCTGAGCAGGGCTGATGTTCCTTCATCAAGGTAAACTTTTGCCATTTCTGTTCCGATTCGGCTTTAGAATGCAGTGTGCAGGTGAGTCTTATATTGTCGGACAACGCCGACGTTTGGGACACCGCTGAAAAGGTGGGGGCTGGTTTAGCGCTTGTGGACGTCTGGACCCTGGACGGTGGTTCTTTTTTTAAAACGGGGTACCTGCAATAGCAAGGGTATGGATGCATGCCTTTTTAAAAAGTCGAGGGGTTTGGGCGTTTTCGGGAGTGTTGCAGGTACGCTGCAAGGTCAAAACGCATTTTCACAAGACCAGGACCCTAAGAAACGGAGCTTTTGGGGTCCGTGATATGGGGTCCACTCACTGCTCCGAATCTGGGAGTGAAGGAATTAACGTCGGGCGTCACCGGCACTCGGTGTCTACGGTGTATTGAGGTTTAACCATCCTGAGACTACTTGCAAGTGTTTTAATGGCCATCCCTAAGGGAGGGGTGGATGGGCATGGAGATAAGCTTGCGGGGTGGTGGTGGTGGTGATGGGGGGGGTCCATGACAGTCCTCCGTCGCCTCTTTTTGCGATTCCCCGCTTCGGTCAGATACCGTGTTTATATCCATTTCGGGTGTTGTGTCAAAGCGGGGGAGAAACGGGGGTCTCGGCTAAATAAAGTAATTTTACAAGGACGGGGACCTGACATCTGTGCAGATGATTTCGGCACCATTATCCCCTTACTGCCAAAGCTCAAGTTAAAAGGAGCTCCGGACAGCGATGCCGCTACCTTCCCGGTGCAAGCCGACAGAAATCCGTGTGTACGGATTCAGTGTCACAATATCGACTTTTACACCGGTAATTATTTGGACACGGTGCAAGCGATCGGTCGTACCGGAGGTATATAAATAACTCGGATAAAGATAATTATAATAAAACGATGAAAGCGAGCTGTCAGTGGAAGGAAGCACAGCCCTGAAACTGACGCACATCAGCCCCCCATGGCATCCCACTGAAGCAGCCGTGGTCCAACAGACCCCATTTTCTTATGCTGCGGTCAACCATGGCTTCTCCATACTTTTGTATATTTTTTTTAATCACCTGTGTTGTATAAGCGGCACAAATTTGACCATGGGGTGTGTTTCATAGTCTAATTATTACAAATTTCCGAACAGGTTTCGTGCGAAACCACCAGTTTCAGTGAATTTTATATGAACACTTTCGGTTAAGCTGTAATAGGGATGGGGAGGGGAAGAGGCAGCCGAGCGCTGAAGCGGAGATACAAGCCGCATGTGTAAAACGCGGGATCTTACATAACAGTAAAAATTAAAAACAAAAATGATGATAGTTAAACTGAATTTCGTATTAACCTTTTAAATTAGGCCTATATTATTGCGAGACAGCCGACTACTGAATGTTATACATAAGTCATCAAAACCACGGAATGATACATAATAATAATAATGATAATATTTAAAATAACAGTGTTGATCGTAGTCTAACTCAGAAGGCATGGCACTACCGCAACGCCTGCAGTCATGTGCGAACAGCCGGAGTTATGCCGAATTACCGGCAGGAGATTGGACTGAGCACCGGCTCGGTTACGTTCTGGGACACACCTCTCAAAGCCGCTGGTGTTTGTATGAACAGGTAAACCACAACCAGTCGAACTGAATCTCTACAGGCCACATCCAGACGGGATCTTCCGGCTAGACCCGTGTCTTTTAATTGTTTGCTGGACTATTATTCAGCATACGCTCCGTCCTGCGGCTCCGCACGAACCGCGGGAAGCGACCCCACCGTGCATCGGGTTCGGTTCGGTTCAAGGAGACTGAAGTTGCTCTGGGTCACCCAAAGGGCTCCAGCTGTAACACCGGAACTACGGGATCATTTAATTAGCCGAACCGATCCGGAAAACAGCAGCTTGACTGGGATGAGCAGCAAAGACCCGGGGCATTTAACAGAGAAAATGGAAGAAAATGGTGGCCCAGTTTGGTGTTAGGGAAACAGAACAGCATTTTAAAAGCTTCCTGTGTCTGAAGCAATCTAAAATGGGGGGCGGGGCAGGGATCTAAACATAAGAGAGTTAAACGTCTTAAGTTATGCTTTGAGGGTCATACCTGTGGGATGCAGATGTCCTTTTCTCCCATCTCAGTGTTGAGACAGGGGCACATACCAGATGCACACTGAAAGGCCCCAGCACCATCCCTGTCTTACTTCTGCTCGAGTTGCCATGGCAGCAGCGATGTGTCTGGGAGGTGACAGTTGACAGTTCCAGTTGGCAAATATTAACGGGTGCTGACATTTTCACACAGACACACAAGGATCGGATCACCTGTACTTAGACAGTAACGAAATGCAGTGTATTCTGGGTAATGGTCCCTGTGTGTTCGGCGTGTAACTTACGCACCGTGATTAGGCAGGTCCTCCTTGATTAGCATGAATGCCGTCCATGTGCCTTCAGATTGCCAGGGTGTGGAATACTGCAGTCAGGTGCTTCATTGGCTTGAACAGGTTTGTAGCAGCGAGTAGCGGCACGATCACATGCATGTAATGGTGTAAGAGAGAGTTTTATATGGGGGGTAATGTACAGTGCTCTGTTTATTGGGATAAATGAAGCCTGGTTCCCACGCACCTGCATGGATGGCTTTGCCAGGGACTGTGGCAGTGGCAGGACACAGGTTTACATTAACATTTTATATTTAGCAAATGTTTTTGTCCAAAAAAGCTTCGGATCTGAGAATGGGGTCAGTTAGAGTTAAGGGCCGTGCTCAAGAACCTAATGGTCTAATTATTACTCTGCTGGCTATGGGGATTTGAACCCACAACCTCCTGGGCATGGATACAGATTCCTAACCCACTGAGACACACAGCTCCTTAAATTACAGGTTTCAGGACCAGTGACTGCCCCTCCATGGAGCAGAAATACCACAGATAGGTTTAAGATAGTACTTTCAGCTCTATAGACTGTGATAGGCTGGGTTTAGGACCATGGACAGCACAGCCAGGGCACCCTTCTAAGGGCTCTCGTGAAGATGCATGGTTTCAGGACCATGGGCAGCACTGTATGAAACCACTAAACTCATACAGTACACATAGTCAGACAGGGATCCCCAGTTCCGCACATTTTGCAGATTTCCCTTCTCAAACACACCTACTAAACCTGGTAATGAGCTGATTAAGATGTGTTTGAGCAGGGAAATTCACAAAGTGTTTTGTGTTCTGGCCCTCCAGGACTGGAATTGGGGAACACTAGTGAAGAGTGACAACCTGGCTTCAGGAAAAGGGGCAGCTCTGTTTGACAGATAAATGGTCCATTTCAGGATTTTGGGCAGACCCCGCTTGGGAGCACTGCTCTCATACATAACAGTGAGAGAAGCTGGCATTGAGGCCATCACAGTACAGTGATGTCACATATCAGCAAGGCTGTTGCAGGACAGGTAACACTGCGACTCTCACAGTACAGTGATGGCTGAGATAGCAGTGTGACTCTCACAGAACTGTGATGTCACAGATAGCATTTAGACCATCACAGGACAGTGAAGGCAGAGACAGCACTAACATTCTCACAGAACAGTGATTTCACAGATAGCATTGAGACACAGGACAGTGATGGCAGAGACAGCGCTAAGACTCACACAGGATAGTGATGGCAGAGATAGCATTGAGACTCTCACAGGAAAATGATGGCAGAGATAGCACTCAGACTCATTGGACAGTGGTGTTACAGATAACATTGAGACTCTATATTGGACAGTGATGTGACAGATAACATTGAAACTGCCCAAAACAGTGATGTCAGAGATAGCAGCAAGATGGCTGCCCCGACCAGAGGCCCCGAGAAACCGAACGGGCTCGGTGCCGTGTGCTAATGGATCACGTTTGTGATGCAGCTGGAGTAGTTTAATTGCCCTATTTTGATCTGGGTTAACGATATACATAAAAGACCGGGGAAGGGAGAAAAGCCTGATACAACTGCAAAATGACTCCGGATGAAAGGTTGCACTGTCTGTATGGTTACAAACCAGCAACAATAGTGTCAGCTGACACACATGCAGAATGAAAAATCTCCAAAATAGAGCTGTAGGAGAGGGGCAGGTTCAACGCCAGGTTCAGTGAGAGAAGACCAGCTAGAACTCAGTCCCAGAAGCTCCCCGTCTGCCAATCTGCACAAGCCTCTGCCCTTGCCCCGTATGCTGCCGACTGGAAAAGCCATTTTTCCCTCACTGGTTATATTAGCTTTTGGGCAAATGCAGGCAATACTGAAATCAAAGAATTCCAGCCTGTTTGAAGCAGACAAATTCATTTTGACGCTCATTATTAGGAAGTTTATCATGCTGCTCAGGCCCGCACTAATTAGCCGTTTGAGAGGCAGAGTTAGCCAATTAGTTAACGACAACCAGCTGTTCTATACGGGATTATAGGGTGACATGCAGGTAAAGCGGCTGACCAAGGCAGCTCAAAGCATACAGTAGATATCTGGGCTGCCAAACCAGCAGAATGGCAAAATGGGGAAATGTGATTACAATTTGGAGGGCTAATGCGAGGCGGTCGGCAGTGGTGCGGTCTGGTCACATGACTGCCACCACAGATCATAGATCAGGCAGGCACCATTTGGGCCACCATCCAGGAGGAGGGCCTCTTGCATAACGACATGGAAACAGGTCACCTTCAGGTGACATCAGAAGATGAAAGCACCTCAGACAACAGGAACCATCTTGAAAGCGTGTCATGTCAGCCACGCGGGGACATCATTAATGGCCGCTCCGTACTCCTCCAAGAGCACAATGTACTCTACACATCAACCCAGTGCCCCTTAATGGGATTAGATTAGATTAGCCTCTCCATAGCAGTAGGGAGGGGCGACGTAAGGGGGGGGGTGCAGTGTTAGGGCAATTCCAAGGGCCCCTGAGTGACAGGTGCTCTACAAATTTGGAAGATAATTGGATTGGTCTGGGTTTGGGGCCCAAAATGTCTTGTGGCATCACCTGAAGGAGGCGCACTGTCAGGGTCTGTGTCTGTACAGGTGGAACCTGCAGTAATCAGGCGGCTGTGCTGTGCAGTTCCATGGCTGAGGGCACCGGTCAGTGTGGGGTCTGAGTTTTACCAAGTGAAATCCCAGGACCAGCAACCATTCTGACAGCATATTTGATCCATATCACAGTAATGAGCAGGTTCCTCAGTGTTGCTGCCTGAACAAATCTGCAGAATATTTTCATGGGGGAGGGGGTTGTGAACTGTTGGATGGGCGGATGATCCATAGCCACACCCCTGGGAGAAAATGGGCTAATGGGCTAATCTTTTTTAGCATCTTTGGGTGATTACTTTTGGGGAACAATTGGGGGGCGGCAAGAATGGGCTCCCTGCATTCCTGTCTCTTGTCTGTCTGTCTGTCTGTCTGTCTGTCTGCCATCTGACCTACAGATCTGGAACTGCGTTGACCAGATGGACCCCTTTGCGGTTACCAGCAGCTTTTCTCTGCATGGTTATGTTAACATGACACACGAGCGCATGCACCAAACATGCATGTTTTATCCCGCGGAATGAGAGTTCAGAAAGTCAAGTCCAACAGCCTTCGTGTGAGGATCAGATATCCTGCACTGGAGTAGGGGAGCAATTCGTAGGGTCTCTGGATGCACAAGCCCACAGGCTGTTCTCTCCCCCCCCACCTTACCAGCCCAGCCCCATAAAATGTAAACATGCTTTTACATCTGCCTCCAGAATTCATGAGGCACTTAAAATGGTCACATGTGTCTCAGAGACATGATGGATGTGCAGTTAGGAGCTTTTCATGAGTCTTCTGTGGGCCCTTCCTAGTCAATCACAGTTCAGTGGAGCTTCTGGGTTCTGACCTCATCTCCGGTGGAGATACTGCTGACGTCACGAAGAAGCTAGATGCTGTCATGTTTTACCGTGGTGCAAGGGCACAGAGATCCTTTGACAAAATCGACCCAGAATAAGAATAATATATTATTTAATACCAAGATATCATTACTCTGCTCTGTTCACAGCTACAAATAAATCCTTATATAACCAAATTCATGAGAAATATATTAATTTGGCTATAAATAAATTAAATGAACTGTAAATGTACCTCTTATCAGCAAGTGCTTGTATCCCAGTTAGAGTCACATAACTGTACTGCTATAAAATTTGGAACAAATGTTTTTACAACATGGATTTACATCCATCCATCTTCTACCTGCATATCCTGGTTAGGGTCATGGGGCTCATGTGCATATTCATGAGTGATTTTGTATGATTTGCTGTCTATCGAGATCTAATGGAATCGATAAGAGCAAGGAAGGAGTGAGATGCTCAGAGATGCACCAGAAAGCATGCTGGATAATGCACACGTCCACATGATGCAGGGATCATTTGCATCTGTTTTCTCTGGTATCCAGGCCTAGGATGATAATGGATTTTATTGTATGCTGATTATTGCTCAAAAAATATAAGATTTGCTATGAGACTTAACACACGATGTTTCTTAAATAAACACTCACGTCTGGTACAGGCTGATAGTTTGGCAGTAGAAGGCCCCGGGGCTTGGTTCAGTACTCCTGAAGTTTAAAAGCTCCAGCACTAGGGAGAGCTTTCCATTCCACAGGATGTTATGATGTCATATCTTCAGGCAGCCAATAGACTGCCCCGCCTCCATTAGCACCAGCCTTTGTGCTCTTACTGTTCCGTCTGTGTTATTTCTGGTTGCCGCTTGATCCCTGGACTTCGTTTGGCTCAGCGAGTGAATACAGTGGATGTGTTCCTCATTATGAGAGGAAGGCCAGCAGGGCTATTGTGTCCTGTTTGGACCCTGTCCAAGTTACTGACGCAGAGCGGGCTGGGAGTTCACTTCTGGAAGACGCCCTCTGTGGGTCTCTGCTCTGAGCCGCGATAAGCTGACAGTGTTGCGACCAGTACTGGCCAGGGGTGGAAGGTCATAGCAAATGCACGCTTAAACCTCTTAATATGACGGTAATCCCTGCGTTTACGTAAACCAGCAGCACGCCTTCTGTTATGACGATAATCCGTTTTTTTTTTTTGCATGGGGAAGACAGCGCTAAGCGGGGGCCGTGTCTCCACCTCAGGGGCCGTGAAATCGAATCGAATCTGTGCCTGTCGATCAGGGCAGGTGATAGGAACATTGGAGGAAGTGTTCATGGCCTGCAGGGCACCATGAATGGGGAGGGGGAGAAAGTAAGGATGATTCCAAGAGGGCCCTAAAAAGTGTGGAACCTAATTGGATTGGTCTGGGTTGCGGGCCCGATATGATGCACCCCTGGGTGCCTGCCCACCCAGACTCCCCCCTCAGGGTCCTGGGATGTAATGTAGATTTGCTGTTGAGATATGAGTGGTTAAAGATGTTTATTTGTTATTGCAGACTAAGACCAATAATATTACAATGCTAAGACTGTTATTGGAACTCTGAGTATTGTCTGGACCGCAATACAGAACTCAGTGAAAGCCTTTGTCTCCTCATCATTTCCTGCATTCTGACAGATGCACCATCTTGATTACTGCAATAAACCTAAAAGAATCAGATTGACCTTAACACCTACCCAACAACGGGTATCACGCAGGCGTGAAATAGGTCATTATTCCAGAGGTGGCCGCGCGTGGACACAGCGTGACGCGGTTTCCCGCTGGCCCGCTATCCTTCAGCGAGCCATGTATTATTAGGGGGGGGAGGGTCAGACTGACAGGACACACTGTTAAAATGATTGACTGAGGCTAGGCTACGCAGTCGCAGGCATCCAAGCATCAGGAGGTGCTACAAATAGAGCAGCAGTATAAACTTGTTAGGGAGGAAGCCACAGGCGTGGCCGGCAAGCAGCAGCGGTGGTAATTAGTAATGATGATAATAATACTACTTAGTCTGATCCACTTACACAGCTGGGTGATTAGTGGTCCCAGGCAGATCAGCACTCCTATCTGCCATGCTAACTGGTGCCCTCTACAGTGCATGGAGGAGAAAACAGGCTGAACCCAGAGCCAAATACGTCGCGAAGTGAGAATGTGCCAGGGACACAGGGGTAGGTTGACCACATAAGCCCCCCCCTTCCATGGATCAGATCAGTGTTGGCCCCCTTGCCTGCCTGCTGTATCCCTCTGATCATCTTCAAGTCCAAGTTAGCGGACGGCACTCTGCTGAGTCATGTTGCCATGATTCTGAGAGGACACGTCCAATCACAGTGAAGGGGCGGGGTCACCGGGGGGCATGGGCTGCTGCTCATCATCACTTAGTTCATCACAAGGGACACAGATGCGAGCGCCGTTGATTCCAGGACCGTGTTTGCAGCCAGGATGTCAGCCTCTGCCACCAGCTCAACCTCTGCCTCCTTAAACAAGAGAGATTAATGCACAGCTGAGGAATACAGACAGAAAAGTCAGAGCCTCCATATCACAGCCACACAGTGTCATTACTGATGCTAGTGCCAGTGTATCTGATCGACTCAGAGACCAGGCATAGGGGGGCGTGGCAATACTAGGCCAATCGCCTGGTACAGGGTAACTTCTGCTAACTGTAGACCTTTCAGAGAGATTCAGAGGCTGGAGATCAGGCTGCAGCCGCCCAACAGAGAAGCTCAGGAACTAACACTTTCCAAATTACTGCGTGCTACAGAGACACCCCATGGTGGGCAGCCAAGAGCTGCTCCTTGCTGACTGCCACCTCCAGCCGATATCAAGCCCGGCTGTGTCTCCTGCTGCGTGTCCGAGCCGCATTCCGAGATCCTCACGTACGAAGGAGCCCGGTGACCCCCGAGGCTGAAGGGCCTGAGCGAATAAGACAGCAGGCTCCGGGGACATCCTGACACATCCTTTGCTGTTCCCGTGTGGGCTGTTTGGCTGACCTTCCGTGGAGGGTAATCGGCCGGGAGCAACGAGGCTCTGACCGGCTGTTCCTGGAGCCCCACTGCCGTTGTGCTTACAGTTTTCACCACGGCGGGTGCCTGCTGCCCAGCGACGTGCACCGGGCCCTGAGCTCAGAGGTCAGGGGAGGTACAAGGAGGCCACAGCACCCAGCAGACAGGAAAAAGACGGAGATGAGCAGACTGGAAGCGGTGCCAGCAAAAGGACATCCCATACATCGCACTCCCAGCCTAATGCCCAGGTTCAGTGTACAATCAGTTTTCACATTTAGTTTATTTAATAGACACTGTTATTCAGTGTGGCACACATTTTTCAGAAGGCAGGGTCAGACAATTCCAGGAGCGATTGGGGCTTAAGAGACTTGCTTAGTAGCCCAATGATGAATTCACCCTCCTGACCCTGAGATTCAAACCAGTGACCTTCCAATCACAGGCAGTGCCCAGACTTACAGTACTGAGGCGCACACCACCACCCGCTTTAAGACGTGTGATCGACCTGCCGTCCCGCTATTGGAGGAGCTTTGATAGACATATAATGGGATGTAGGGCCTGCCATTTGGGGACATGGAAACATCGCAGGAGGAATTAAAACCTGGCTCTACATTCCCCATCCATTTATGCATCTCCAGGGGAATATATCAAAACGGACATGCGTCATACATCACCGCTGACCAGCAGCCACTGGAAAACAGTCACGCGATTAATCATAAGCGTCGTTCCCAGGAGCTCGAGGCGTGCACCCTGATTTAATATTCTGTGAGAACTCGGAATTAAAGTGCTCTCTTGCGGATCGATAAAACTTATGAATCTCGTCAAGCTGTTGTTTGACTCCTGTTTACCTTTCCGTCAGACTAATGAGGCAACGTCTGGGTTTAACATTTTTAAAAAGAGCGCAGGACACCTGAAAGCTTCCTTTCGTCTCACCATTTCCGTGCGTCTGTATGACACGACTGTCTGGCTGCATTTTAAAATGTGTCAGTCATAAATTCTGTTGCGGCTCTGTACCGCTCTGTGGAAACACAGGTGTAATGTGCGGCAAATCCATTGCGCCGCGATGAGGTCTACAGGGCTGGATCTACCTCTGGGGGCCTTAGGGCAAACTTAACTTGGGAGTCCCCCCTGCCCCAAGAAAATTGTTGTTCATTTCACATAATTCTGGGGCCCTAGGCCGATTCTGCCTACAGCTAGAGTTGGCCACGTTTCTGCCTGCACATAAACATTTAAATTCGATGTGTATGAAATATTCTTATTTATAAATTATATATGAGAATTATTTTTTTATTTCATGACTTTGTCTGGCCCCCTTGTGCCCCCTATGCCTGCATCTGGCCCTGGAGGTTCAGGCTGCTGTGCTTGGCTCCTGCTCACACTGGGTGACAGTGAGTTCACGATTTTGACCCGCTCATTTCTGCACGATTTTCTCACGTTCCCTCCACAAAATTTGCTTTCTTAAAGGAGCATAACGCATTTATATTTTATTCAGTTGTTAGACTAAAATGAATAATATATCTGACTGGCACGCAGGCCGGTGATGGGGCGTCATTTAAACTGATGGTCCATTAAAGGTTCGTATCAATCTGTAAACGCCAAATCGATAGAGGCATCCGAGGAGCAGCCGCAGCTCGGTAAGACGATAAGTTCAGAGTGCGGTGAGTGCAGATCGAGGGGGAAACAGGAAGACAGATACTGTGTAATCTTAAAGGGAGATCTGCTGGCGGGGCAGTCTGGGAGAGGCGGCCAATCAGCACCACCCGGGCACCCCCTGCTGCCCGCTCAGGGCAAGGCACCCCCATAAACCATCCGACAATCCCAATCCCAACTATTCTTGGTGAGTGAGCCCCTCCTAGTTCGTAGTTTCTCCCTTTGGAGAGTCTAGTAGTCCACGTCTGCTGGAATATGCCTGTCCGTTTCTGCCTATAATCTGGGCTCTGCCCCCGTAGTATATGGTTCTGTGGGTGAGAGAGGACCTCGGAGCAGTACTGTTACTCTAACCAGTCCTGTATGGCAAGTTCATTCCTTAAGACGTGTTGGAGACTGGAGGTGGGAGGGACAAGGGGGCATGTTGCACCCCTGCTTTCACCAGCATCTCCAGTCTCCAGGGCCCAGCGTATTAATAATTCAGTGCTACAGACTCACGCATGTTCAGCCACGTGAAGTGTAGTGTTGAGGCGTCCTCCCGCTTCTGTGGCCTCTCCATCGTCTGCTCACCTTCATCAGTATTCTTAGCGCTGGAGGGACATCATTACCCATGGCAACCGTGGCACCATGTGACCTGTGCATATTTATACAGTTAGGTGTTTTGCAGCTGCGATTCAAATGGAGCGCAGGACGAGTGACATACAGGGGTGTGAGCGTGCGGCGGGCTGATGACAAACCATCCTCCTTCAGCTGCAACCCTCCCCCCCCCCCAACACGGATTTTTCCAGAAGGATTCAGCAGCCAGCAGTCTGAGAAGACAGGCAGGCATTTCAGTGAAATGGTCTCTGTTGAAAATGTATCTGATGCTCGATAATGGGGGGTGGGGGTTGGGATCTCAGGGGCTGCTTTCAGTATGGCTCAGATGCCTCTGCCCGTGGTTAGGAGGGACCTTGAGGGCAAACTACAGAGGTTCCATCAAAAAATCATCACAAACTTTGTCACTGACAGAGCAGGGAAAATCATCTGGCTACATGTGAGGTCATCACCGTGTGCTGCAACACTAAGGGGGACGAGGTCATCACTGTGTGCCTCAGCACTGGGCCGTGACACTACAGGGAATGAGGTCATCACCATGTGCTTCAAGACTGACCCTCAAAACTACAGAAAATGAGGTTATCAACATGCACCATTCCTTGCTGTTTAGAATGCGTCATCACTGCTCCCATGAGCCTTTATTAATAATAAGCTCCATCCCAAGGCCTTTGGATATTATAATTCATATCCAGATCCTCGTGGGAGCGATTAAGCAGCTATTTACGGTGTTTGCTCCTTCACGTGCCTATGGTACTCTTTAGGGCTCTGGCGCCGACGTGTGAGGTCATCAGCCCGTGCCTGATGGTGGCAGACAGGCTGAAACCGGGCAGACGGTGGAATCCGACGTGGCACGAATGCGGCGACTTTTTCTGATGCGTGGTAGGGAGCTGCCTCCCCTGACTATACTGTAGGAGCGCAGCCCACTCCATGTTAGAAAGCCGTGCGGAGCCATGCCGCCCCCCATCATTGCATATGGCCCTGGCTTCTAAGTGCCTCCTGACTGCCAGCACAGTCCCTGGTGTGTGCAGTCCCCCCCCCACAGGCAATAGTGAGCTGACGGGTCTGGTGTGTGGGGGGTGTAAGTGTAACAGGGTATAGAGCTTTGTTATAAATAATGACAGAAAACTCAGCATTGTCACTTTAGATAGAGTGACATCTGGGGGCACATCAATCTTCTAAGACAGCGTATGAAAAGCCAATAACAGGTCCTCACTATCCAATCAGAGGACAGGAGTAATGATGCAAAGTAAGCCAGACAACAGGCCTAACCGTCCAATCAGAGGACAGAAGTTATACTGCTAAGAATGTCAGACAACACGCTTAACCGTCCGATCAGGGGACAGGAGTTATACTGCTAAGAGAGCAGAAACAGGACCTAACTATCCAATCGGGAGACAGGAGTTATACTACTAAGAGAGGTAGATGCAGAGGCTAACTGTTCAATTAGGGGATGGGAGTTATACTGCTAGGAGGGGCAGAGGGGCAGATGCAGGTTCTAACTGTCCAATCGGGAGACAGGAGTGACATGGTTCACTCTGTCACTGCTTTCCAGCCATTTAATGGCATGAAACTTGAGTGAGGGACTGGGCTGCACTTAGCATACAGCCCCAAGCTACGCGGCTTTTTGGTTTTCAATAAGAGGCAGCAGAAAGCATCTGTTTGCTTCGGAGTTTCTAATTATAGTTTAAAAGATTTCCTAAGAGCCATTGTTTGGCCATGGAGAGTGAGGCTTTTAAGACTACATCCCAGCTTTGTCTCAAGTGAGCATTTCCCGCATATGGCTAGTGATGTGCTCTAGAGCGCCCCCGCTCTGTTGGGGGGGGGGGGGGGGGGGGGGGGGGGGGGGGGGGGGG
>JAODKC010000028.1:14367206-14379464 GCA_026777985.1 Mormyrops attenuatus
AAATCCCAGGTTTGTAACTATTTAGTTTTTCCCGCATTTGGCTTTTTTTGTTGTTTCTCGCGCCCCCTATCTTTTTCCCCCCCCCCCCCCCCCCCCCCACACACACATATACACACACGCACACACACACAATACGCCTGGAGATTTTGTTTCTCCGTAGGACGGCGATTTCTGGAAAACGCCGCGGAACAAAACCACCCACTTAAAGTGGGAAATGCCATTTTATCCCACTTGTTACCAGATCAGCCTCGCATAGGAAAGAGACTTATGGATTTTCTTAATATTAAACGCCACTCGAGTTCCCCCAAGAGTCACTAAGGGCAGGATGTGGAGAGCACAGTCATTTTGGGTGTTTCTGCGGGCCTGGATCATCCCAGTAAGACAGCATAGTAATGAAGCAGACCTCCTTCCAGAGAAACAGAGGGTCTTTATTCTCCTCTGATCCAAAGCGCTGCCATCGTGATTTCAATATCCAAGCACCATTAGATAGACCTTGAGTAGATTCCCTGATGCGAACACGAAACAGCCATCAATCCCGATTCATCACCATTCCTTTTTTCCCCGTGTTCTTATTTTTACGGTCTGAGTCTCTCCACATAAACAGACAGGTTCAAAGATCGCATAGGCTGATGTTTACTGCTACATGCAGTGTGGTGAATTCTAAAGGCTGGCTATTTGTGCCTTTGACCCTGTGTGGAAGCACCTGCCACTCAGGGGAGCTTGTGACTGGATAGAGACTGACCACTACCCTCCTTTGCAAGTGAGGTGCGTTTAGACTTCTTACAGGGGCGGAATAAGGGCAGCGGGTCACAGGGTACTTTAGTTGGACCCATTGGGGTCCTGCTGTTTTACTGTTGAATTTAAATCACCCAATGGAACCTCCAATTAAATGCATGTTTCCGCTCCTCCTGTCTCCTTTCAACTCCACACTCCAGGGGCATGATGTAAGATTGGGTGTAGCTGCACATTGTGAGGATTGATAGCGCCATTTTTGGAGTTGATGGCAGTTTAAAAGATTTAAAAAATTGAAATAAAATAGAAAAACAAAAGAGGCAGGACTCAACTACACTGGTCCACCCCAAATCACCACCCAAAATTTCACAGAGCCATTCTCAAACAAAATCAGTTTGCTGTCACATGCTGTTGTCAATGCAGGTGTGCTGAAGTGCCATGGACATGCAGACTGTGGGCACAAGCACGATAAGAACAAAGGCAGTTGCGATTGTGCCTGTTGAGGTGCCCGCTCTACAGTCCTAGTTATGTTCATGGGTGCCCTCCATGCCACCTTTTAATCAAAGCTGAGCCTGATAACGAGGTATAATTTCAGGTTAGATAAACGGACGCGCAGAGCCTCGGAACTTAGGGGACACATTACATCTGCGATTATTATCCAGCACTCTAATTTAATTACAGAGTCAGATACTGTACTTTTTTAACTAGCATTTGACTAACAAAGAAAACACTGTTGGTGAAAATTGCTATTTAAAGCTCTGAAGATGTATAATTAACTCTGAAGTAAAACAAATACCGCAAGTGTCTTGTGTTTCGCTCTACATTCATTTGAAGACGCCTTACAGTGAATCACAAAAACGTTCTCACATCACACGGCCTGCCGTCTTTGCCACATTTGCCTTCGTTAAGAGCAGAGAGTGCAGTTATGGCTCAACATTCAATTTATTCTGAAACTGCTGGTAGAAACAGCACGTTCACTGGGAACATCCATGCAAGTACAATTGCAGCAGGTCTACAAATACCTGTTAACAGCCCACATGGGCTTCATATTCTGTCCACATAAGCTGGCTAGATGGGAAAACTGATTTAAAATACCTGCAAGATGTTACGTTTTTGAGCTTGAATTCAAGCATGTTATCACCCCATTGTTTCCTTACTCGTTTTCCCATTCAGTGTTCTGAGCAAACCCAGCTGCCTTCACCGGAAGACAAACACAAACAGCTTATCCTCCCCTGGATTTCACGCATAGTCAATCCCAACATATTCAGTAAAATCCAACGCTGCTTCTGAGCTTTCTGACACATGAAATATCTAAGATCACCAGAATTCATGGTAAAACAACCAGGGCATATGCACCTATCGGCTTTCCAATAAACATCTCAGAGTTACACTCCCGAGAAGACTCATTTTCGCATGTCTGTCATGTAGATTTACTGAAAAGGCTACACAGAAGCTCTAATAAATCTAGGCTGCACTGCACCAACATCCCCATTGTATCTGAGCAATCTGGGCCACTGTAAACATGTCATGTAGTCGAGGCCCTTAGCATGTAGCTCGTAGCCTTTACGACTGCGTCATTTCAGGGGGATGATGAATATCTTGGCTGGGGCTCATAAGCAACGGCAAAGCCAACGCCTTTAATGTCGTAAATTTGAGAGCGGGTGCTCTGACACATGGGAAAAATGGGGAGAACGAGCCTGATACTCAGACAAACATGTTTAATATTCCAATGAAGCCCTTGTATTAAAGCACACAGCCATCTAGTATACAAGCCATTATAATCTCATCTTTCACTGGACCATTATGTTTCACTTCACATAAACAGCAGCGTAGCCCGGAAACGAGGGAAAAAACAAAAATCAATGGTGAATTACGAGCAGGTAATGGAAGTCCACTCCGCATCTCTGTGGCTGGCGGCCATGTGGAGATGTTCATTCCACCACGTGACTTTGAACGTTCCTACAAACATCAGAGGCTCGTTTTAGAATCGAGCCAGTCCTCTGTCATGTAGGCTCTGGATTCACTGACTTCTAAGAGGTGAACATCTTTACGTTGTCTTATATAAAATGAAAACTGAAGAAACTCCACTAAATTGGACTAGATGGACAGGAGACAAGCCTAAACTAACGGAAAACATCTCAGAAGACATTGTGTAAATGCGTTCTAGTATTAGGGAGCTTTGTCCACGCTCCTTGCAGATGTTCTTCCTGTCAATGGAGATGTCACACTCGATGTCAAGCAGTAGGCAGTGTGGCTGTATTCATTTCTGTTGATTCTTATGGCAGACATGATAAGCAGATGTGGCTCCCTGGTGGTTAGCAGCAGTGTGCTAACTCCACATGCACAAAGTGCACAGTAGAGACCTGACCGAGGAGAGAGGATGCTGAAGGAGCTTGCTTCCATGTCTTCTGGGGCCACATTTTGTCTAAAATCTGACTTGTGGTGTCTGAAAGGTTGTATTGTTTGAGATGATCCTCACACCATGAAAGGTACACGAGACAGCGAGAGTCTTGTTACATCTTATCTATGATTTTTCATAATTGTATTTATGTCTTATCACGGAACTCCCAAATAAATAGACAGACCATATTATTGTTTTCTGAATTTAAATGTTAGGTTAGGACAGCATAAATGTCAACCCAATTCAAAAACATTCTGCCCAGGACAGAAACTCTGTCAGCTGCTGATTGCTGATAAGGTCTAAATACCATCCAGGGCAGTTTATTGCACCAACATGGTTATGTACGGTAAGTGTATTCCACGTTAGGATTAACAGCAAGACACATGCATGCAAATGTACAGCTCTGGATAGAATGAAGGAAAGAGTTTGACAAAGAAGGGAAATACTATATACAGTCACGACTCGTGTCTTACAAAGAAGATTCCTCATGCATTGCACCACTGATCACTTATCCCATATGACTGCATTTTCATTTATTAATTCATGTCTGACTCGTGCTGTTGTGATGGTATATTAAGAAGAATAAACGATCAGCTATCCCTTTGCACCATTTCTGTGACGCCATTACCGCCATAGAATAAGTCTATTGTTCAGAAGCATAACATGGACTTAATGAATCTGGGCACATTTCAGTTTTAAAATGAACGAAAGGGGAGAGGTCAGCTGTTTAAGAAAGTATCAGTCAAAGCAGTCATCAGAAATCATCTTAGGAACTATGCAGGAATGAATGACCCAATGCAATTTGTTCAAGGAACCAATATATGTCTAACAAATGGGGGAACTATAGTGTCCTTTTCCAAGACGGAAATGTGCAGTCCGTAGATGCAGGCAGCTTGCGTGTGGTGGGAAGGAATACGGTGTCCGTATCAGGAAAAGGTAGGCAGATCTTCTGATGTGGTGCCGAGGCAACCAGGCGTGACTCTCAGTGACCGACAAGTTGGACTCAAATTAGATGCACAGACAAGCTGTCAGAAGGCCTGCCAGCCAGCTGGGACTGAACCTTAAATCAGGCAAGCTCAACGTCAGAGTTCCTGGAAGGGCTGCTGTTGTCATACGGCCTTTTCTGGCTGGAGTACACAGTGATTTCTTTTGTTAATTTCTCACAGATTTTTAAGATGAGAACATTTTTTTTAGGAATGAGCCATGTTATCAGTATACTGTACTCTATCTGCATTTTGATCCTGCTGGACCACAGAATATGGTTATCTACAAGTATTGGAATTCCAGAATGGAAGACAAAACAGAGGCACAGTGTCACGACCCGTCGTACCACGCCTCCTCGTTACCCTCGTGTGGATTCCCAGTGTTGACCAGCTGTTTTGAGGTGTCTTCGTTAGTTCAGTGTATTTAAGTCCACGTCAGAGTTTGTTTCCCTAGTTCTGTCATTGTAGTGTTGCGTGCTGTTTCCTCCCTGTGCCCTTTGTTTGCTTTATTAAATCCCTTGATTTTGCCTTAGTCCTGCTCTCCCTTGCTTACTTTCCCGGTCCGTGCTTCGAGGTTCGTAACACACAGATGCTAATTAGCACATAGTTAAATGATCAATTACTTGGTGGTGTAACACAATTGACCACAACTTCACTACAGTTTTGCTAAAAAAACAAAGAAGCCTTCACAAAATGTGACCTTCCTCTTTATTTTGTCTTGCAGGTGTTTGAACCTGACTTACAATGGAAAACCTGCTGGTCTATCTGTTGGTTATCAGCATGGCAGTTAAAGCCCAGATTTGTCCGAAGCGTTGCGTCTGTCAGATATTGTCCCCCAACCTTGCGACCCTCTGTGCCAAAAAAGGGCTACTCTTTGTCCCCCCAAACATCGACCGGCACACTGTGGAGCTACGGCTGGCCGATAACTTTGTCACTAGTGTGAAGCGAAAGGACTTTGCCAACATGACCAGGCTCGTGGACCTTACCCTTTCCAGGAACACGATAAGCTTCATTACACCTCACGCTTTTGCAGACCTGGAGAATCTGCGCGCCTTGCACCTCAACAGCAACCGTCTGACTCGGATATCCAACGATACTTTCAGCGGCATGTCCAAGCTGCACCACCTGATCCTGAACAACAACCAGCTCACCAACATCTACCTGGGGGCCTTCAATGACCTGCTGGCTCTAGAGGAGCTGGACTTGTCCTACAACAACCTGGAGACAGTACCGTGGGAGGCCATTCAGAAGATGGTCAGCCTGCACACTCTCAGTTTGGACCACAATATGATTGACTTCATCCCAGAGGGCACGTTTTCTCTCATGCAGAAGCTCAACCGCCTAGATGTGACCTCCAACAAACTCCAAAAGCTGCCACCAGACCCACTCTTCCAGAGAGCTCAGGTTCTGGCCACCGCAGGGATTATCAGCCCCACCTCCTTTGCGTTAAGCTTCGGGGGAAACCCTCTGCACTGCAACTGCGAGCTGCTCTGGCTGCGGCGTCTTAGCCGTGACGATGACCTAGAGACCTGCGCCACGCCCTCCCACCTGTCCGGACGCTACTTCTGGTCCATCCCTGAAGAGGAGTTCCTCTGTGAGCCACCCCTCATCACAAGGTATTCCCACGAGATGCGGGTACTTGAGGGCCAACGAACCACCCTACGGTGTAAGGCCCGGGGTGACCCTGAGCCTATCATCCACTGGATCTCTCCAGAGGGAAAGTTGGTGTCCAACTCAACCCGGACTGTGGTGTACTCCAATGGTACGTTGGACATCCTGATCAGCACGGTCAAGGATTCAGGCTCATTCACCTGCATCTCCTCCAACCCTGCTGGCGAGGCCCACCAGACTGTGGACCTCGTCATTATCAAGCTGCCTCACATCACCAACAGCACCAACAACATCCAGGAGCCTGACCCTGGCTCTTCTGACATCTCCACCTCTACCAAAGGCGGTGCCAATGGCAGCAACCACACAGCTGAGACCAAGACCAGCCCGGATAAGCGGGTCGTGATAGCTGAGGTGACAGCCTCTACGGCCCTCGTCAAGTTCAACTTCCAGAGGAATATTCCAGGTATCCGGATGTTCCAGATCCAGTACAACGGCACCTATGATGACTCTCTCGTTTACAGGTAGGCAACCTTACCATTTTCCCACAAATTCTTAAGTGATTTTCTTCTTAAAAGTTTCTGCTGTCAGAAGCACTAAATCGAAGGATTACATTGGATGTACTTTTGATACTTCTCTGCTCTTATCTACAGATAAACACCCATCAGGTAAACATTAAGAAAGCAGAACACTTTCTCTTAAGCTTACAGATGCTGTACTGCACACTTTTAAAGAGCTACAAAGCATAGGTTACTATTTAAGCAATAAAAACATATCTGAATTAGTGTAGCACCACAAAGTGACACTAATATCCATCTGCAAGCAGTCAGCTGTGCACGTTTTTCGCTGCTGGCGCAGCAATGAATGGAATCCAGCCAAAAAAAAAATTACTGATTCCATGGTGTTACAAGATATTTTTAAATGCCCCTTAATCCATCACTCCTACCTGGCACAAACATATGGCTCGAAACATAATCCTGAGTCCAATTCATTTTTATCGTTCTATTTTCACCATAATAAAGTGAGTCTCCAGAGTCATGCAGCTCAAATCAAGGTCCCGGATGAGTATGGCCTGATTAGCCTCATGCTATACAAGGCATTATTCTGCTCTAATCAAGCAAGAATGATACTGGCTAGTAATAATAAAACGATCCAATGGGTGCAGCACAATGAAACATGATAACTGCCAGCAACTAGTCTGTAGCTAGGTAAGCGTTTTGTTTGCCAATGGCGGAATAAGCTAGCTGTGACCGGCATGGCAGACAGAGGAGACAATCATAGTAGCACCTCCTTCAAATGTTATTCTGCCTGTCGTTGAAGGCTGACCCCTTTACACAAGGATGCCAGAACCAACAGAACAAAGCAGATAGCCATAGGGACGTCACAGAGAAGATCCTGAGAAGCAGGGAAAATATTCACACAGATATCCTGTTTTTTTTTTTTAACCCATTCATTAAGAAAGGGATAGCCATCAGTCAGCAAATTCACACATGCATGGAAATTTAATGTTTTGCTATTATTTATTTTAGCTGACACTTTTATCAAAAGCAACATACAAAGCAGGAAACGGGGTCAGACAGTCCCTGGAGCATTTGGGAGTTAAGGGACTTGTTCAGGAGCCCAATGGTGAAATCCCTCTGCCCGCCCTGGGATTTTGACTGGTGATTTTGCCACCAGAGGCACAGCATCCTGACCCGCTGAGCTGCACACTGCCCCCAGTCTTTTGGCAGTCCCAGGTCCTGGTCCGACATGCACAGAATCAACTCCCTGTTCTTTGTAAAAAGTGTGTGTGAATTAGGATGCCAGTGAGAACAATCATCTACATTACAATGAACCTAAATCTTATTTACCATCATCGGTTATTAACAAAAGAAAAAGACCTACCCCTCAATACTGGCAATCGAAGATTATTAAATCAAAGATTTTTAAAACAGGCAGTCGAACAAGTGTGTAGCCCCTAAAGGACACTTGGTAACAGCCTGTACCGGTTAAAATGCTAAATGTTTATAAATAATGCACATGACAAATGACTCCCTTTGTCGATGTATCACAGTTCATGCGGCAGCGTCTGCCTGGGCATGACAGGCTGGGCGGTTATTGTGACAGGATGAGCCCCCGGCCTTGGGCGGCTGGAAACAACGGGGAAATGAAATCCATTTCTCAGGCTCTGATGAGGGAACGTCTGGTCTTAAAATGTGTCATAGTTCACCATCTCCTCCTTACCAGAGGAGAGAGATGTACTGGTGGGAGAAGCATTACTGTGGAGATGGGGTGGGGGCTGCAGTCAACAGAAACTGCTTATAAGACTAATACATTATTATCACAAAAGAGGAAAAACCATGCACATTAGCGGGCATGCCCATCGGGGCTGTCGGGGCTCCACCCCCTTTTCATGCGCTGTGCCTACAGAGTATTAAAAAGCAAAGAGGGCTAAAATTCACAGACAAAGACCTTAAGAGGCGTCCTCAGCTGAGTTGCCAGGCCACCATGTTGCCGAGAAACCTTGCCGTTGGGTGCTTGGCCTTAGTTGAATCCAAGTCGTTGCCTTATCGTTTAGTCAGGTGTAGATCCATCATTAGACACCATTATTAGACACCATAACTGTACTGTTCGGGATGGGATAGGCTGCTGGACGACCTCGGATGACACTGGCGCACTACCTCATAGAAACGCAACCTCACTGTGGCGGAAAGTGAGCATTCAGCAAACCGACAATTTCCCACCAGCAGGAGGCGACAGAGGGCACATACAGCGGTGCAGCAGGGGTGTCGGCATGTGAATGTCAGCTGACGTGTTCTCTCTTTTAAACCCCCAGCTGCATGCATGATTCCTCCGTGGCTCCCGCATGCAAGGCAGGAAGCTGCATGACATTTACTCTGCACTGAGCACAGATACCTTAATGGATACTCGGCACCACTGCTCATTACAAGTCTTTAGTCACTGGGGTCAACCAGGTCATTTTATAAGTGGAACGATATTTTTCCCACGTTTGAACAAAGGGCAACTCAGACCAGCTGACAGAAAGAGCAAAATGAATGCATGAATCATGGGGACGGACCGAGCTGTCAATAACATGGCAGTTCAGACAAATACATAACACATATATACCAGAGCAAACACCATGCATGTACTATTACACATATAATGCATATGTAGAGGAGGTAAACACCATGTATGTATTATTACACAAAACCACATGTATTGCAAAGATAAACACCATGTATGCACTATTGCACATATAGAAGACATGTATGCACTATTAGACATGTAGCACACATGTAGGGTAGGGTACTTTACACACCCAAATGGGCAGGACGATGTGCAGATCATAGCCCAGCAAAGACAGCATCAGCATCTCCTCCTCCTCCATCCTTCAGAGCTGCAGAGAGATTGTGCAGTAGAGCCATTCCCTGCTCTGATCTGCTCCCTTAAACATGGTACCTCACTGCTGTGAAAATATTCATAGTTCTCAGTTACACGGATTTTAATGCTGGAAGCATAAGAAAGGAGAATGTGGTGCCACAGTTGAACAAATCTGGTAAAACAGACCAAGTGAACTATGATAGTTTACCTCAGTAAGCCAAGTTTCAGGACCTGGTTTTTCAGGGATCAGAGCAGATTTCAGATCTGTCACCTTCTGACGCCGTGATGCCGTTCTTCCAGATAGCGAGCAGCTCATAGCCTCCTCCCAGTTTTCGTTTGTAGCCCCCATCTTTTAAATCCTATACTCCTTCTTTGGTTTGAAGTGCCACATTCTCAAGTGCTGCAGAATAATCTGGAAGCATGGGGTTCATGTAGCTGTCTTGTGAGGAAGATGCTTTTTGGGCTCCTTTCCGCAGTGTGCTGGTCATTCTCGTCCCCACGGGTGAGAGAGCAAGTGGGTGGCAATGTGGCGGGACATGGTAAGAGTCAGACCGTGCCACAGGGGTTTCAGAGGGCCGGACCCCTGGCTGAGCGCCGCCTATTTCCACACAGGTGGAGAAGAACCACAGCGAGGGGCTGCCTAAGGCCCTTAAGTAAAGTCCTTATAAGATCGGCTGATAAAACGGCTCCAACAGCTAGACAAACTGCCACTGGACTGTTACAGAATACCAGAGCTGTTAGGGAATCACATTTGGCTTTTTGGGGCACAGAAGAGGAATCTTGGGCTGTAAATCACAGGTGGTGAACAGCGCCCCCCCGTGTCAGACCCCTGCTGCTGACAACTAAAACATAACAAAGAGAACTTGAGAGGGTCAGCACCTCTGTTCTGGATGCTGATGTTTAGCCTCTTTCTGCTTCCTTGCAGGATGATCCCTCCTACGAGCAAGAACTTCCTGGTTAACAACCTGGCAGCGGGCACCCAGTATGACCTGTGCGTCCTAGCCATCTATGACGACGTGGTGACATCACTGACGGCCACTCGGGTGGTGGGCTGCGTCCAGTTCACCACTGAGTCCGAGTACCTCCGCTGCCACTTCATGCAGTCGCAGTTCCTGGGTGGCACCATGATCATCATCATCGGTGGCATCATCGTGGCCTCCGTGCTGGTCTTCATCATCATCCTCATGATTCGCTACAAGGTGTGCAACAACGGCGAGGCGGCCAAGGGCGCCATGGTGACCAACGTGCACTCCCAGACCAACGGATCCCAGGGATGCTCCGTCACGCCCTCCTCGTCCAAGCAGGCCCTGGCCCATGAGGATGACGTGTGCCACAAGGGGGCGCCGGGGCCGCCAGACACACTGACGCATTCGTTCGAGACTTCTCAGCCGGAAAGTGCAGCGGCCAATCAAGGTAGGACACCCGGACTGTCGGGCTCCTCGAAGCCAAAGCGCCAAGCTGCAGCGGAGTCCCTGACCGACGCCGAGCTGCAGAACACAAACCGGAATAATTCCACAGCTTTGCAGCAGTTGACGGCCCTGCCTGTAGGCCGCATCAAGGACACGCCGGTCTTCAGAAGAGCGCACTCCAAGGGCTCTCCCAAGTACCTGACTCTGCCAGCAGAGGGAGCCCGGGCCAAACGCAGATACTCCCTAAACGAGGACTTGTCCAAATATCACTGCTACATTGGCTCTCAGAAGTTGGGAAGCATGTGGTACAAGCGGAGTCTGTCCATGAATGGGATGCTCATTCCGCTGGAGGGGAAGGATGGCGGGAAGGGTTTTTCCAGCTCCGAGTGGATACTGGAAAGCACTGTGTGACTATTCACTGCCTCCATTGGATCTATCCCCCATTTTGTTTCCGTTCTGTCCCAGGGAGCCGCCAGGGAGATGGGGGCCTGCCTCAGTGTGGGCCAGGATTCGGATGAATACCTTCAGCCTCCTGTGGAAAGCAGTCTCCCTGAGTAACAGCACGGATGTCACACGGCATTACCATCACTTCATGACAAAAACCAAGCAAGAGAGGAAATGGACCCAATTGCTTGGACTACAGTATGCTCATTTGGTCAGTTTAGTCAATCTGGTGCCTTCAGTTGGCACCTCCGAACGGCCAGCCCCTCTGCCGGGGGTGTGGGATCTGGCACAATTTCACACAAAGCATTCTTATTGAGGAAATACCATTTTCCTGCATATATACAGACAAAGAATCAAAAACGGGAAAGAACACTAAAACTTGTTACTGGACCTCGTATAAAATTGATATTTTTTAAAGGAAAATTCAAGCCTTCTTTTCAATGACATTGGAAATGCCTTTCTTTTAAGGCGGCGTAAAAAAAAATGCTGTACAGGAAGACAACATCCGCTGTGTTGTTATGTTGTGTAAAATAAAACATGAAATACAAATACGGACATGCTGTAATGGTGGTGAATGTGCATGATGAGCCAGACCACTCCCCCCCCCCCAACGGCAAGATCCGTGTGCGGTCCCTCACCAGTGATTCAGACAGGTAAACAGAACCTTCGTGGGGAGGAGGGAGAAGCTGATTACCCAGTAAACATCTTGCCTACTCTAAAGTCCGATCTATTCATTCCACCTCCAAAGAAAGATTCCCGGGGGGGGGGGGCGGCTGCAGGATTCACGCGCTGGCCATTCGAGTCCCTATGGAGGTCGCTGTGAAAGCAGGTCCTGAGGGTATCTCAATGATGTTCTCGCAGGATTTACATTTTTGTGCCCTGGTTAAAAACATCTGCTTTGTTGAGATAATGGTTTCCATTCAGTTCACCGTCACTTTTTCAGAATGATTTAAATATTCTGAGACCCTCGCCCAGAATATTAAGAAGCTCAAATGAGCACCTGCCTTCAGAGCAAAAGAGATGCACACTGTTCTTTGTCATCCTTGAGTGTTATGACCTCTTTCTGCTCTGGGTAGATTGAGGTCCCGCCCTCTCTACCACATGACAGGGCTATGAATGTGTCCGTCAACCCGCGTGGCACTTAAAATCCTCACAGTTCTAGCCATTCAGACAGCCTCGCTGTCAGATTACAGCGGGTGACCGTACAGTCTTTAACAGCTATTGTGAAACGGCTCGTTAATGAGTAGCGGGGGGGGGGGGGGGGGGGGGGGGGGGGGGGGGGGCGGGCGGGCGGCGACGGCGCGCGGGGGGGGCGGGG
>JAODKC010000028.1:14388642-14419828 GCA_026777985.1 Mormyrops attenuatus
TTACACCGGACCACCAACCCCCCCCCCAAACCGGGGCAATTTGGACCGGGTTGGTTTATTTCAATTTCCCCCCTGCCCCCCCCCCCCCCCCCCCAGGTGATGACATAGACAGAATAACTGACCCGGGATTGGTGGGGTTGGGGTCAAACTGCTAAGGACGGAAAGTGTACAGGCCCTGGAGCAGCTGGGGTTAGGGGCCTTGTTCAAGGGCCCAATGGCAGCCTCACTCTGCCGGGCCCAGAATTATAACCGGCGAGCTGCCAGTCACAGGCCCAGGGCCTTACAGGGCCCCACAGTCTGCTGTTTGATGGACTCTTTGGTGGCTCAGTAAAGGCCTTTGAATCACTGTCCTTTAAAGCGCCGCGTAACATTCTATTCAATGAGATCAATCTGCGAGCACGAACTGGCTGCATTTTATAAACACATTTCATATACATACTATATACATATCTGCTGAACTGAATGTGAGAAATGAACGTGTATGTTCCTGCTCGAGCCCCCAAGCCCCACCCCGATACCACCCTGATGGACCATGGGTGGGATATTTCTGCATTCTCTGCTAATCCTGATGTGAGCCAGTGCCTGAATCAGTCTAATGAATAAAACATTCGTGTCCCAATCAGGAAAAGGACATAGTGCACTGGAACGGGCGTTTAATAAACTGGTCTCCAAATAATTTACTCTGCTATCCCATTAAATCAAAACATGATTTCTCTCTGTCCCCTCTGCCGTTTGCTAATCTACGTTGGAGCCTCTTATGCAAATGTGAGCTGAACCTGATTGTGATAATGCTAATTATAGTCTTCATCTGCATGACGGCAAGTTCCTAATGAAAAGCTAAATAGAACCAGAAAGCTCTAAATCCAGCATTGGTTTTTTCTTTTGCCAGTTCATTTTGTTCTCTTAACCAGATGGACGTGTCCTGCCGTTTTGGCACAGATCACAGACCGTGAAGTGTGTTGTTAAAGAGGCTTGTCAATCGAAACCCGGTGACCCACAGTGGAGATTACATGTCACCTCGTTCACACCGGTGACAGCAGCCGCCGTTTCAAAACGACGCCCTCCCACACTGACCAGTTAGAGACCACAGTCAGTGTCCGAATCAACCTTAAAATTCCCCTTTAACTGGTTGCTGCTACTTCTTACCTCATTAACTCAACCATACTGGAAACCGCATTTAATTATTAGTAAACCACAACTATGCTTAACTCGTACCTTCTAATTGGATTCCTTAAAAGCAAAAGGCATACTTTATTACATTAATTATATACTATTATAGAAATCATATTTCAGGCAATCCCCCAGGGCATGAAGGCGTTGTAAGGTATGCATCAGGACAGACTGTGGCAGTAGGTGGCCCAGGAGAAGCAATGAAATATGTAGGGACAGATTAGCCTTGTCTGAATAAAACTTACGAGTCAGAGTGCCCATGAATCAAAGGGGCGTTAAAGTGAGATATATACATAAATAAATGAAAGCGTCCCGGTGTATCGTGCTTCTGTGGGGTCTGGGAGAGTGCGATGTTTTATTTATGGCTCCTCGGCCTAACCGAAAGCGGCGAGCGCTTTCTTCCGTCCGACTCGATTAATTATTGACAGTCCTCCCGCTTCAGCCTCATTCGCTCTGACACGCGCGGCCCGGCGTCAGGGACTGACAGGTGACACGGTGAGATGCAGATCTAACCCAAAGGTGCTTTAAAATAAACATGAACGCCGCGGGCTTCCCCAGCCATGCATGCAGATTAGCTTTAACGAAGCTGAGAGGAGACGAACTGGCCAGCATGTCCACTGCAGCGCAGCGCCCTCCCCCACTTTCAGACTGGGGGCGAACCCCAGGGAACGGTGGATTCGTGGTCTCTGGCCCACAACAGCCCCATGGAACTCTGGGAACAGGAGCCGACCTTTTGCTGTGCAGCTCAATAAGACATAAGGTCGTTATTTTGAATTAGATCCTCTGACTTGTCATGCAGGGCTGTGGCTTTTGTCGGATAAACTGTGATTATAAATCCATGGTTGAAAATAATGAACTAGTCCAAGCTGGACTCAAGACCAGTGTCACCGTTAGCAAAAGGTAAGCCAATATTGAGAGCGTGCTCTGTCAGAGACCTGCATTAATGCTTTAAGACAGCTGACTATTTACAAAGGGTAACAACCGGGGGTAATTCTAGGATTTTTTTTATGTGGTGGGCATAAAAGAGGCAATAATTTATACAAAGGGTCTGACCTTAACTTTATCCAATGATATATTTTGAATCGGTGACTGACAGAGAAGGGGGCACTTCGAGGGCCAATCGGATCTCAGCTGGGGCTAGTACCCCTGTGGCCCTGCCCCCTTTATATGCCTCTGGAAAAAGTGTAAATAAGTCAAGGTTCCTTTACAGTACCCCTCCACGATTTTGTTAGTAAATACACCAGTTAAGGTCTGCAGGCCCCTCAGCGTCCTAGCGTGGGCATGGACAGGCACCAGTGGCTAAAAGCAGTCATATTCCAGTTGCGATGCTTCCATCACTCTGCGGACACACCAGCCTCCAGGATTGGGACGTCAAAAATAACCTCGGACAATTACGGCAGGTGAATACAGAGGACTGCCCACCAGTGCTGGACCACAACGAACCACCCCTTAACCTCTGCTCCAGCTTCAGGCAGCACCAGGGTCCTGAGCAAGGCTACTTTCAACCAGACTCACTCAGTAAAGTTGTCACTAGAGTGTTCTGGCAAATTCTTCAATGTATGATACTTTAAAGCTCCTTAAAATTCCTACTTTGTCTCATTTAAACAGATACGGTTTCAAGATGAAAGGCGTGTATTTATACGTTAAACCTTTTTAATAAAAACAAGGATGAATGACTTGCAGGTTTTGCAACGGAGCAGAGCAGTAAGGCTGGCCTGCCAGTTCGCACGTTTATGTCCGGAAGGTTCCAGCTGTCAATTGCTCACCAGAGCGTTACCTGGTGACCAGGGAGCACCGAAGTATGCCGTGGGAAGCCTGCATCAGTCAGGAGCGAAGACGGGAGCTCCTGACCGGAACTCAGCAGCATTTGTTTTCAATTTTAATATTGTTGCTGAGTAACACTGAGAATGCCGTTGTTCTGTCCAAAAAAGTCAGAAACCGAACTGAAAATAAAGTACTATACAAGGTCTGCTTTGCAAATGGATTCCACGCTTGTGGTTCAGTTTGCCCAGCCGCAGCAATAGAGGTCCCTGGTTGCGTAACATATTTAAAGCGAATAACTCTGTCCTCTAGGTATCAAGGTTCCCATATCACTGCATCAGAACAGAATTCACTCACTGCTGCTTGATTCGGGATTCAGGCAGGAGCCGAATAAAATCTCTTGGCCTTTTAATTAAGGCGCTTGATAAGGTAAGAAACTGAGCTGCTCACGATTCAAGGGCGATCACAAGAATCTTATTCTGGTTTTGTTGTGAAATGCATGCAGCAAGACTGGAACGACACATGGGATGCCATCAAAGAGGACTTTTGGAGAAACGGGGAGATCTCTGTCCTGTTTACCATGCGTGCTTTGATTCATGGTGCTCGTGCGGGAGACGGGTCGGACTGTAGCGCGTCAAGCACGTGTGCGGCACCCACGAAGCCCGTCCCACCCTACAGGCTGAGCTCCTCATGCAGTCGCTAATCACCTGTAATTAGCTATCACTGCACAGCTGGGAGGCCGTCTGCCTGTTGCTCTTCTCTGCCTGGTGAGGGCCTCTCCACATGGGCTTTAGCGCAGAGCAGTGTTTCCCAACCCGATCCTTGGGTATCCCCAGATGCTCCACATTTTCGCTTCATCCCAGCTTGTTGCTGGGAGCTGGTAAAAATGAGGACTGTCTGGGAGGAAGCAGAAATGTGGACCATTTGGCAGGGAGCTAGGAGGGAGCAAAGATGTGGACTGTTTGGAAGTCCCCAAGGACAGGGTTGGGAAACAGTGGCGTAAAGCCCTCCCCAGTCTGGGGGAGGGGGGACAGGACTAGACCTCTCTGCTGGGGTTTGGTATTCAGGCTTCCCTGAAGATGATGTATGTAACCCTCAGCGTCAGGTCAAACACACACAGCAGCGTGCAGTCAAGGACGGACCCTTCAGACAGCAGGGACTGTGGATTTGCTGCCTCGTCACGAAAGAGGAGCTGGCACTCCCTGCATGACTGTGACTGGGGAGAAGGAGGAGGTGGAGGGCTGCCCGCTCTCCAAGTCCATGTGCAGTGTTAGGACAGCCATCCACCCTGGTAAAACTATTAGTCCACGGTCATTCACCACTGATGGATCACATCCTCTTTCAGAGATCATATAGGAGAGGAAACTGTGCAGTTCCTTCATGTACTTTTTAGGATTCCTGAAAAAAGGAAATAATAAAATAATTGACTGCAAACAAACAGTTCTGAAGTGTGAAGCAAAGAGATTAAATAATGATTCAGTTTGTAACAGGAGGCTAGTTATAACCATTCAGATGGGAAAACTCATTTCTCTGGCTCACCCTCTTCCCGATCCCCAGAGCCGGATCTGAAGGAAGTCGGAAGGCGTATCTGACGCGTCTGTT
This sequence comes from Mormyrops attenuatus, assembly GCA_026777985.1. Taxonomy (NCBI): domain Eukaryota; kingdom Metazoa; phylum Chordata; class Actinopteri; order Osteoglossiformes; family Mormyridae; genus Mormyrops; species Mormyrops attenuatus. The sequence goes on from JAODKC010000028.1 coordinate 14,393,176, forward strand.
GGGCCGCGTTCACGGTGCAGTGGGCCTGGGACACCCCGCCTGCATTTCCTACCCTGTAAGAAGCAGTGTGCTTAAACTAAGCCGGGGAGATGCTGTAACTGGCTGAAAGCCAAAGGGTTGCCATTTTATTTTCAGCTCCTTCCTCATTTCACTGATGTGGATGACGGGCGGCGGTGGGGACCATGTTTATGCATTGGGTCAGGTGCTGTAGCCTAGGCTTGCTGTCCCACATCCCATCATCGGATAAGTAAACAGGGAAGGTGAGCAGCTTAGATCTCACCTTCCCCTTATCAGCTAACACAACAGCTCCTGGGCAGCACAAGGGTCCTTTCCAGTGCCACCAAACTCTGCCCTCAGCATCTCCAATGCTAAGAATAAATACAGCTATTAGAAATACAGCTATTAGAGTGGCACTTCTTAAAGGCTCCCCAGTACATTTTCTGTGCACTATTTAAATTCAAAAAACACAGTCGACCAGGCAGCGGGGGGCAGATTGCCAGGCTGCTGCTGGGGAGGGGGGGCGGGCAGTGAGGGGAGGGCCGCGCTAGCAGAAGCTTTTAACGGGGTTTACTGTCTAACCGGGAGCTCTGTAGTATTTATTTATATTCCATCTGCTTGACGTCAAATGCCAAGCGAAGGCATGTCAGAGGCAGCTTCCAGTCTCAGGTGTGTCAACGAGGGTCATGAGATAGAAGCGGAGAGGAAAAACCCACACAAACATCATGCGGGGAAGAAACAGCCGAGCAGGCATCTAAAAGAAAACTTTTTATGGCATCTGACTCCCAAGTGGTTTCGCCTGCAGTCAGTGCAGACAGAAAGCTGGAGATAGCGGCTGCAGTGAAGCTCTCTCTACGAGCCATTCGGGAGTCCGTCCGTGTGGCTTTCAGAGCAAACGGCTGCCCACTGCTTATCTCTCACTCTGCAACCCCGCACTGGGCCCTCCCAGGCAAGCTGTTGGATTCAGCCTTTCACTTGATGCTCCCGCAGCACGCGGCGGAGCACTGGGACCAGGGGGCGTCGAGAAGAGCTTGCATCGACAAAGCCGGTCACGTGGGGTTCTGAGCTTCCCTGCCGCAAAACGGGTGCAGGAGAAGAAGTTGGTGTGGAGAAGGCCCGGCACCATGGCGGGGGGCATTTGAGGGGGCGTCGCTCCCTCAGATGGGCTACCCCATCTCCTCAATGCAAATTAATGCCTACTTTTTTCAAATTTTCATTTTAAAATACAAATACATTACAGCATATTTTCCTGAATCCAAAGTCACGATCTAGCCTACATTTTCACATCCTCACAAATCCACTTGATTGTTTGTGAAGTGAAAGTCATTAATTGTCATTGTTGACACACCACAACAAAATGTGCCCTCTGCATGTGACATTGCAACATAGCCGGGGGCAGCTAATTCAGCACCCAGAGAGCAGTGCTTGGGGCAGTACCTTGCTCAGGGCACCTCAGTGGTCAGGGATGTGAACCAACAACCTGTCAATCATAAGTGCACTTCCCTAACCATTAGGCCACCAATGCCTGAGTGAATGTTAGCAATGCTGGGCTATGTTGTGAGTGGTGGACCCAGAGTTGGCAACTTTCCCTCTATTTCAGAAAGGTAGCTGTCTGCTTTATGTTAGTAAACGTTGTTGGCTCTGCTGAAATCGAGCTCAGAGAGTCACTATCATGCAATGGTGTGGATGGCACGTGTTTCCTGGGGTTTGCTGATCTGTTAGTGTGTGTGTGGTGTAATGATGGACTTGTTAAACAACCGTAAAGCTGTGTGTGCATCGTTGTTTTGGGTGAAGTCACAGACCCCTCTCTGCATTTCAGATGCCCCCCCCCCCATTCATTTTCCGCTGGCGCCAGTTCTTGTGTGTAGGATCCGTGTCAGCATGAAAAGCTGCCTGTTTCCATACCCACCCGTGCAGGCCACCTTCCTTGCCACGCCTACAAACCCATGTGAAACCCAAATAGTGAGTCATGTGACTCCACCCCTCCGCTTCGGCGCCCTCCTCTGGCAGCATCTTGCCGTGCATTAAGATTCACATTCACGCTTCTTACCAGCACTCTCCAGCACCATTAAAAAAAGGTGTTGGAATCATCTAGAAAGCATCACTGTGGTGTCGGAGCCAGATGGAGGACACTCACATGAGCCGGTGAGGCCAGCATGTGCTAATGTGGTTTACGGCAGTAATGGCAACGGAGAACTGAGAACTGCATTCTGGGTACTGCAGTAACTCGACTGCACTTATCTAAACTATCAGACAATTATCAACGCACCCATGCTTCAGCTTAATTCTGCTTTGCATATTTATACCGAAATGTGCAAAACAAAATCCACTGGATGATGCCATTTTCTGCAGTTATCTGTGCTGTGACATCACCCCCCCCCCCGAAAAAAAAACCCATGTGAGGAGGAAAGAGGCAGCCTCGATGAGACATAGGACCACTCATACTCACCCGGCAGGTTAAAACCCCCCAGGCCTGATAACTGGGTGAGTGTGGCACCCAGGCTGGCTGAAGCAAAGGATCAGATGTTCACCCAGGGAAGACGTCTGGAAAGAAGGAAGCAGGAGCTTTTGCCGGCTGGGGGACTTGGACACCATTGACAAACCTCCATCTAAGGACTGACACTGATACGTGAGAGCCTGTACATTCAGATTCATGTAGAAACGACCATTGTCAGCAGCCCAGGCAGACAGATCCACAGTATCTGTGACCACATATGCTCTTTGTCTTAGCACCAACGTGGGGACGACCCCCCCCCCAGCCTTCTGTCCCAGCATGCATCACTCACAGTCCTGTAACTCTCACTCCTGCTTAGGGAGACGCTCCGCTCATATCATTTGTGACACCGCACTGGAGTAAATCACTATAATTAGAGACCCTGCCAACTGGAACATTAATTACATTGCCGGACGGCAGGGCAAACACGCCATGTCTGATGGATCCCCAGCAACTGGGGGCGGGGAGGGGCACTGGTCCGCTTGCTGGGCTCTGGTGTGGCCAGGTCTTCAGCAAGGCTGCTCCGTTTTATATGGAATGCTGCAGTCATTCATTTCTATGTATTATCTATTTTTGTAATATAATAAACATGCATACCAAACATATATTCGCTGAACACACTAAATAATGCTTATATGCATGCTTGTTTTACACTGCAGAGAAAAACATTGTTCCATTCATCAGCTGATGGGGAACCTTCTAGAATAGGGGCCGACAACTCTTTTTACAAATTCCACTGGCAACACAAAGACAAAGTCCAATACATCCAACAAATGCCAACTGAGGGTGAGGGTCAGGGGTCCCCCAATAATAAAATTTGATATGCCAGCCAGGGGAGCGGAGGAATCAATCATGTGGCTGGGTTTCAATTGTATTTGGGGCTGGAAGTGGACCAGAGTTCGCCACTTGGTGACCACTGTCCTGGTCCATATGTGGGTCTGGTCCATAAAGCTGGTTTGACAAAGATGCTGGTGTCACACATAATCAAAGGGACTCTGCTTCGACGACTGAGCCACTAGTAACCTTCACCTGATTCCTGGGTGGGACTGCCACACTTTAGCATACAGCCTTTCAGAGCTTATAAACCCTTGTAAGTTTGTGGGTGGCGTTGCTCTGAATTCCGAGTGGAAGGCTCATAATTTTGTTAAAAACTGTGAAATAAGACTTTATCTGTCAGCTCACTTACCGCTATGCATATTGGGAAAAAGCAATCGGTGGGTCACACCCCATAATTGTTTATATTAGGACAACTGGCATCACACCTTCACTGAACACAACAAGGTCAGATACAGCGCTCATTGGGATTGTAGGTCCTCTCTTGTACAGAGACAAGGTCCCGTTGGTAAACAACAGCCAGTGGGCTGGAAAAATGGGTGTCGTGGATTGCAGAGAGCCGGCGCCGTGACGGGGCGAACAGCCAGCGGGAAGCTGCGACACGCACACGTTAGTTAGGCAGCTGTTTCCATGTCGGTGAGTCAAGCTGCGCTCTCAAATGACTCACCGCGGCCGGAAATTAAACTCCCGTGTCTGGGGCTGAGGTGAACCTGGTTAAAGCAGGTGTTTGCGGCGCATTTAATTACTCTGGCCCGACAGCTCGTCCTCGGAGGCGGAGACAAGCACACTCCCGCCTTTCGGACTCTTCCAGTCGCAAAATGGCCACGACGAGCAGCACTTATCCCACTCCAAGTGCTCACTGAAAGAGCACTTCCAGCCCAGCTGTTTTTTTCTTGCCTCCTTCTTGGCACCTTAATTATTCACTCAAAAAGTATGTTTTGGTGGGAAGTCAAATCACCTGTTTCGGCGGCTTTAATGGTTCGGAAAATAGAGGTGCTCTCCTTCAAGCGGGGAGAGATGAATCCCGCGCCGCCCAGCACAGCCGCGCGTTCGTCAACACCAAATTTAACACTAATTAACACGCAGCTACTGCAGCTGGGCCCAATACTCGCAGGCTGTTGACAGGAATGAGCAGAAACTACATCATTTCCAGTTCATGTTCCAGTACAGCACTGACTTCCACTTCAGTATCCAACCTGGAAGAGTGTAAGTAGCTGTTTTGCTCACAAAAGGAATGCATGGATTCCTTTGCAGACATCATGTTGGGGCATTAAACAATCTAAACAATCCATTGGCAGGAGTGCCATCTTAAAGGATGTGAGGAGAGGTCAGCCAACCAAACCTGTCGTGCAAAGGAACTTTCAAGGCAGCCAATAATAACTTGCCTAGTGGATCAGGGACTGGGTGTCTTTTGCACCATTGTAAATAAGAAATTGTTCTTAACCCTTTAAGTGGCACATGCAGAAAAAGGCATTGGAAATATTTTTTTATCATTTCTGAGGTCTGTAGGCCAATACAAACAAAAATCAATAGTTTTTTCAAACACTGAAAAATGCAGTTTATGTATTACAAAGGTATACAAACGGTAGTCTACCATTTGGTGGAACAGACACTTAAAGGGTTAAAGTCTGTTTTTTAAGTAACAGACACATGATAGAAAATTGCCAATCACATCAGCCGGCTCCATCCTGAAGCTCTCTCTACAGGAGACGTATGAATCTTCCCCGCATTTCACGTTTTGCATGCGTCGCCGCAAGTTTAAATGCGCTTAATTAAGCAATAAACAAGTCACCTGGTTCTGTTTCAAAGTGGATGAACAGCATCATTTTTCCTGCTCTAGGCATTTTTCCAGCTTTCACAGTTTCCATTTAACGTCAGTTTTTTTGGCCGGTAAGATTAATTGCTACACCTGTCTGCAGTGGGGGGAGTCAATCTCTGTCATGCAGAAACATGGTAATATTGCCTGGAGGGGGGTTCAGCCTAATCTCCCCATGATCCTCTAACCGGGACCCATGTACTTCAGTCCACATGTAAATATACAGCCATTAGTGCTTCCCCCCAAATAAATCACCCAAAGGTGCTAAAAAAAACATTAGCCTAATAGCCCAGTCCAATGGTTTGCCCCTCCCCGCAACTTTTACCATCACCACTAGGTCGACAACTTTTACTGTCACCAACCCTAAATTTAATAGTTCCCAACCCTCCAGGAATAGTTCATATCAAAGTGGCCAAGAGTAAATCCTAAATTTCCTTCGGGATCAATAAAGTATCTGTCTATCTATCTACCCCACCTGACACTGACACTGACAGCCATCAATAGACATGTAATAACATAAACATCCTCCTGCCTCAAGAGGGCAGTCTCTTACTCAGCCTCGGGGCACCACATGCATATAGGACATATGGAGGGGTGGTGAGAGGGACAACAACATGTCTGATCCCCGTGGGTCAACTTGGGATCTCCTTTGGCTCGTCTCTTCCCAATGTTGGGTGCTGGTCGCATCACGGTCCACTTGTGAGCACTCCAGTAACCTGGAGGTTCGGATGCTGCTCTTCGGATGAAATGTGCACGTTCATACTGCGACCAGAAGCACTGTGTGAAAACATCCACTCACCTGCCAACTTACCCCCACAGCCGAGTGACATGCTGTTAGTCTACGGCTGCCCGCTCATCAGCCTTTTCTGATAACGAGGTAAGGAATTATGTTAGCCAATTAGCATACAAGGGGGTGATAAGGGCCTGGCTGGGAATACAGCCAGGGTAGTAAGGTATTAATCCAAGCCCACGTGGTCACTTGACGGCCGCCTTGAGATGTATTATGATGAGTCAGCATCCTACCAGGAGTACCACTGCCCCCATCCCTCCCAATCTCTGGGGTTCTCCCTGGTTAAGTGGAGAGTGCCCCCTCCTGGTCAGGCTGGAATATTTCATATTGAAGAGGCCCGGAGTAAGCATGACAGGTCGGCAGTGCCCCGGCAAGTTAATGAAATAAAGGGCGCGATGTGGTCATTTGGGAACGTGACCTTATTGGGCGGATTTTTCTCCCCAGACCCAGCAGCCTGACATGACGTATTGCCTGTAGACTCTGCCTTCAACAGCCAGGGCCTTATTTTCAGATAAATATCGGAGCACTGTTGTCCTACTCTTCTGAAGATATTATAAATGGGGCCATTCTTCATTTTAATCTTGTATATGCTGGAGGGGATTAATCTACAGGCCTCTTATATAAGTGTATAACAGGATTTATACCATTATTAAGGAGAGGTCTGACGGGGAGAAAGACTGATAAATGCTGGCAATGGACGAGTTGCAGAGCCCATGTCCCTTGCGTTCTCCGCAATGGCGTCATCAGACACAGATCCACCGGGTTACACAGTGACATCGTTTGCAACTGGACCAGTCGGTGTCGCTGTATCAGGTCCTGCCTGTTCTTATGAAGGTATGTGATTGGTTCAGGGTGCTTCTCATTCTCTGATTGACAGGCACTCGGCCCCAGTCCCAGTGGCGACTAGGAGAAATAGGACAGTGCAGGAGGACAAACAGGACCCTGACCCTGTTCCAGAAAATTCCAGCCGTTCATGTGCCGCTTGTCCAGAATAGCTGTGAAATAGGCATGCCGATGGGTCTGCTCCACCATAACGGCTCCATCAACCGGGGGAAATCCACCCTAAAAGAATATCCAAAAATAAACACCTCCTGGCCTGGTTCATGACCCACACCCAGCCCTAACCCTCCACACTTCCTATAATATTCCTAATGTGTCTTTAGTATGTATTTTCACACAGATAGCTCCTAAATCCAGCTCCGGTCCAGCATCTTGCCTCCCCCAAACTAATATTATTTTTTGGTTTAATACTTTTTTTTTGTAGGGCATAATTCCATACATGTTATTTTGTAGTTTTGATGTCTTTATAACTATTCTAAAATGTAGAGAAAATTACAAATAAACCTTTCTACAGGTAGATGTCTCCAAACTTTTGACTGGTACCACACATCTGGCTCGAGTGGTCTTAAGATGAGTCTACACCAGCAGGTGAACAGCATTACAACTGCGGGAGAAATAAAACAAATTTAAGTATTTACAGCCTTACTGGCCCCTCTGCTTGTTATCCCATTTCCATTCACTGAATGCCATATACACTCAACATATGAACACACAGACACATTCCCGTGTCTTTATTCAGCTTTAAATGGCCCTTCTGGCAGTTAGCCATGTGTTTCTATGGCTGTTTACTGGAACCTTCTGGAAAATCGTGCACTTACACTTGCTCATGCATCAGTACGGCCAGCATGCACATGTCTGGTAGCCACTTGTGCTTTTGAAAAGATATATTAACAGGACGTTCGTGACACTTCAGCAGTGATAAGTGTTTCCAAGGGTTATGGCTGCATGTGAAAAAAGAATCAAAGAGGAGGGGCAATGACAGAATTCGTCTACATGATGAAATGTAACATGCACTAGTGCAAGTTACATGTTTGTGGAGATTTGATGCCCACTAAGGTTATTAAAGGACATCACCAGAGTTTGAGGCATTTCAGTAATACTTTACTTAAGGTCATGTTTTTATTAATTTATAAACACATTCATAACACATTATAATGCATTCATAAAGCATTATAAACATGGCTATAACTATTTTTAAAATGGCATACCACATAATAGCCATGTTTATTATGCATTATGAATGCTCTATGAAGCTCTCATCTATAATGCACTATAGACACCCTCATAATGCAGTACAAAGCATCCTTAAAACCTATACTGACCATTATAAAGCATTATAAAGATATCGATAGTGCATTATAGATGAGAGCTTCATAGAGCATTCATAATGCATAATAAACATGGGTATAACATGTTATGCCTTTTTATAGTTATAGCTACGTTTATTATGCTTTAGAAATAAATAAAAATTGTTATGAATGTGTTTATAAATGACTAAAAACGGTCTTAAGTAAAGTGTTAGCGATATTTCCATTATGTTACTTCTCAGAAAGAGAACCCAATATGACTGACTGGCCTGATATGTTAAACAACATGTGTCACCTGGTGGTTTTTATTATAATGAGATATTAGAATTATTTTTATTCACTCAACACATCAAGCTAAAGACATAATTACATAACCACAACAAACGGTTAGTCACACTTTAATTAGAGTTATGACCACTATAATAAAAGGACTGATGTCATTAATGTTCTGTATATAACTCAGTGAATAATATGTCCATTTTGTTACTCTTATAAAACGCATTTACAGTTATTCTCATGTGCTTCATTTCCAGCCTGTTTTCTTACAGCTCTCAACTCAAATACACATTTTAAGACTTTACTATCCAGCAGGGATCTAATGTTTCACTGGAATAACCGAAAAAGCAGGACAAAGTCAGCACATCCAGTCTCCAGTGTCCTCCAGGAAGCACTAACACTTCTGCTTCTGTCTGCTTGGCAGTGATTAGAGAGCCGTGGTGTCCATGGCAACCTTGCAACGGGCAGAACTGGAAGCCACTCTGTCCGTCCTTTCAAGTCCTTCCTGTCAGCTCTTCCCGAAAGTGAACTTCCTCTGAATTAAAGTGGCCTACAGACGATCTGCTGCCCTGCCGGCCCCTCACTTCATTGTAACCAAACCTAGATCAGATTACGGACTCCGTTAGCCGACGGAAGACATGTCGGTTTGTCAGGAAAGAGCCGATGTCTGGCTTCAGATTTAAGAGTGGAGGGAAAAGACGGACACAGACAGCTTCTTGCACTGTTTCTGCAGATTTAACAGCTTTCAGGGACCGTATTCAACTTCCTTATTAAAGCAGGGGTAGCATCCATGTTTGAAACATCACGTAGGTGAATGAGATCACCGAAATGCCAGCCTGCTGCCTCCGCCATCAGCAGCACACCTGACATTTGCATGAGGTTTAGGGACTGACGTCAGTTGGATAAACAGCCCAGGATTTGATCTGATTAGATGAGATAAACTTTATTGATCCCAGGGGGAAATTCTTGTGCGTAGAGCAACGAGGTACGTAGAGCACAGACAAACTTACATTTAGTGCAAAACACACTAGGTGCAAGGATGGCACACATAGTGCAAACAAGCAAACATAATGTGAACAAATTAAAGAGCACAGGGTATACAAACAGAATCAGAATCAGGAAAAATGATATTGATCTCAGAGGGAAAACAAAATATAATATAAATAGAATATTTATGAACAATGAATGAGTGAATGAATGAATGAACAAATTGATTTATTGATTGATGGATTAAATCATCATTCAGCTTATCTTCCAAGGGGCTTTATTTTTGTATTTGCACGCACCCTTATTTTACAAGTTTCACAAAGCGAATGACTCCCTCCCTCCCTGTACCCTGTTCGGAGATGGAGGTAGAATGACAGCAGAGGGTTACAGGTTTGAGTCCCTGGGGTAGCCCTTGGCCTCAGCACCCCAGGGACAAGCAAGCGGCTGTCTTCTCTCGGCCGTTTTTGGGGGACAACCACGGCCAGCCTAGGCAAGCGTGACACATGGCTGGGTGTTTTGTGACAGTTATTAACATTAGGGAATACACCGTATCTGAAGGGTCGGTTCCCATCTGGAACCTGAGCTCCCCACCGTAAGGTCATATGACCCGTGACATTCCTCACAATGCTGCCAGAATCCTCAATTGGTCACTGCCTTCTCGGGGGCAGAAAATAAGGTCCCTCGAGCCATATTATTCATTCCACCACTGCGTCTCACAGTGACTCCCCCGCGACATCAGTTAAAACTGCTTAACGAGGCCAGAGAACGAGCAGCTTCACGGGGGACAGCCAGGAGCAAGCAAGCAAGCGGGAGCCTGGGGCGGGAGGAAGGCTTAGCACACAGGGAGCGTGCTGGCTTTGAGATCCCAACACCTTTTGCTGGGATTTACTGCCAGGCAGTAGCTTTGCGGAGACTCCCCTAAATCTGTCCCCTTGTTTCTTCACACGACTCCTTAGTCATGACATGACCCTAGATGAGCCTGCCCGTCATCCGCCCAGAGAACGGAAGTCTGCTATCACACATGAATCCCAAATTTATTCGGAAAGTTTCACATTTGGATAACTTCTCAGTAAAAGGATAAGACATGTTAGTAATGGAGTAAAGGAGAACATTGATCCATTTTCTATACACGCTCATCCTATGCAGGGGTCTAGAGCCTATCCTGGGAGCAGTGGGAGCAAGGCAGGGGATATCCCAGGGCAGTGGGCAAAGGCTGACATTTTAGGTCCAGAAAGTAAAAATACAAACCAGGATTTTGTTTCAACCAACCAGCTGAGTTCTCTGTGACTGTGACTCTTTATGCTCAACTGGTTGGTTGAAACAACATCCTGGTCTGGATTTTTACTTTCTGGACCTGAAATGTTCACCTCTGACTGTGGGAGGAAAAACAAGAGACCCAAGAAGAAACCCTTGACAGTATAACACCACACACATAGAGCTGGGGCAGAGACTAAAACCAGGGCCCCAGAGATATGAGGCAACAGCGTCACCATGCCATCGACAAAGAAAAGACTCTGATTAACTGACATCAAGAGATACATGCGACTGAAGCCCACAACATGGTCTACATTCATATTTTTAATGCTCTATCTTGGACCGTACGCTGAAATGACCGCGATGGGTTCTTCAAATGAAGAATCATTATCAATCCCTACCATCTCATTTTGAAAAGCAAAGAAACAGTAGTGTTGGGCTTTCCAAACTTTAAATTTGATATTTCCTGTGGTATAACGCTCAAAGGACCTTGGCTTGGGGGTGAATGAGTCAAATGAGTAATTAATATAATACTGGGCAAGGTAGATGAATAATCTTAGATCTAAGTTGGCTCTGTGTTGTAGGTTCAAGGCCCCCACCAGCGTCTGATTCAACGCGCGAGAAGGGGATCAAGCAGGTGACGTTCATGGCCTTTTCCAGATAATTCTCACCTCAGCTCCCAACCAGTCGCTGTACGTGATCGGCCCCAAACGTGTGGCACGCGGACGCCAGCGTACCGCCCAGCCCCCGCTTCACGGGCACGCCGTTCTAAAAATAGCAGTGAATGTACAGCACGCACGTTCTGGAAGCTACACTGTACAGGCTGTTTGGGAAAGAGATTTATTCTTGCTAAAAGGTAATTGTACTAAATGGATTTCCTGTATCATGATGCTACAGCAGAGCGAAAGTAATTTTCCCATCAACGGGCTTTCGACAGTTGAAGAATTAAGCTGCCATTCAAAATTAAAGCAGCCCCCGTTTGCAGGGCAGAAGGGGGGGCATCTGTATATAGAGCTTATTTCACTGTGAGCCCCTGGCGTCTGGACGTACACACACCCCCCTGCTTTCTACCACAACCATTGAAAGAGGCACACGTTTCAATCCCCCCCCCCCCGCCACTCTGCGGGAAGGTGGCTGCAGCCACGCGGTACGCTGCCATCTGCAGACCGTATGACCCGCGGCGGTTTTCAGCAAACGTGCAGCCGGATGATTGCGGTGCTTCTAATCCCCTGGCACTCATTATAGAGTCAGGGCACCGCCCCTCCCGGGCCAGCAGGATGGATTTAAGGTCCAATAACTCACTGACAAACACCTGTAGTTGGCAGGAATTAAGGTCACATCTGAGCAAAGACACTGTATCCTATGAGGAGTAGGAATCTGAAAGCCTGTGGCAGGGTCGAGATGACAGATAAAGAGCTCTAAGTTCTTTAATGATGTGACGTGCTATGCTAACCTGAAAAGCTATCCAGAGAGTGCCCTACAGTGCTGCATGCTGGGCTCACACTATGTTTTATTTAATTAAATTATTATTATTATTATTATTTTTTAGCACATATTTTCAGAGACATTGAGCTCCAGCCATCATCTGATTGGACACTACATCATCATGGCTCAGGCACTAGAGAAAGCTCTTTAAATTATGTGGTATGGTCAAACCATGTGACAGGAAACTGATGGAGAGATCAGCCCCCTTTGACTGATGTGCTCTCCCACAGAGAGTCTTCCAGAGGCGAGAGAAATAGCATCAGGCAACCTCAAAAAAAACATTTGTGTTCTTACAAAAGCATGATGTAGCTTTAATATGAACATTTATACTATTGCAAAAGCTTCACACACCCTAAATATGAGCACTTATACTGTTACATAGCCTCAATACAAGCATTGATACTGTTACAAAAGTGTTATGCAGCTTATATATGAGCATTTATGCTGTTACAAATGCATTATGCAGCGGTTAAACTAGTATTACACAGCTTAAATGAGAGTTTATACTGTAACACAAGTGTTACTCAGCGTAAATATGAGCATTTAAACTGCTACATGAGTGTTACACTGCCTTAATCTGAATATTCATACTGTTATATGAGCATTAAACAGCCTAAATATGAGCGTTTATACAGCTATTTAAGCATTGCATAAGCAAACACAAGAGTCCCTGGAGAGATTAAAGTGATTATAAGATCTGTAAAGGGATTTGTTCTGTTTTACAGGAGTATTTTGGTAATGGTTACCAGTCCACGTCGTCTGTATTTCCCCTCTGATGTTCTCTGTGCATGAGTGAGGCCTACAGCTTCAGTCGGTGCCCAGATACACAGCCAGCCATGTGACAAATGAACCTATTTACTGATTCATTACTGACTCAGTCTCATCCACCCTGCCGCAGAGGACCCTGAGCCATTTTCAGCACACTAACCAAGACCAATCCTTGTCGATACAGCAACTTCCAAGTTGAAATAAGTCAGATATTACTCTTAATTGACATAAAAGTCATGCCTAGAAAGACTTAGTCATCCGTCTTCATAGTTGAATGTGGGAAGTCTGAAAATGTGACAATGTGTGCACGAACTTAATAACCGGAGTCAGCCATGTTATTTTTGGGTGTGATATTTTGCTTTGCTTCCAAAACAAACAGCAATTAAATGTCATGCAGAGAAGGGATCAGCATTTATCTTTGGGCCACTACACAGAGGTTAATTGACTCGTGACATTTAAACGACTGAGTCACGTTTGTTCTCATTTTGAGTCCACCAACGGTTACAAGCCACCAACCCGTCACATGTGCATATGTCCGCATATGATAGATGCCGAGAGATTACCCCGCATTAGTTATGCCTCTGAGTGACAGTATTAACACCTCTCTTGTTTGGATGTGTAATTCTAACTCACGGGACACGTGTGGCTGTGACACTGACCACAGACAGAAAGGCTAACCCAAGATAAATATATTTGCTAATGTCTTTCTTACACAAAAATGTTCTGAGAGCAGAACAAAAAAAATTATTGGTTCAGAGAGATAACCAATCAGATTGTAGAGGAGGTGGGTCCAAGCAACTAGAGGAAGTGGAACCAGCCAATATGATGTCTTGGACCCACCTCCTCTACAATCTGATTGGTTATCACAACTCTATGACCAGATAGCATCACTTCCACTTCTGTTTGCGGTAATGATGGACAGTTCTGGAAACACGGCAAGTGTCTTTTGTCATGTGGCATGAGCCGCCTTAAAGCTGAGGGCACGGAAGCTTCCAGGCATACCTCCCCTTACCCCTTCTCCTGAAGGGCAATCGCTATTCTGTCTCCCGAACTTATCAGTCATCTGCATCACTGCCAGAGAAAATAAACCCCTGCAGGAACGTTCTGGTATGAGTAAATTCTTCACCAAAAAAAAAAAAAACGGCTGCTGCATATCTGTCCACCAAGCTCTTTGTTCGTGTCTCACTTCATAAACCTCACCAGCTAATGGCGCCTGGCTCTCTGACTACAAGGCTCTGATTCCTGCCTCTAATGTCTTCCTTTACCATAACATTGCTTTAAAATAACACATCCAGTTGTACTGTGAAAAGAATAAAACTCACCTCAGTGCTCAGAAAAGCCATGCAAACGGATGTGGGGCCATACCCAAAGAATAATAGATGAACCAGTCTTCTAAACGCACTTGCATTACGTTAAAACCGGCATCTATTAAATATTTAATCGCCCCCCGAATGAACATTCAGTCCTTAGATAAAATTACAACAAAACGAACTTTGGTAAGATATTCAGTGGGAAACAGAGGCCTGTGGTCCCTTGTGGTTCCTCTTCCTTGCCCATCAGTAACAGTCGAGTGGCTCAGAGTCACACAGAATCTGTGAATTATTTACACCGAACAGTGAGACTATTTTTCTAATATCACGTGCTAAATAATGTATGGGGTTCCTCTCGGCTGATCCCCAGAGCCCCGCTCTCTGCACACCCTGCGAAGTTGCGTGCAGATTTTCCACGTCCAGCCTTTTCGGGCCGGTTCCCTGTGATACACCAGCATGGGCCACCGTGTCACATCTGCAACCTCCCCTTTTCCGCAGACGGCACTCGCTTCATTTCCTGCTGGTGTCTCAAACCAGCGGATCTATTTCGCGCACTCTCAAAGAAGATGCCTGCTCCGTAGTTCGTGTTTTACTCCTCGTCCCTGACTTCTCGCAGCTCAGAAAAGACTGAGGTCTTTTAGTTTAGTGCTAGGTCTGAATTGAACAGAAGGCCACGCCCAGGAGGGCTAATAACCCGGTTAGCTCACATTCGCCTCACAGCTAGTTACCGATAACTGAGATTTATATGAAACCCGTCGGCCGACTCGCAGGGTAGAGGCTGGCGAGCCTTCCGTTGATTTGATTTAAAGCAAATCTCAGCCTTGCGTAAACTGTAAATATGGATGTCTCCGTGTGGATATGAAATGCAATGAGATTTGAAATTCATATTTCAACAACAAATTCTACACAAACAAAGTGAGAGGACCCAAAGGGCAGTCAACTGTATCAGTCTGTTGCTGTGTCAACAACCAACTGACAAGTCTTTCAGTCGTTCCCCCTCATTTGTGTTTTATCCTGACACTCTTCAAATTTGCCTCAATCTACTTGCTGTCAAACATGAACGACAGCCCCAGTTAGTACTGAGTAAGGGGTGGGGGAGGGGGGGCTTAGTTCTGTGTGTCTGTACTGTGTCTCCAGTGGCAACATGTTTGCTCTCCTGTCCTCCTGACATCTGTGGATTTACTGAGGTATTCATCAAAAGCCCGGCCCACCTGCCCCCCCTCCCTAACAAGTGCTTCAGGTTCATGGGCCAACTATAAAGCCCCTGGGTTGAATACCTGCTACCCAGATGGCTGTTTATGGGCTGCATACTGATTACAGGGTCACTTAAGGATCACGCTGTACTGACCAGCATGGGTCTAAGCAGATTTACAAGTTCAATGGGGGCAGATAACATCTGAGGCATCTCTAAAGGTGTCTGAGTCTGTGGCCGTAAAAACTTCCGTTGGATGTCAAACCCAGAGGTGCACGTATTTCTACAGTCTCTAAGAGACAGGAGGGACTGGAGATGCAGAGCTAAAGTGCAGGTATGTGTAGGGGATGAAAGGACAGACAGTGCTCGATATTACCTTCACGTCAGTGACCTTTCCCTGTTCCGCACCTCCGCTGGAGGTTGGGGAGTCACGCACAGCTCCACCGAAAGACCGGAGAAGACGGACAGCACTTCCCAGGGAAACCACAGCATTACATATGTCACTTTACATATGTCAGCAAATGAACAAAGTGGAGAAACCAGACAGTGACACAGTCGTCACTCACTAGGCATCGGGACAGACAGATATTCCATATCATGCTTCAAAACATTGTTAATCAGAGCTAATCATCTGTGACACCATTCCACCGCAGTGCTAACCGCATTAGCTGCTATGCACGCCTTACCCAGAATCCCCTGCTGCCGACGCCACCTCATTGGCCTAAAGGGAAGTTCGACGCCGGAGTCTATCCCAGGCCAAGAGAGGTAAGGGGATTAGGCCGGCATGAAAACAACCAGGAGCCTGTCAGGGAAGGGTACGAGCGAGTGGAGCAGTAGGAAAACACCAGAGGAGGTGACGATGTACTCCTCCATTCGGGGAGTCGAGCGTGTCTCCATTATGATGCCAGAATCCAGCTTCTCATTTCCACACTGTTTAGGGCGTTTAGCGCGTAATATCAGCCACTTTGTCAGAGTCAAATGACGCATATCGAATTCGCAGAAGAATATCATGGTGGATAAAAGCTTAATCCGCAAGAACGCGTGTTCGGCCGACGGTTAGCTCCAGCTCACGCCGGTAATTAATGTCAGGACCAGAAGTGCCAATTAAAATGGAAATTTTCATCTGAAGCATGTCGGCAGGCAGGTTCTGCAAACCCTGGGGGGGGGGGGCGTCATGGTGAATTGTGTTTGGGGAAGAAAGGGCGCTACGGGTTTGAGACAAAGTGAGTGTATCTGACAGCCTGAGACCCAGGTGGACTGGGGGTCCGGCCTGCCTGGGGTGACATCCTGCTCGCCTGATTAAAAACCACACTCATGTGCTGCGGGGTGGACAAAACGAGGCATGAAAGACTGTCCACACCAGCTCCCCCTGCTGACTGGCAGCTGTCATTACATGAGTGTGAGGAGCAGGGTACATGTCAGCATCACTGAGACCCTAAGGAGTGTCTCCAAGGCCTGGCCCTCCATAACCTGCTCTTTAACCTCTGACCTTCTGCCAGGCAGGTGAGACAGGATCATAGGACCACAGCTGAGAGAAGGACCCATTTCACAGCAGAGTGATCCAGAACTAATGACCCGTTAAACCTCTGGCTGTAAATTAGTTATAGATTATAAATGCAATCCTAATTAAATAAGAGTAGTGGGCGGTGATCTCTGACATGGGCTCCAATGGCCGCCAGTGGCATCATGGTAAGTCCTTCAGTTTGCATTAGAAACTGGGGTACCTTCCCCCACCCTCCTCGTGCTACTCGCAGTGAAGTGTGCGCTTCGCCTGCGGCCCCCGCGCGGGCGGGAGGCGATGGCGCGGCCCGGCTCCGCAGCAGTGAGGGCGCTTACAGGAGCTGCACATCATTGATACACCCCACAGCGGTGTGGGAGCGAAACCAAAGGCAAGACGGCATGGAAATGACTGTACCCGAGGAATGAAAAGAGAGTTCATTACTTCACGGCCTTTGTGAGGCGGGATACAACGCCTCGTTAAAGCCATGCCGAGCCAGGAGGGTTGTAGCCAGTAAAAGGTCCCTACGGGGCAAAAGAGGGGGCACAGTGACCAGGGGGTGCCTCCGAGCTCGGCCATGTTCTATTCTGTGCTCCCGGCGTTCCTTCGAGGCACTGGCCTGGACACCTCCAAGTGCTAGCAGGACCCCGCTGCATGACTGTTCACACTAATGCTAAAGTGGGCTGTTTGCTGTGACACGCAGTGGGCCGACTAAGCAACTGTCTCTTTATCACCACTGCTCTCCTAGGGGCGCCAATCCATTCCTGTTAAAAACAATGAACACACACCACATATAATTAATGATGAAGAATAATACATTTTAAAATCATTCTGAAAACGCAACTTAAAATATCTGAAAAAATGTAAAATGTGAGAAAGATGTCCAATGGGTCACGGTTAGCCGGGATGAGTGCTCTCTGGCTGTGGGTTAATAACGGCAGGCTTCGTTTAGGTCAGCTAAAGGGCGTCCTACATGCTTCCGGCCACTTGTGGCACCAGAACACGCCCAAGCGACAGGGGAAATGGATGAAAATTCAGTGAGCAGATCTGATGTACGGATGGTGGAACTGTAACGGGGGAGACAGGGAATGGATTCTGAAAACAAGTTTAAAAAGCATGGCTGCTTCTATGTGATATGGACTTATTATCAACCAGCTGGGTCAGGTGTCCTTTTGGTACTGGGGGGGGTGATATATTCAACATAGTAGCCACTCCCCCCCCGCCCCCCACACACACACACTCACATGCACACACACACATTTATATTCACATATTTCTCGGGATTCTATAAATTTCTATGGGAAAAACCCTAATCCCAACAATGACGACCTTAACCCCTAACCCAGCCCTACCCTTACCCATAAGTAACCCCAAAAAACACAAGACCTTTGGCATGTTTAGGTTTTTGGTTGTAAACACAGACTTTAATAAAAAGTTTGTGAGTTTCCCCACAATGTCAAAATAACAGGTTTTTTCACATTGTGGGGAGATTTGGTCCGCACAATGTAATATATACATAACCCCCCCCCCCACACACACACACACACACACATACTCACTCACCATGCAACATGCAGAGATCGACTTTCCCCCAGTGCATCTCAAGGGGCCTGGTAAATGTTTGCACAGCTAAATGTTCTCTGTTCTACTACAGGAAATCATTTAACGCATCCCCCTCAGAAACAATGCTGGCTATTCTAGAATCGGAGAAAATTATGCTCCCTAGTCCGTGAACCTTCTGGCTCGCTCCGAAAGCACGGTCCCTTCAGGACCATCTGAAGTGTTCCTCTGAACTCTGAGAAGGGAACCGCAGGGTAGGAAATAGAGGCTGTGTGCCAGGGCAGTCTCCCGAAAGCAAGGCGATGCGGTCAGGACAGCGCGACACACAGCTCCGGACACCAAGCCCATCTTAAAATACTGTGCCCCCTTAATGGGGTTAGTAACACAGAATGAGGGCTTTCTGTGAAGAACAGAGGAACCGGGTCTCAATGGGAGATCTCAGCCCTCCAAAGGCAGCAGAACTCAGAGAAAGAGCAGCAGCAATCCTGGCTGGGCGTTTTTGAGAGACACATTAGCCCGATTCAAATGTCCCCTAAAGGTCACATGCTAAAACTACGTGCTCATGTCCTCTCTCACAAACACACACACACACACACGAGCATGCCACTTCCCGAAATTATGGATCAGAAGCAGAAGCTTCATTCCTGCAGCCTGGGTCTGGGTAAGCTGGAGGTGACCCACGTCCTGGCATGTCCATCAGAGGTTCCCCGCGTGCGGTTGTGCTTTGGGTTGGCCAGAAAGTGAGCATCTCCATCAGTTAATAGTTCATAAATCTGTTCCCCTCCTGAAACCTGCTCAGTGTGTACGAGTCGTGGGATTTCAAGGACCCCAGAACCTTAAAGCACAATGGAGAAAAGTGGTGAATATCAATTCCGAGACTGCAAAGGCCGTACTTGTAGTCTTGGCAAAAGACCGGTCATGCTAACCTGCCTTTCAAGAACAAACTTGGGGTGCAATGAATCATGGGATTGGTATCCTTTGGCGAGGATGCAACCAGTGTATCCTTGATATTTCGGGGGGGGGGGGGCAAGACCAACATCTGGGGATTTTTACCGTCCTCTGTACTTGTGTTCTTAGTATTGGAACTGATCTTTGGCAATGGAAGGTGACGTAAAACGGGTACACGAGAACACAAGTACGGTCAAGTATGCAAATTGAGATTCACCCTCCCTAGCAGCCCATGTTCTTCAAAGCCTAAATGGTGAGCTCATTCCACGGAGTCGTGGCAGTTTGGTGGAAGGCTATCCTACCAGAGAAAGGGAAAGTTCACCAGCTAACCCATCCTGACCTTGACAAAGGTGTTGCGTGTCAGGACGTTAATTCTAGCTCCCCCCCCGCCCGCATCGAGGTTTCTATTTAACCGACGTGTGGCCACTGTGCAGATTACCTGGTTTTAGCAGGTGTTCGTGATTTCATTACGTGCTCTGGGAAACCGCGTAAAGCGTACGTAACAAGGTGAGGGAACGCTGTATTTCCTGTAATGAGGTGTTAATTGATGGGATAGGTTGTGAATAAGCAGCATTTGCTGCTGCAGGGCCTGGTTCAGCTCCAGCAGACACCACCCAGAAAGCCCGAACTGCCCCAGCGTCACGGCTTATCTTTGTTCCATAACAACGCTTCTGGTCGGCAGAGGCTGCGGCTGATTGGAATGGGGAGGGAGGGGACAAATGGAAATTAACTGTCCATCAAAGGGTGGCATCGGCAGCGTATAAGAATGTGGGAGGAGATGGAAAAGATAACAGGAAATGAGGTTCTCCGGAGAAGGGAGCAGAGAGACAGGAAAAGCAAGAGGACGGAAGGAGAGAGTGCTTACGGGGAGGTGTGGGGCCAGCATCAGCCATTGCGCAGGACTGCCGGCCAGGGAACCACCTGCCTGTACCAGGAGGGCAGCTTGTACCAGCTGGAGGCGGGTCCGGAGAAGGCCTCATGCCCCGCCCCTCCCCCACTCCATCTCAACAGCGGGCGTCAGCAAGTCATGTGATCGACCAAGGATCTGCGTGAGAGGCAAGGTGGCACAATTAGAGTCACCGTGCAGGCCGATGGGGGAGTCAGGGTGCAGGAATACCCATATGTGCATGGAGCATGAAATTGGGCAGTAAAGGGGGCACCACCACCTCCCCGAAACACGCCCGTGGATCGATCCTGCAGCATCACCAGTAACACAGCACCTGCAGCTGCTGCGATGGGGGCATGCAACTATGCCAATCAATACATGCTAACAGTGGGGGGACATGAGAAAGGGCCTAAGGTTGCTTCACCCCACACCTGTTTCACAGCTCGCTCGCCCCCACCTCTGCCTTTCTGCCATTATGAGGGAACAGTGGCTACAGCCGGGGGTAAAACGAGCAGTACTGACACAGTGCTCAGGGTCACAGGGTAACAGGCTAGCGCTCATTTTGTGCCTCAGCATGCAGACGAAACGACAGTTTTGCTGTGGGAATAACACATTAATAAGGGCTATTAATAAAAGGTAATTAACAAAGTGGAGGGGGGATGCTTTAACTTCCCGAGAGGGTAAGAATAAAGCTTGAATTTATCAGACCACATCGAGCCCTTTTACTCCAAGCAGAGACTTTAAAAACAGCACATCACCACATCAGTAGCTGCTGCCTCTTTGTCCTCGTAATGCCTTCATGTTATTAAATGTCCTTGGTCATTGAAATGACTGTAAGATGTAGAGTGTAACATTTTAAATGCGCCTGGATATGCTGATTGTAACGGAAAAGTGATCTTCAGAGTGGGGGCACTTTGGTGTCTTCCAGGACGCAGCTGTGTGACGGTGACAGGGTCAGATGGGTGAAAGTCGCTCCAAGTTCACATGGAGCCCATTTTGCCTTTGCGATCCCCACCTTCAGTACCATGCAGGGTCTGGAAGGCACCACCCACAACCACAACACCCACACCCCCAACACTCTCTGCCCAGCAGCTGATCAAAGCAGGACGTATTGATCATCACGCCTCATTGGAGGTAATGACTTTGTAAATGACCAATGAGGAGCCTGTAATGTGAGCAGACCTGAGATGTGCAGGAATGTGTAGCATGGCCTTTGCATCCTGATCACATGATCCCTTGAGGACCCACCACACCCATATGCACATGCTCACCTGAGATTGACTGATCCAGCAGCATTTCAGAGAGCTGTTCTCTGGACAGAAAACACTTTGTTATTATTGGTTTAGAAAGATGTACATGGAATATTAGTTTTAGAAGTGGAGATCAAGCTAACTACCTCACTGAGGACTGCAAAGCTCTTTCTACAAAGACGATCCACTCAGGGAACCATCGGAGACTAATGAGTTGTAAAGTATCTCCCCAGTTTTGATCCGCCCCTCGAACAAACGCTTAGGTAACTCCAACCCAACGTTCCTGGCTTGTCCCGCCTCCCTGATTTCCACTGGCCCCTATCCAGGGTGGGGGGGGGGATCCTCAGACATGTTCAGGCCGACAGTGAGGCTTAATTAGATTAAGTCTACTCAATTATGTCAGTGTAATTAATCTCAGAGTGATTATAAATCGCGGAACACAGACATGCTCTTCTTAATCAGCTTCATTGTCACCAGCTTAAATCAGACGGCACAGGGTATGGAGGTTCTCCTTGCATCCGGAACCATGAATGTCACAAATTCAGCAGTAGAACCTTCAATGAGGCCTTGTGGAGACCGCAGCACACGATCCCTACAGCTATCATACTGGACCTACTGGCCGTACTGGAAACATAGGACAGCGATGGATCTGGGCAAGTTTCTTCTTGTTCGTACCATTTACAAAACAGGAATAACTGTTCCCAACACACATCCAGGACCTAAGAGCCATTCAGCCAATCACGTTATGACGTCCCTAACCCTCCTAAATGATACTGGGATAATGCTGATATTTCACATCTTAACAACTGAGTGTAAACAGGAGCTTCTGTAAAACTGCTATTTTCTGTTTTCAGAATTAACAGCCAAACACTCAATTAGGATGTTTAGTAAGCAGACAAAAGCAATCACATTCAGCACAGGAGCAATCAACTGCCATTCTACAGCCTGCGTCTGATTTAACCGAGAGCTTTAGACCGGTTGGAGGCAAGTGTCTCGGATTGACCTCCACAGAGCAGGCACCCATTTTAATATGTCATAATTGCTCATTTGGCTGATGATTCAACATTGGCAATATTTTGAAGAAAACTGCATAGGCCAGTCAGGTTAGGAAAACAAAAGAAGCACTTAAAATAACAAGCATTAAACCATGAAAAAACCCTAGCGGCATTAGTGTCAAACACACATCTCTATTACGCAGGATTGCAAGTGGGAAAGGAAAACATCAGCCGGCCTTGTCTGGTGTTGAGTGACATGCCACTCATCCAATAGCAGCCTCAGTGATCCATATAAGGACACATACTGATGCACATTGGCTGAATTTGCAGACAACTGCCCTCCAGGGATGTGTCTCCGACACATGACCAATTAAATGGCAGCATTACCTCTGAATGCAGGATCACAGAGGATCAGTTCAAGTCAGCTCTTTCCAGTCAGTGTCAGGTTATTAAAGATGTTGACCCTCTCTAGTCATTCTCAGCTGATGTTTTTCTCTGGGTTCTTCTGCAGAATGTGGGGGGAAATATATACAGCCAGTATATTCCTCGTGGGGGAAAAGTAATGCTGAATCGTTTCTTCCTACCAGGGTCAGTGCTGTTACACTGTTGATTCCCGGGAAGCACAGACCACAGTAATGAACCTGTACCTCTGTGGGACAACCTCAGCACCCCAAGGTGAGTCGGCTCCTAGCCTGGATTTTCCTGCTTCTAGAATAAGCACCATCACAGGGCTGTTCTGTCATGCTAACTAGGTTTGTTAATGCTTTTGGATGTCAACAGAGCAGCATTTTTAGTGTTAAAAACGAAATATGCTACTTTGTAAAATGTTTACATTTTTCACACACCTTGTTCATATGCTTGTTCTTGGCAGACTGATAACAGGCCAGAGAAGACAGACTGTGACCATGTGACTGGCCAACCGGGCTGATCTCACGTTGACATCATGGCAGCCTGCGGATGGCGTTATATTCTACTGCAGCAAACAACAATGGGAGGGGCAGCTAGCAATGACATAATCTCCAAGCTGTTAATGTCACCTGACTCGGCAATATAGGAATGCGGGGGTCAGATACCTGTGGATGCCCCCCCACCCTCAGGCACAGCTGGATCTCCTGATTAATGGCTCCCGTTTCCCATGTCCATGCTGACTCGCACCTACACAAATCACACCGAAAGCCACACCGCCTTCCCTCCGGATAAACACGTTACATAGAGCTTCGACAAGGACGCACTTTCAATTACTCCACGGGAGGCCATAGCTCACGGAGGTGTTAATCACCCGCTGTCGCCGGGACTTCAAATCGCCTGCTCAAGCGGATCGTTACACCTGACATGTGAGTGACTTTCCGAGACACATGGGCTCTTAGTCAGGGAGGTCGCTACCTTCACCTCAGCATGGGAGGAAGCAGGAGCCACCGATAGTAAATCTGGACCTGCTTTTCCTTTAGGTACTATGGTGGCTGAGTCACGACTGGAGTCACAGGGTCAGAAAAAACCCATCGTGACCCAAGCTCTGCTCCACTGCAGGCTGGACCAATCCACATCAGAACTTAAGCTAACAATAACCCCACTGCAGGACAGACCAATCAGCTGGCCACGTTTTTCAGAGCACACTGTGCACCTTGAGGGACCTGCGGCCCGGCACAAAACAAAAGAAGACCAAAAAAACAGTGAATTTTGTGTAGCTCACACAAACATGCAGACTCAATCACTTTTAATGGCAGATTGGCTTAAGAATGTTTCCAAAGGGTATGAGAGAAACGTCCTTCCCACTGCTAAAGCAAAACAGGGCCCCATTGATGAGCTGTTCTGTTTCTGCAACCCTGGTGCTCAGACGCCTACAGGGATGCTCAACCACTCAAGCCATGTTGGCCCAGCAGAAAACTAGGCCACTAGGGGAGCCCTAGTCCCGCAGCTAGGCCTGTGAACTCACACAGAGGGAGGAGTGAGCGAGCCCAGGAGGGGGACCTGGGTAACAGGGGCCTGCTCAAGGTGGAGGCTATATCTGGCTTCACAAAAGTACACACCCACTCCTCCCAGGGAAGAAAGCAAGAAAATCTAAATCAAGTTAATGGAGCTGCAGTGTGTGCAGGATGTCATCATGGCGGAGGCTTTCTAGTGAATGTAGCAGTGCCCAACTCCCAGCAGTCCTGACTCTGGTATTTCTTTAAATAAACTTTGAGACGGCCAAATTACCCAGCATCCAGCAGGGCCCGTCCCTGACTGCAAGCAGTCACGACTCATGGCAAAGAAGCAAAAGAAAACAGTGCCATCTATCGATCCAGCGGGAGAGGCGACATGTGACTGTGTCGGAAGCTCACACACATACACACACACACACACACACACACACACACACACACACACACACAAACACACACACATGCACCCAGGCGGATGAAGAGGTGGGTTCTGCGGTGCTGATCACATGTCGAACAGAAGCAATCTGCTCCAAGGAATAGTTGATCTGGGACTAACACCACTGGGACTCAAATGTCAGGTGGACGGGCCTTCAGGAGCTATCAGTGCAGACAGGTTTGGTCCGGCCTGCATTTGTGACGGCAGCTTTTAAGCAGGGCCTCACACAGCGATCGCAGCCACCTCAGATTACGGAGCTATCAAATTACGCTCTTGTTAGTAGAAAGGCAGACACTGAATCATCCTTCCTCTCTCAATTAGCAATTAATACCTAATGCAATTAAGAGTGCAGGGCCCCAGAATAGCAATGAAACTGCACTTTAGTGCTGCCCCCTAGTGCACCGAGGACCTGTGGCGGGGCGGACTGAAGGGAGGACCACGGATGGTCCACTAACAGATTGCACGTCTCTGTCCGTGAGACCGCAGGGTTTCAGACGGTGAGTAATCTGTGCAGCGGCATCTATCGCACAGCTCCCGAGGAACAAATTAGCTGTGAAGTACAATTAAGCGTTATGAGCATCCAATTTCACCGCGATTCAGGCCTGATGCAGCTCCTTAGCGGTACAACTCTCTCTGAAATGGCACAAGTTATGGTCATATATTGTTATCCAGTCCAATATGGCAGAAGCGGAGAACAATCCCTCACACAGAGCTTACTGCTGTTGTCTGGAGTGGTCCAGGACTATTCCAAATATGCCAGTGCCTAGAACACTTTAAAAAAGGAGAAGATGAATTTAAAATAATAATAATTTAAAAAAATGCATGCATGATCTACAGAACTGTCTCAAGAGGACTTCTGAGCGTTTTCTGCAAGGAAAACACTCCGCTCTGCCTTTTTGGGGTGATGCTGAAGTCGCCATAGAAACAGGCTGATAACCACATCCGGATGTGGTATATAGTGTCACTAGAAACTAGCTGGATAAATATCTGGTGGCTGATTGGGTTCACAACGTACTTAAAGACAGTTCACAGAAAGGCCCAGGCCTGTGTTCCGGAACCCTGCTGCGCTGGGAAATCATCGGAAACGGCTGTGATTTCAGGGAAGTCAAGGCCCCCACAGCGATCCCTGCTGTGTAGCATGTAGATGTCACTACTGGGCTGAAAAACAGGTGCCTATTTTTTTACAGCGTTTTGACATCTTTGGATATTCATGTTCATAAAAAATCACATTAATGCACATTAGTCCTAGACATGGAGCAATTGGGTAGTGATTAGACAGGAAATGACAAGTGGCAGTGGGAGAGTGTCCCAGTCTCAAGGTGGGATCGGCACTGGGCGGGAGTCACACTGACATGCAGAATCAATGCGGGATTAAGGCATGAGTGACCAGGAGACAGAGAAAATGGAAAGAAAGAAGTGACACTTTCTCCTGCCTTCCGAGGAGGTGATTTGGGAGTTTGTGTTAGGGTCCTGGTCAGAGGAGCCGCACTGAGAAGAGGAGATGAACATGCTTTCACACCTGCAGTTTGTCCCCAAAGGCTGAAAAGGCTCGATATGCCTTCATGAGGAGGAGAGACACCCTACCTCACACCCACTGCATGGTCTTCCAAATCTGTCATCTGCAGCAAGCGACCAAATAAGAGATCTCACATCTCCTCTGTAGATGCAATCCATTGGATTAACACCTGCCCAGTCTTGTATAAAGTACCTGAAAATCACACTTAAGTAAAAGTACAGATACCCTCCCAAAAATTTACTTTGATAAAAGTTCAAGTCACCAACTATAATTCCACTCAAGTAAAAGTCTT
>JAODKC010000028.1:14452918-14466287 GCA_026777985.1 Mormyrops attenuatus
CCGCCCCCCCCCCCCCCCCCCCCCCGCCCCCCCCCCCCCCCCCCCCCCCCCGCCCCCCCCCCCCGCCGCCCCCGCCGCGGCCCCCGCCCGCGCAACGGGGGGCCACCTGGGCCCCCCCTTACTCGCAATCAGGTGATGTCCCCCGGCTCCTGAGGACTGACAACACACAGCCCGCAGATCTGAGGGCATTTTAATTCTCTGTAGTCTAATTAAGGCTTCACAAATTTACCACAGATGTTAAAGAGTCTCCCTTATCCTGCAGGTTCTGAACACCATTTTCAAACATCGTTTTTCTCCCCCCCATTCGAAACGTCCTTTATGCACAAGCTTATCGGTTCAGCAGGCTGCCGATTATGACACAGCGCGTCACAAAAGACGGTGGAAAACAACGACGGGGACATAAAGCATATTGACTGAGAAATAAATTGACATATCGGCTTCTGTTCGCTGCTTGTTGGAGATAAACAGGAAAGGGCACAGCTGCCTTCAAAAGCAACTTGGGACTCAAGCTCTGAATCGCCACAGAAAACAAAAGCAGGACTGATTACAGACCAGATTTAATTAGCTAGCGGAGGGTTTGCAAACAGAGGGAGCTGGGGCAGACATCACCGCGCATTCAATAGCGCCACTCAAGGTTTGTAGACCAGTCAAATTCACAGGGAAAATCCAACCACAATACCAAATGTACTAAGGGACATTCCAGCTTATCAGTACTGGTTAGTTTAACCAGCCCCACCTCGCCATTATGTGTCACAGGTATATCAATGTTGAGTAGCAGCTGTGGGCGGCCAGGGGGCTTGTCGAAAGAATTCTGTGCCACGTGATTGGTTGGTCACCGGTTAAAATCCCAGGATCAGTAGAGTGATTTCGCCATTGGGCTCTTGAGCAAGAACTTTAACTACCAATTGCTCCAGGGACTGTCTGACCCTGGTTTCAATTATACGTTACTCTGGATAAAAGTGTCTTATCAATAAAGTGTAATTGACTCGTTTGACCTTCCAATTACTTTTCCCAAGTAGTATTTGAGAACAGAGATTGCTAGCAGTTGGCTATACATGCATTGAGGGAGAGGTTGGGGTATCACCACAGGTCCATACATATGTTACATGTGAAATCAGCACCCTGCTGTCCAAGGGGGTGGGCACGGAGAACCCAGAGCCAATCAAGCAAGCGAGACATTCTCCAGTCAGCAGGCAGGTGGGGATGGTTTGCCCTAGGAAGCCTGCCCACCTTGGATGCAAAGGCAGGACCACATGGGCACTGGCCCCAGCTCAAAGCCGATTGGTCGGCTGCCCTGTCACTCATACATATTGGCTAATGACAAGGTTGGCCCCTCTGTATGAATTATGCCCCCCTTATCCCACCCCCCACTTTAAAAAATCTATCGCAGAAGGGCTAGAGGAGGTGCCCAGTGATCGGGGTAACATGCAGCTTTGTTAAACATAGACTGGTCGTTTGCATTAACCCACAAAGATTTGCTTGGTTCATTTATTTACTGTACGGACGGCTGCCTTTCGCTGAGACATCTGAGCAGATGGACTCACGTCAGCTCTCTCCATCACGGCTTAGAGCTCCCAGGGCCGGCAGTGAGTCAGCATTCGCTTCCCTACCCAGACGTCACTGCACTGCAGGACCGTCATCAGTGTCACAGAGGATCCGCTGCTGTAGGAGGAATGGCGGGTGAGAGGAACGCGTTGGAATATGGAAGCATTATCCAGCGTAGACGCTCCAGGGGCAAAGGGAGATCGAAAGCGGGAAGCTGACAGGGATCAACTGGAGGTGCTGAGCTCTTCGGAAACTCATGGACTGATGGTGGCAGTTTTATCAACCCAGATCAAGGTGCAGTGCGCTTAACTGCCACTAAAACAAACACAACTATTGCTCCCAAATGTTTCTATCCTGATGTCATCCCCCAGATCTGCTCAATAGCTAAGACACAGTGCGGTGTGTACAGACACCCAAGCATTCCCATAATGCACCTGCAGGTATCAACCTACGTGTGACCGCCTCCCATCTTTCCTGCATCCCCAAAGTCGAGACAGTGCCGAGGAACCCGTGAGGCACTGCTAACCCATACCCTGTGTTCCCTGTCACAGCCACCTCGGTCTGGGGTTCACGGTTCAGTGCAATTTCAGTACATCAGCGAAACAGAATTTGTTTTGAGATGTGTATTATTAAAACTACAAACACAATCAGGAACAGTTGCAATCCAAAGGCAATGTGTCTGTCAACGTGTCTGAATAACAAAACCTAAGAGACACTCATTTGCACATTGTAAAAACAATTATGTAAAATAAATAAATAACAAAAGTACAATATCATAACAATCATAATGAGTGAAATTCTGTGTTCTCTACTACTGAGGATGGTCGCATATGTGCTGCAATAAACACCCTGATAGCCATAGTTTTTTTTTTTTTTTTTTGCAGAGGCTGCTTCTGCCTTGCTCCAGTCGTATACAAATTCAGATGATGTCATCTCAAATGAGCACGTTGGATGTGCTTCCAGCCACATATCCCGGTTCGGTATAACAGAGCTGACAGGCAGTTTTGGTCTTATTACCAGTTCTAACTCCAGTGCTGGTGCAATTTACTGGTGATTGTGACTGACCAGCATTAGCCATAACCAGCTCGGAGCAACAATTAGCATTATGTTTTCCGTGTTGAACATCGAGTTGTGAATTGAAGTTTCGCACATGTCAAGAAATGTATTAATTAGTTTCATTGTATGTAACAAATAGAAAATGGTGTTACCGGACGTTATTAATATGCGTACCGCTATAGACCTAGAACAGAAGCTTGCATAACGGACCAGCCACGTTTAATGTGATCATTTCCCCAAACATAGGCCCATAGGATTTGACTGTGAGATCCAATCAGGCTTTGGTGCAAACCCATGACCATGGGGTTGTGGGTTCAAGATCCAGGGACAGCACAGCTGCTGAACCCTGTGAGTTGAGCGTGCGTCCCGGAATCAGTAGATGGATAAAAAGTCTGTTTTAAAAACTTTGCACAATAGCAAGTTCGAAAAAGGACACTCGGCAGAGGAATCGATAATTATAATAGGCGCTGGAGAAGAAGCCACTGTATCACTCTGTCATTCCTGCAGGCATTATTAAGCTGAAAGCTTTCCATTTCACCTCGCCTTATTTCCTAGGCCACAGAAGGTGCCCCGCTGAAGTAGGTCACGCACATCAGGCCTTGCCTCAGCCCCCTGGGAGGACTAATCCAATAGCCATCATGTGGCCCATGAACACACTGGACCGTGACTGTGGTCTGACCGCGGTGAAAAAGGTGGCCAATTAT
Organism: Mormyrops attenuatus; assembly: GCA_026777985.1. Lineage (NCBI taxonomy): Eukaryota > Metazoa > Chordata > Actinopteri > Osteoglossiformes > Mormyridae > Mormyrops > Mormyrops attenuatus. The sequence goes on from JAODKC010000028.1 coordinate 14,456,224, forward strand.
GTTATCTGACCTTTAAACTGAAAATGATAATTAATACTGTGCTGGGCTGCAGACTGGTATCATACTCATACCCCCCCACCCCCGGTGGTGACATCCCTGGGGGGCTGGTTGTAGGGTTAAGGTGCGGTCACAGCATCCTCGTATGTGTGTGTACCCCTGCCCTTCTGCCCTTAGCCTTCAGTGCTACCTTTGAAGGTATAAGCGTAACTAGATTTAACTTCACCAGTGACACGGAGGATAAGTAGGCCCAGATTTACACGGCGGTGAGGCCACTCGGCAGAATACACATCAGGCATCGCGATGCAGCTTAACTGCTCACCATAAAATGCATCAAAATGTCAGGAAACGTCGCGGAAGCGGGATCGGAATGGACAGTAATGTTCACGTCGCGGGTGATAATTTCACGTTTCAGCAAAAATGATAACAAATGACGTCTTATTCCTCCGAAACACCTGTCATCAGGAAGTGCGCGCAGGTCCAGCCCACAGAGCGCGTCACAGCACCCCGCGTCAGGGTCTCTCCGCAGCTTGCCCAGGTCTTTGCTAAATGAAGACTAATGGTGATATTGAACTGCTCCCCAGCAGTGAAGCGGGGAGGCAAGAGAGGAACAAATAAACATTTACTGTTCAATTTCCCAAACACGGCAGTGTGTACATGGTGACTGAGACCCGGGTCACTTCCTGTTTATTTAGCTGCTCCCTGGCCTGGCTTCGTTTGGCCACGTCAGAGGGCGGGGCATTTGCGAAGCCTACATCCTGCACTGGGACAGAACAAGTGTTGAGGTTCTGGACACTTCCATAAGCATGGATACCATACGCAGCCTGATTAGCTCACTAATTACAGAGGCGTATACATTAAATAAGGTGCTGATTAAAGAGGGACACCAGTGCGGCAGATGCACAGGCCAGGTCTTGTAATAAACACCAAACTGGCACCGAGATAATTCGCTGCGGTTGAAAATAATTGGAATTTTTACTAGGTCCACACGGACTTCACAGAAAAATCGAGCAATTTCACAGGGCTTCCTTTCTCCTCATACGGTGCTGATGACCAGCGTTCGTCGCCTTATTACAGTAACTACTGGTGGTTCTTGTTCAAATCAAACGGCCCATTTCCTGCACACGGCCGGTGTGTGACACAGACACGATGCAGAGTGTGATTCATCACCGCCCGGCGATACAGCTGCTGGGGGGGTGGGGGGGGACATTCGCTGTGCTGTGAAGCGAGTGGGGAGCAGCCTGGGCCTGAGCCGACCCGCTTTAATTAGGCACCGAGGGAAGGCTGAAGTTTATCAGATGAGCAATTATAGACGTGCAGTACGCCAGCTTTGTCTTCCCGTTTTGCCCGGAGATGTGAGCGAGACGCACATCCTTCCGCAGTGATTCCCAGGATTGTGAGAGACCAGGACACGCCTTCCCGTGTGATGCATGCTGCGTGCGATTGCTTACAGTGAAAAATGGCGCACATGATGTGCAATGTTTTAACAAGGCTATTTAAGTTAGCGTACTTAGAGGCACTGGCCTCTGAGAAGACCAACACCAAGGCCTACGCCTAAGCGTGGCCGTAAAACGGTCAGCTGCATGCTCTGAGACTCATAGATGATGGACTTGGGCAAACCAAACCTGCCTCCCCTGGATAGTGAACTGCAGGGGAGATTCTTGGATTCGACCCTCGGGGGAGCTCCAGTCCCAGTGAGATGCAAGTCATAGTAATCAAGTACTGCTCATTTACAACATGTCTCCTGGGTCCTAGAACCCTCAGCTCCCACCAGCCCTTTGAAGACACAATTCAATGGATTATAATGAAAATCAATGAAAACACACTACTTAAGCTAATTAGGGTATTTATTTGGGGGGGGGGGTGGCTAAAGAACATTTAAAACAGCCATAGTGACACCCCTGATAACCAGCACCCTGGTTAATTGCTTGAATAGAATATTTTGTTTTCCTGGTGATTAACTAAAACATTTGCTGCGTTTCCATCAGGCCTCTTGACTGAAGAGCCCCTCAGGGACTGGTGTGCTCATCATTATCTGATCCCCATGGGGGGCAGAAAGACTGAGAACAATATAAAAGAACAATCGTTCGATGTTCACAAGCCCCTCACGTGCACAGAATAATGTAAGACCACATTGCAAAGTACCATGAAGATTCAGATTAATTACATCCTGAAGCCACTGATCCCTGTTAGAGCAGGGAAGGGGCTGGGAACGAGCACTCGGAAATGCTGAGTCAAATCCCCCATCGGACTCAGAGTCAGACACTTGGAAACAGCCCGGTAGGGGCAGGCACCCTGATTTGACCTGCAGAGCTGGCTGAACGGGCTCGCGTAACCAGCACCTGTGTCGATCAAACCACGCGAACACAAATCGCAGCATTACTGATCTGCAAGCTGCATCGAGTTGTTGCGACGTGTGCATTTACTTAATAATCAGTGGAAAACTAAATCCTTCCTTTTTTTGTTCTTGTATAAATTTGGATGCTATCGAAACAATGTCTCTGTAGAAATGAGATCTCCAGGGAGCTGCTCTAGATTAAGATCTGGTTTGATATCGACCATGTTGGTGCATATATCCAGCTTTGTACAAAATGAAACCTTGACGAACCCTGGTTATTTTTAGGTAAACAGGTAGGAAGCCTCTTTCACTATATTAAAGATCTCGAAGTGAAGAAAACATTTAAGCGGCTAGAAATGGGTAAATTGTCAACAGCGCAGCAGTAACAACAGAATTGGGGGCTACGGTACATGTTGAATAGTTAGTCCCACCTAATTCGGCAATTGCTTCCCTGTGCCTTTTTGGTGGCAAACACATTCAGGGGGGATATAAAGCAGCAAATTGCCACGACTAACAAGTACAATCCTGCAACGAGAAAAACCAGCCTGGCCTCCATGATGCCTGAGGCCGGGTATTAATAATGTCCGATTCAACAATAATACCTGCTTGTAATGGACCCAAACAGCATCAGCAAGTCCATGTATCACACATCTCCAAGGAGCAGGTGCTGATTGCACTTCATACGCTACATCTAACAGCGTTATTAGGAAAGCTGCAGCAGGGATGGCTTCCTCAGCGAGTCCACCTCTCTCAGTCCACCTCAGTGAGTCTGCCTCACTCTGCCTCACTGACTCCATCTCACTCAGTCCTCCTCGCTCAGGCCAGCCATCAGCATTCTCATTCTCTCCAGCTCCTGTCTAACGAAGGCCAGTGACCGACTGCCTTGCCACACAGCACAGACATGGGTGGAGATGCCTCCTGAGCCTGTCCAAGACCATCCGCACTCATGGCGTCGAAATGATTCGATGTGCCTCATGGCACTTTATCAAAGGAATGAAAAAACATTCTCTCACTTTTAGAGAGCTCTTCTTACACAGCTGAACTCCAGAGGCTATCCTCATTAATTATCAAGCAGGTGATACAAACCCACCTGTCCCTTTTTCAGGAGCCTATCCCAGAGGCCATGAGGCATAAGGTGGGGGATAATCAGGGAGGGACACCAGGAAGAGGCCAACACAAACACAGGCCCAGGAGCAGCCCCAACGGGTGTTATTACATCTGCCCCAAATCGATGCCAGCGAGCCCCCTCCCTCCCCCGCCCCCCTATACAGGCCCCTAATTAAGTTAAAGCTGCATAACTCGGTAATCAGCCACAACTGGGATGCGGAAAGGTGTCGCGTTTAATTCCTCCATCGATCGGATCAGTTCCCTGGGGAAACGCTGCAAACAAAGAGCCGCCCCCCTCATTTGCTGGACATTAATTGCTCTGTTTATCGCTTCCCTGCATGAAGACTGCGGCCGCGTCATCGTTAGCGTAGGGGGAGGGAGGCCACTGCCGGTGGAGTTTCCCCGAGGATTGCCAAGTCCCCCATCAGCGCTTCAATTTGCACGGGGGTCACAGGGGGGCGACAAGGGGCCCCGCCACCAAGGAAATGGCACAAAGCGAAAGACAACAGCTGATAGAGCAAACCACTCCCCCCACTACACCCCCGGGGCTCTCCTGTCATCTGAGGAAGGAGACGTTTTAATTTGTTCAGAGTGCAGCCTCCCTCTGCGCTGCGGAAGCCAGTCCTCCAGCATGGACTTCTTTATACTCACTGATCCCAGATCAGCTGCCCAGCGCTGCGGGAGCCAGTCCTCCGGCTCAGCTGTCTTTATACTCACTGATCCCAGACCAGCTGTTCGGCCCAAGAGGCAGGAGTGATACCCTACGGGCAAGAATCTCACCAGGGCCCCACTCATTATGGGGGTCTTGTTCAGGGGTGGGGGAGTACTTCAGCACCGCACCCCCCCCCCCCTCCCCAACACAGGCTGAACTACAGCTGCAGTTTCGGGTGTTGGAGTTTCCATGGAAACACCCCTCTAAAGGGAACGATTTGGCCAGACACGCACAGTCTTATGTAAAAACGTTTCACCGACTTTGCTCTGTGCATTTTTGTCTGTTTGTTCCTTTCATTAAAATCTCAGAGAACAATAAAAGGTGTCTTTTCTTGTTCATGCCATTCAGGTGTATTCCTCAGGGGGCACTGGCCATGTCTCAGGAGATTCTGAAAGGTTTTACCACTGCATGGTACTGGTCTCACCCCCCGCTACCAAGCAGCCCCCAGTCATCCCAGATGGACACAGAGGTGGCAGCCAATCTAAACCCTCCCATCGTTCCTGTACATACATATGAGGCTAAAGGCCCACAGATAACCAGCCGTATGGCACTCACTGCGGTAACAAGGTCACCTCTCTACTTAACAGAGGTGAGCCCCTAACCTTAACCCAAACTCTAATCCCAAACTCTAAACCCTAATCCCAAAACCTTAAACCCTAACCCAAAAACCTAACCCCTAACCTTAAACCCAAACCCAAAAACCTAACCCCAAACCATAATCCCAAACCTTAAACCCAATCCCCAATCCCAAACCTTAAACTCTAACCCCAAAACCTTAAACCCTAACCCAAAAAACTCCAACCCTTAAACCCAAACCCTAATCCCAAACCTTAAACTCTAACCCCAAAATCCCAAACCCTGAACCCTTTCCCTAATCAGTGACAAGGGCAAAGTACTGCCATATCGGCTTCTGGCTGTAAAACTACCAGCTACCAAACCAAGGAGAATCACAGCTCCAGCTGTCAGCAAATCCACAGAAAACCCAGAGCAGTGCGATGAACAGTCACCGGCTGCGGCAGGTACTGTGTGAGGTTAAAATTAACAAATCACACTAAATCGCTTGTAGCTGCAAACTTCTCTACCGGTTAAAGGTGAAGGGAGCAGCACACCGATCCTGGAAACAGCAGCCTGGCTGCTCACATCTCCAGCAGTCTCAGAGAAGAGACACACAGCGCCACCATCTGGCAGAAAAGGGAATTATGCAATCTGACAGTGCCTCACGCAGGAAGCATTTTAATAGTGCTGTCAAAACATGGCTTTATATTGCTAATACACATCACCACAACAAATGTTTTCTTGTTACCCACAAGGAGTATTTCTGTATTATAGAAATATTCTGATCGAAGTATTTGCCTCAGTACAGTCCCACGCTTGCAAGAGGATAGGACAATACAGGCAGGAAAAACTCCACTAAAATACGCCATGTCTGCCTTGACACATCTAATGCGTAATCAGCACCCCTCTCCTAAGGAACAAAGGCTCTGATTATGCAGAGGAAACGCCACCCCCCCCCCCCCGGCCCCCTAATATGCTACATGAAAGTTAATTTTAAGTACATTCTCCTGACATTCGCCGTTATCAGTCACCATAAACCGGACACTTTCTGGAAGTTTCCTCACCTCCATAAATAGGATCCGCCAGATTCTCCACTTCTGGAGAACCGTGATGCTCGTAAATCACTGTAGTCTGACAAAAATAACACATTTGCCCACTAACTGCGCGGTACCAAACATGATGGGGTTTGCTTGTTGGATGGGTCGTACTTAAGGCTGACACACTGCAGTCAGTTAATACATTAACCCTGCTCATAAAGAGGATTACCGCCATACAGGAGGTCTTACAATTAAATCACTTACTGAACGTAATTAAGGCGTTTGATAAGAGGTCTTGACTCCTCATAGAAGCTGGTTATCTATTTTGCTACAGAAGCAGACGATATTCGTTCCTTGATGAATGTTCCTCCCATTCCTTTGAAGCCTCGACATAGAGGACAAGCAGAGAGTGCCAGGAGGAGCCTTGGCTGCCTAGAAACCTCACACAGGTTCTGACAGATTCCAGGAACACCTCCATGGGCTGCTCATCTCTACCTGACTGGGCCAGTTCCTGCCAGATGTACCAGTTCTGCTCAGACCCAGTGACTGCCTCCACTCCACCCCACCTTGCGGAGAACTTCTCCTCAGAGGAGGACCTTGAAATGAAGTTGTCTGCCCCCCATGGCCTCATTCCACTTACTGAAGATAACCTTCTCTGGAGAGATGTCCCTGACCACTTAAATCCATCTATTTTCAAAAAAAACACACACACACATGCTGGCAGAGGTGAGGGGCAAGGCTGGATAAATATTTGAGACGTTTTAGTGTGTTTGACTTCTTCAAGGCCTGATATTGCTTGTGTGTTTCTCGCCAGCTGTTGATTTCCATGTTGACAGCGGCCACCTCTCTCTCTCTACACGGACAGCGTGGCCAATCGGCCTGTCATCAGATGAACATAATATTAATGTTAAAAATTTCGGTATTGATTGAGATTGTGATCTCAATCAATGACACACCTCGCTCTGGAATTTCTCTGACTTTTAATCTCCCTTTCCATCTTAATGGATGATTTCTTTATACACGGCACGTTAGACAAAAACTGGATGTAAGGCTGGCGTTAGGCTGAGTCCTGATACACAGCTCAGCTACCAATGGCCTCTTCTGACAGTAATCATCCCTGTATGCTACTTTGACTAAGTTTTCCTAAGATTTCCTGTGTTTACTGAACTGTTCATCCAGATCCAGGAGGTACAGCCAGGTGAGAACTGAAGAACACTGCAAACCCCTTTCAGAATGGTACTTTTCTAATTTATTTATTTAGCAGATACTTTTATCCAGAGAAAAGTACCTTTTTTTGAGAAAGCAAGGTCAGACATTCCCTGGAGCAATCGAGGTTTAAGAGTCTTGCTGAGAAGCCCTACAGTGACATCACTCCTCTGACCCTGGGATTTGAACCAATCACAGACCAAATACTCTAACCCACTAATCCACACACCGCCCTTATGTTATTTACAGTACGCACAGATTCTACCTGGATCTGTGTCTTTTTCCAGCTTACCCACAGCCAAAGGTCAGGGGATTGCAGGGCTGGCACTAAAAAGGCAGGTCATGTATCGTAAAAGGTAAACTGCGACGGCATTATAAAGCACAGAAAAACCTCAGCGAGTTGTTTTTCCAAGGCGCATTCCTCTTATCTGACAACAGAATTAGCGCGGTGATGAGCACATTAAAAGGAGAGCAGGTGCACTCCCCAGATAATGTATGGTGCCGTTTAATGAGTCGTTATCGAAAGGATATTACCCTCAACGTTTAACATGTCCCTGGCCTTCCGTTCATCTTCCGGGGATCACGTCCCGATGGATGAATTAGCGACACGTTCACTTTCCAATCCATCCCTCCAACCTTTGTTGCTCCGCAAAGTTTGTGCACGGAACATACTTTCAGGCACGATCTTTAATTAGCGCCTCCGCAAATGATGACAGACCAGATGCCACGCTTTCAGGGAAGACGCATGGTGCAGGGACAGCCAGTCCATCTCGCGTCCCCCCTGCACCCCGCACGCACACGCCGTCACACCGGGGACGTGGATCGGTCACGCCAACGTGTGACCTTCTGCCTCACTCCTCCTGCTTTTAACTCACTCGCCTCAGGGAGTCTGAAGAAAAGCTAAAAATAAAATTATACCAACAACGGTAACACATCGCCGCACAGGAGATGCAGTGAGAAAAATAAGCCACGGAGCAGAACGCATTCCACGGAGATGCAGGCGTGTGATGAGACCCCCCCCTCGCTACACGTCCCGCCAAGGTCACCGCCACATTGGCACGTAGCCCTCGGCTCCTTGCTCGTATCGATGCACAAAGGAGGACAATCCCCCATCCGTTTGCATGATGTATCCCTAAGACACGGTGGGATCCGAGCAGCTGGAACAAAACCGGGGCGTTACGGTGTTAAAATCCTATTTTGATGGCCGTTAGCACAGGTGTGCTGCGAGCTGTGATAGAGGGCGCCGCCCTTCAGCCGTAAACGGCTTAGCTCGCTACAGGAGCGTACTGCAGTGTCTGTGAACCACATCAAATCCTCCATGACGGGAGACGTTCTCCTGGTCTTCGCCCAGACACCTTCTGTGAAGACGTGAGAAGCATCGTATCTGCGGAGATGCACCAGGTCCCCAGAGTTCAGCACTAAGAGCTGACTGAAACGGTTTCTTCCCACTTGCGTCCTTGGAAAGCCCCTTTGCACTTCTAATGTGTCCCCAGTTGCACATCAGGAACAGGTCACCATCACCAAAGGCATAAACACACATTGGTGGGGTGGCTGTTCGAGTTTGACCCGGAGTTTGACCCCATCAGACCCGGAGCTCTCAATCCATCCGAGGCTATGGTCCGGTAGATGGTTACCGGGCTTTGAAAATGTACAACACCATTTCATATGATCCTGTTTGTAACATTAATGAATGAAGTACATGTATGATCTCTAAATTTTCAAACAGGCCCAGTGTAGATCAGGGTTAGCGCTTTGGGTTACTACCCTACTGGTAGGTGACTTTTCATGGCACATTGACACTGCAGATTGATATTGTCTTGCCTCCAGTATTTTTGCACTGAATCATCTACACGTTAAGGAGTTATTGTCGTTATCATCCCGACCGGTAGGAAGCGTTTGCTGCAGAACGGACCCATGATGCTAACCCCTAGCGGGTCTTTGGGGATTACACAGAGCAGAATCCCCACACCCTGCCATACAAGCAGGCAGGCTTTGTATTTTGTGGATACTAGATTCTGATTTCATTCTCATCTCAGCCATTTAATTCCAGCACTGTTTAGGTCATACCTGGTCTCACAGTGACATCACTCGCTATTTCCCTCCAACCTAAAATAGCCCGTGTCTGATCAATTCCAGTAAACGCAGCTCTCTCCATATTCTGGAAAATGAAGCTTGGCTGCACTCTCCCAAAGTCCTCCTCATGCATCTGCTTTTCAAATTATTTATCATCGAGTAGCTTTGTAGCTTACATGGTCATCACATGCATGGCCTGGCCACAGAGGGCACACAGAGCGCCTCGCCTTTGTTCTGAAATCTTAAAACCGCATTGTAAAACACTAGCCGACATGTCTACAGGCCGGCCGACCAGCCGTGAGGCTTCCTAAGGTTATTTACGGCACCTTAAGCTCTGCTCCAGCAAACAAGTTTAAATATTACTGTAGTTACAGGTTCATGGTTTCCTGCACACATTTGCAGGAACAGACAAAATAAGCACACTCATCACAATAAAAGGGGAATGTCGGAGGTATAACGATGACCTGTTTCTCTTTTGAAGTTCACCATGTCAACTCTAAGTTACCAATCAGTCCACACCTGTGATGTGACAATTATGTGATTCACTGTCTCACCTCCAGCTTGAAGTTAATCACGGAGAACTGAGGCCGAGCAAGACCTCGCCTCCAGGTAGCCAGGGATGTCATTGCATGATCGTGTGAATTCATTGTTTCTGAGATGCATTCTGCAGCTCAGAACCGACACACAAGCTCTGCATTTTATCAGATATCTAAGTGGTGGCCAGGTCATGCAGGTGTCAATATTTCCAAAGCACAAACTGTGTTGCTTTGGATTTAAATACCTCCTGCAGTGCAACTAGGGCAGGGGTGGCCAATTTTATCCAGAAAGGGCCACTGTGTGTGCGGGTTTTCACTGCAACTGCCTAAATAGATCACTAATTAGAGGACTGATTGGCTGAAGAGTCCTCACACCTGGGTTTGAACAGCTGACCTAAAGGTTATCTAGGGTGACCAGATAATCTGTGTCATGGAGGACACTTTGAGCTACTTCGGGTTTTACAAACTACTTTCAAACTGAAAGGCTCCTGTGCTCGGCTAAA
>JAODKC010000028.1:14466387-14481357 GCA_026777985.1 Mormyrops attenuatus
TTAATTGAAATGGTAATTTACAATTCCTGTCCTAGCTCAGAGTGTCCTCCATGACATGGATTATCTGGTCACCCTAGGTTATCCCAAAAACCTGCACACACACCGGCCCTTTGCGGATAAGATTGGCCACCCCTGTACTAGGGGGTTCTGCTCTCACTTTTCTTCTGTAAGAGTGAGAGACAGCTATAAACAAATGGAGTACGATTGACCCATGTGACAGATCAGACATGACACAACCCAAGCATAACCAAACGCTCAAGAGCTCAAGCATGTCTGCAAAAAGCCGTGCAGGTGATTTAAAGCGACGTCGAAGGTCACATCGAAATTATGGGCACCATCACGGCAAAAAGACATTACAGGCTAAAGCGGATGAGCAGTATTAGGAAGCAATGGCTCACAGCTCAGGACCAGGCTGTAGCCAACAGTGGAGGGTGTTCCTTGAATTTAGGGTAGAGGCAGTAAGCAAAAGGGAGGAGGCCTCTCAGTCCTAGTCAGAGAGAGGAGACTCTTGCAGCCTTCCCTGGAGGAAGCTCACTCACACCTGGGGCCAATCAGGTCAAGAGTGACATTGTGACACGAGGGGACATCAGGAAAAATCAAGGACGCTGGCTGCAAGTGGAATGCACACAGCAGTAGGTCAGCTCAGCATTTTAAAGCTGCCCCCCCCACCCCCCCGCTATGCCAAAAGAGTAAAGAGCCAGGGTGCTCACGCTGATGTATTAGAGTTTGCCAGCCTCAGCATAGCCAGAAGCATGTCGCTGGTGTCCCTCAGCCAAACAGCAGGTGATCAGCTGGGACCCAGCAGGCTAAAAATTCAACGAAACACCAACACAAAGCGTCTGACCATCGCGGAAAGCCCAATACCACTGTCCTGCTCCGGGCTGCCTATGGGTCAGTACATTCAAGACAAATTCGACATTTCCCATGATCCTTTAATGCTATAATTAGCACAAGTAGCCAGAGAAAGCATCTGAATGCCAGGAGCCGGGGGGGGGGGGGGTGGCGAGAGATAGAGACTGCTCTAAGGCTCGAAAATTCTCTTACCTGCAATCCCTGACAATTTGAAATCTATTTGATCAAAAGCGCATGAAGGCAATAAAACAGCCCTTTATCTTTTATGGTTTTAATCCCAGGGCACTCTCTGGAACTTGGAACTGATCTCATTGGTCCACGTGGTCCATTCAATGCGACGTCAGCTTGTCTGTTTCAGACTTGATGCACACAGCATCAAGGACCCACAGAGGGCTGTGAAAACAAAACAGAAGCATCACCTCAAGACACACGCCGCATTGCTTTCAATAAAGAGCGACAGCGCCTCCTGCTGGTCCAGAGAGTCACTGCTACAACAAAGTGAGCATGAGTCAATTTGCAATTTTTAATGTGTGTATCTGCATCTCTGCTATGCTGGAGCTAGTGTTCATATTATTATGAATTATGACCTCAGTGAAAGAAGTCTCCAGTGGATCTCCATGCCTCTGCTGACTTTGTGGTTTGATGGGAGTCCAAAGTAGAAGACAAGGAGGAGCTTTCGGACATCGAGATCAGACAGCCATGTGTGCTGTTCCTCAAAGAAACTGTCAGAGAAACCGGAGGTAGAACAACTGAAAAATGGTGGATGGTGGATGGCATGTAGCTAGTCACAATACAATGTCCTTCCCAAAGTCACAGGACGGTGGCACAAACCCTGCAAACAAAAACATAACCAGGGTACAATCCATGGAGGACTGTGCTTAGAGAGAGTTACTCAAGCACAGTAGCAAACCCGCCTGCTGATGTGAAGCCAGTGCATATGCATTATGAATTAAACGCGAGCGTCTCAAAGGCTCACGCTGTAAGGCTCAGTTTGGAGAGGAAGCGAGAAAAAAGGGACCATGTGACCTTTCAGGGCCAGATTTAATCCTTGAATTTACGCTCGTTGTTTTCACAAGATGCTTAAACTGCACCATCAAACAAATACCCAAACAGGGAAAGAGCACACGGCTTTTCAATTTCAAACAATTTTCAATTATTTTCTCTGAAATTAAATCAGCTGTTTTCACAGACCAGCCAAAACGGGGGCGCTTATGAAGCTCGTAATTTAATCATGTATTTTTAATCAGCCCAAACCACAACGCCGCACTCCACCGCATGACTGATCAGCTAGCGCTCTGCAATCCACTCAGACCACGCTCCTGCTCCACCTACGGGTCAGGTTGGCGTCGCTAATTAAATGGTCTTAACGAATGGCATCACAGCCAAGCACCGCTAAGCCAGGACTGTACTTCATGCTGTACATCTAGAATTTTCCATGCCAGGCTAACTCGATGCGTTTGCCCAGGTCTAACAGTGTTTCTGAGGCCTTAAAGCCTGCTGCCCCTAGTGTGATTGGCTGCCCTTTGTGTGTCTGAACATAATTTCCAAACTGGACAAAGGGAGAGAGACCCCTACCTGAGGCAAGGACACGTAAGGGTTGGGATTCATGCCAGGTCCCAGGAGCAAGCCCGCAGAGCAGCTTGGGGGGGGGGGGGGGGACACACCGGGCCGTACCTCCACATGGGCACAGCAGGGGGCGCCTCCTAGTGAAGGCCCCAGGGTATGAGACACATGCACATCCATCTGGGTGAGTGCGGTGGATAGAGGTCAGTGGTGCGGGGTCTCCTCTTCCTAGGAAAAGAGGCTACTTTTGGCGTGAGCCTCCAGAGTCCCACTTTCTGCAGACCAAACAGCAGGGAGGGGGGACAAAAAATCAGCCTTGTTCACTCGAAACCAGCGATAACAACAAATTCCTACAGGAAGTCAAGAGCCTGTGATTTGCATCGTAGGAGCAGAAGTACAGTCCCCCTGTAAATTCAGGGGTGCATGACACCGTGAGACAGATTTAGTGTCTTTAGAATGAAGAAATATGGGGATGTTTCCATGCTCCCTGCTCCCTCATCCTCTTCCAGAAGGCTGTAATTTCTGATTTTTTTTTGTTTTGTTTTATGCAGCATATCCGCATACAGATCACACCTGTCCATTTCCAACTGGGACCGAATGCCCAGCACCGTGCTGATAATTACATGATATCAGGAAGGACTCTTACAGACAGAAGGTGCGGCTGCACTTATCAAGCTAAACACGTTACGATAGCAGATCCGCGGCAGGCAGAGGGAGCCGAACATGTAGGAGACAGGACCCTCTGCATACCGATGAGGCCACTGTCAGTCCTCTAAGCAGCCAGCGATGGCAAGGGGTAGACTGCAGGGGCCACCGATGAGGTTAAAGTGCTGACTCACTCACGTCTATAGGCAGGGAGTGTGATTCATCGCAGCGTGTTAATTAGCTGCTCCCTCTCTTGGTGACGCCCCCAGTTCACAGGTGCTGCCCCGCCCATCGTCTTCCAGCACAGAGGACGACTCGGGGCCCAGCGTCCACAGTGCCATCTGTATGGAGCAAACACAGTCCTCAGCTGGGTTTTGGGTACCACCTCCGGCCCCAGCGACAGATCTAGAAGCAGATGGGGGCTTGCGGAGTGCGTCAGTACCAGGCTGCAGTTTATATGCCCCGTGTAATTGGCCGTGGCTGATTAAGCTCATCGATGAGGCGCCCCCTGCCTGCGGCAGAGTGCGGCTACAGGGCCAGGAGCCGCTTCTGGGCTAACACCCACCCGCTGGTACCCATGTGGGATTCAAAACACCGCGCCCCCCCCCACCTCACAGAGAGGGCCTGTACAGATACAGAAAGCCCCACCAGGAGAGATACCCACGGCTTTTAAAAACAGTGATGTGTTTGGTCATGGTTTGCACTTCGACCACATGCTCAAACCGTGCTTGGTCGTCATGAGCTTGCAGGCCGTGAGCCCGTGAGTCGACGTCTCCCAGAGGCCTCCCATTTAAGGGACCAGATTCCTTTTCCCGAACATCTGCAGATAGAAGATGACATGTGAGGGTGGGGGGGCGGATTCGCCTCTAAAGAGGTTTGTTGTTCATTAGACGAGATAGAAAATGCCAGGTTGCAACCCTGCCACCCCCCACCCCCACCCCGCTGTTGTAATTCTACAAAGCAATCGTGTTCCACTTTCCTTGCTGCTCAGGTTCACGCAGCTCCTCGCCTAAGATGTCGGCAGATCTTTCGACACTTTCCATTTTCACGCACAGAGAAACAGAGAGCACCCCCCCCTACCCACCCCCCCCGCTTGCTCACTCGCCAGATTGAGGTGCGGATAATGCTCCCCTCGCCTCCCAGATTAACATTTTACTCTTATCCGTAACGTAGGTGGACACTCGCTGCAGACACAGTTTTCATCTCCTAACCTGCCAAAAAAAATAGCATCAGTATGCAGAAAGGAGCAGGAAACAGCAACGGTGAATTGAAACTTCATTTTTTATTAATGTGAAGAGAGTCTGGGTGGAACGCGCCTCTGTTTTGGGATGTTGTTCTCCAAATAAACCCCGACGGGGGACGGTATGGCGAGCCCCACCAGGGAACCATTCCGATCACCTCTGAGATTATGTGGGTCTCATCTGCCAGTTCTGCGGATGGGAGGGGGGGCAGTGACAAGTAGGGGAGGACTTTTCTGTGATTGTTTCACATGTGCCCTGCCAGCTGGTGAAACAGGGATACCCCCTGTCGCCCATTGCCCAAAATGCTCAGCGCAGGACCAGGAGTGCGTTAAGGTAGAGGACCCTACCCTCACTCCAAGCCCAAACAGAAGGTGGATGGACACTAAGTGGCCTTTATTTTTGTGCTTTGAACCCCAGGGGCTGGATCCGGGTCAGCACCAGTATCTGCAAGAGGCCCACAAAAATCAGGCACATTCTGGCCAGGGCAAGTACTGTACTGTGACAACCTTATGAATAAGCCAACTATGGTTCATGCAAGAGCAATTGGGTGCAAAACAGGGGCCCAATGAGCTGGTGTAAACCATTTATTATTATTTATTATGAATCTTCCTGTAAAAGGACAACAAAGGTGTGAGGCCTCTTGAAGATTAAGCCTGAAGCAGCATTCTGACTGTAAGACACGAATCCAGAGCCATACAGCCAAACAGATCAATTGTTTTTCTATAGGGACTTCATAGGAAAAAGAATGTTTTTTTCTCTGAACATCCATGTTCAAACAGCTAAGATCCCATTTAGCAGAACATAAACAGGCAGACGTATAGTTTAGCTGATGATATTATAATATTCACTCAAAAACTTTATAATACTGATTAAGCAGCAATTAATCAAGTTTTGTATCAACCAGCGATTACATCCCATTACGGTGTTAAGCCAACAGTCAAAGGGACTTGCTCATAATGTTTTACAGCTGTCCGCTGCCTCACCCATGTGAATATGGACACCTCGGCACTAACGTTCGGGAAATGGGGCCTCGTTCACACGCAGAAGCAAGTGAATCAGGGAAATTCTGTTTCTCGGCACAGCCGTCAAACAGGCGGAGCGTGAAATCAGGCAACAGTCACGCGTGACGGAGGAGGCCGAACGAGTGGCTTCGCTAGCCTGGCGCGGCCTGCGAATGCTGCCGGGAGAAAGACGTACGGATTCACTTATTTAATATCA
Source organism: Mormyrops attenuatus (assembly GCA_026777985.1). Lineage (NCBI taxonomy): Eukaryota > Metazoa > Chordata > Actinopteri > Osteoglossiformes > Mormyridae > Mormyrops > Mormyrops attenuatus. The sequence continues at coordinate 14,471,907 of JAODKC010000028.1, forward strand.
ATGATGCAGCAGAGGGGGAAGAGCACTGCAGAGAGACATTAAAGAGGACGTCAGCAGGCAGGCGTGCGTACACTCATTCTCATCACTGATCTAATTTTCAAGTTTATTTTCCCATGATTCCGAGCAGCGACTCTGTCCTACATCCTATTTGAACAGCTGCCCTTGTCATATCCAGTTTGCAAGACCAACCCAGGAGGGCAGGAAACCTCATTTTCGACCTCCTGTTTCCAGCCTAATGGGAGGCTGGCTTCCTGGACCCTCTGCAGAGCCTTGTCTTAGCTAAAGGTTAGCAGAGAATATTACACTTTAACCCCCTACAAGCAGGCTCTTGGCACCAGGGCTGGATCTACCTTTTCAGGGGCCCTAGGCAAAGCTTTACTTGGGAGGCCCCCTTACCAAGCAAATTGATGACCATTTCACCTCCCTCTGCAGCATAGGTAATTTGGGGGTCCTAAGCAACTGCCTCTTCTGCTGTAGCTAGAGCTGGCTATGTTTCTGCCTGCACATAAACATTTTCATTTGATGTATATGATTTTTGCGAGGCATTGTGGTTTAGGCTGATTCATTTTGTATGATTATTCCTTTTTTATATTTTTTACTTATAAATTATATATACGAATGTATAATTTTTATGACTTTGTCTGGCCCCTCTGTGCTGATTGGGCCCTAGGCAGCTGCCTAGTTTGTCTATGCCTGCATCTGGTCCTGCTTGGCACTATAACTCCACCATAGTGAGGAGACAGGGCCCTCTGCATCTCATCCAATTACAGGTAAATAACAGAAGAGCTCCGTCATCATCTGCAACTGCAATGACATGCCAGGACCACCAACTCCACCATACACACAAACTTCCAGAATCTTCTATCCAATATGGAGTAGAATCATTTTTTGGAACGAGAAATTTCCACCTGTGAAGGGGCAGGCCAGGCGTGACGGTCCAGCTGTCAGGAGCAGCGTCCGCGTACGTGAGGAGCCTCGCGATGCAGAGAGCCACAGGAGAGTATCTAGGAGACGGCCTTCCATATTTCACGGTTTCTGCAAAAATCAGGCCCACTTTTTGTTTACATTGTTGCAAATTATCCATTTATCCCACTGGGTGTTCCCCCATGCACTGCGGGCGAGGACACAAGTAGCACAACATGTTTGGACAAGTTAATTACCATACTTACGGGTCTGCTGGAAGTTGGCCTATGTGCGCGTGTGAGCGAGTATTTGCCCCATGCTATAGCCCTGCCCCGGCACTCCGCCCATAACACCCCACCTGCCCCCCCCCCCATAAAATGTCTCTCAGGTAGGCAGATTGTAATGCAGCACAGTAATCAGACTAATAATGAAGCGTCATAAGTTTACCGTGTGGTGCCATGTGTTGCCGTGATCAGAGCGGTGTGTGGCCATGTGCATTCTGCAAGGGGGGGGAGAGAGGTGAACGCACAAGTGGGGTGAAACAAGAAGCAACATTCCTACTCATGGCGTTTACACCCAGCACCCCGTCCGACTGCTGGTGATACAACAGTTGCCACACACCAAAGACCCAGTATGCCCAGTTCCAGGCACCAGCACACTAGCCTCCAACAAGGTCACCTGGTGTGACCAAACCTCACACACAGGCGGCAGAGATTAGGGCAAAAGCGGCCAAACAGAGATGACACCATACCACAGATGCGTCATTAAGCCACCCCCTGCAACTACATTGACTGCTTTTTGGACCACGCTTGCCCCCGCCCCCGCCCTCGCCCTGTTTGAGAAGNNNGCCCTCGCCCCCCCCCAACCCCCCCCACCACCTCCAATCTAAATTAAGGGCCACACACACCCTGCGGAAGCAGATCAATAAATCTCCGTTGGGTTTTAGAGGGAGGAAATCGGAGGCAGTCGCAGGCCGTCAGCAGGGAGACCTCCATTATTCATGTCCCCCCCCCGCCCCGTCACGCCTGATGGAGCCCCAGCCGCACCGGCCCCGTGGCCTTTATGAGAGCAGACGGGCGCACAGTCCTGCGGGGTGCTTCAATTATTCAAGTGGCCCATCCCGACACTAATATTACACTTCCCAAAAAACCCCTGTCGCACCTGGAAATAGCTATGCAAGAGTCTATATCTACAGTCCGCTCACCTGTGGGAGGGCGGTTGGGGGCTCAGCCGGTTTCCATGGGGCGGCAAGGGGGGACGCCCCCCCTACAGTAATGCAGGACTCACTGCACACACTGGACCATGTGAACCTGGCCCCTGTGGCTGTTCAGGGTCGGTGAGGGTTTTTAGACTGGCCCAAGGACAGGGAGGGGAGGGGTTGAGGGTGCGGACTTTGTGCATTTCAGCCTCAGCTTGGAGCGACATGCCTGGTGCAGTCGACCCCCAGCTGAGATTCCTCACCGAGAAGCTTTTCTGAGACACAGAATGTTGTTTATATATATTATATTTCACTAGCAAAAGAGTCCCGGTTACTGCCGGGTCTCGCTTCAAACTCGTGTGTATCTCTGTCTGCCAGCCACAGTGTGTGGATGCTCTCTCTGAGCACGGGACAGACCCCACAGTGACACACAAACGGCCCCTGGGGGCCACCCTTATGGCGCAGTCTGTCAATCACCGGACGCTCATTACCAGCCACAGACAGAAATAGCGCTAATCGCTTTGACCTCTCCGGGGCAGATCGGGACGCCGGCAGATTCCCTGGTCATCCTCAGGTGGAACCGGCCATGTGGACAATACAGGCTGTGTTCAAAAGGGGGAGCATGTGGGACCTGTCAGGACTGACCTTGCATGACCCAGAACCTCACATTCACTTCCTGGAGCCAGTTTTTTTCCCAAATCTGTTTATTCACTTCCATAGACGACGAGCCCGCTGACAGGTCACACAGGATATCTGCTTTCGGGACCAAGTTAAGAACTTCTACCCCCCGCCACAATGGCATTTACACACTGTCAGAGGGGGGTGCAGCTCTGCTGACCTTCCCTAGTATCCCCAGAGCAGATACCCTCCAGCAGATCCACCACCCTCAGGGCCCCCGGCCATGATCAAACAGTCAGGCAGCACGGGGGGGCGGCGGGGGGGCAAACACACCTCCTACTCCTCTTATCACTGCCAGACAGGCCTGGGCAGAGGCCTGACACCCCACCGCGCCTGGGGGGGCTACGAAAGGCACAGACTGGGGCTCCAAAGCTGCCTTTCTTCTGTGGGGGATCTGCGGCCTTTCAGAGCCGATCCACGTCAAGAGGACTGACTAACGGAACCACATTTAAGGCGGATCCGTGACTCCTCCAGCTGTATCTATCCCACATTATCCACCTTCTTTGTACCAGGATGGAAACAGGGGAAGCTAATTAGGGCCTGACGTCCCCTGCACTCAGCTTCACGGATTTGCGGGGGCTGTCAGCGGGAATATTTCAGAGGGCCGCTAAAGCGCTTTCCCATAACGTACTCCATGTGGCCTGCGCTCATCATGCGTCCTTCTCCACATTAACTCTTCAAAGCCGTTTCCCAGCATGCATCAGCATCTCTGATAAAGCCCCAGGTTGAAATGAAACGTTCAAATGAGATTAAAACTACAGTGAAGACGCCAAAATAACATTAAGAGATGACCTCCCCTGGGTGTTTAATCCCAATTTTTTCAACACATTTTCCCTAATTCCATTACTGTATAATGGGCCAATTATCTTTTTAATTTACTGTGTTTATCTCCAGATGTGTAAAAAGGATTAGACTGAGAGAAAAAGGTGAATCGGCCGTCCCTCTACGCAACGTTGACAGGGGACAGCGTCAGGGTCGGAGGCAGGCAACTCTGCGTTTAGGCCTCTGTGACCTCCCTCCAGCAACATGGAACCAATCCTTTCCCACTACCCCAGCCAGATGGTGGTGACAGAGAGGCAAGCACCCGCACTAACCAAACAAGCACAAACCAAACATGTTGGCAATCTTATGCCTACAGCAGTCTGACAGGACGGGGTGGGGGTGGGGGGGACACAGGGTCAATAAATGGCAGGCGAGAGCCAAGGGCATGCTGGGAAAAAAGCTGGAGCCTGTGGTGCTGTAGAGCATGAGCGGAGACCGCAAACTGCCGATCGACGGGGATCTTAACAGTGTCAGCCAGCGCGGACATCGACCCATTCTAATGACACCTGCAATCCAAGCATCCTTAAACACTGGCGTTATGCAAATGGATGGTTACTGTTTATAAAACATTCAGGAAGGAGAACATCCTGGATTTACGGTCTGGTCTGGGAGAGGAAGTCTGAGGCTAAAGGAGAATCAATGCTGGGGAGCAGCCACTTGGGGGCGACGCACGGTGATTGAGTCCCGAATGAGGGCATCTAACCCGCCTCTTTCCCCACCCAAAAGATACTGACTAAAGATGGGTTGGAAATTCCAGATGCACGAGAGCATTAAAGGCCTTTAGAGCAGCCAAGCCAGACCACCTCCCCGCTGCTCACCCAAGGATGACGTTACGATCCACTCTTTTGACCTAGTAACTCTTCTACAAGCCACGCCCCCCACAAGAACATGATGATGAGTGGTACTGGTCCAGCCGAATCAGAGCCCACCACCCTATTTTTGAGCTTCCATTTGGGTGGAGTGTAACAGTCAGCCAGAGCTCCTACTTGGAAAAAACTCTGGCCAACCCATCTGAAGGTTCATGAAAAAAAGGTCCAGAGACAGACTGAGATTAAACGCTTCATAAATTTTTCTAATCACACATTGAGAGGCAGGATGCAGATCTGTCCATTGGCCAACAACAATAATAACCATCCCCACTAACAACTCGGGAGGAGAGTGTTTTTATATAGGGAAGACGTATAGAACAACAAGGCCACAGTTACAAGATGAAGCAGGTGGTTGACATTCTGGTACTGTAATCCAAGACTGAGGCCAAGTGTCAGCATACGAGGAAATTCCAGCAGACTAGTGTGAGCCTTCCTCTAAGGCAGTGTTTCCCAATCCGGTCCTAGGGGATCCTCAGTCGGTCCATGTTTTTGCTCCCTTCAAGATCCCTGCCAGACATTACGCGTTTTGCTCCCCACAGGGAGCTGGGAGGAAGCAAAAACATGGACTGTCTGTGGCTCCCTGAGGACCGGATTGGGAAACACTGCCATCAGGACAGGAGTAGCTGTGGGTGAACAAGCAAGGGTGTCTCTAGCTTCTAAAGGGGTACAGACTTTGAACAAGAGCAAGGATGTTTCCTAAAACAGCTTGAGAAAAAAGGATATGACAAGCTGTAAAATTTTAGTACATCTCTTTTTTGGGGCAATGAGAGAGCAGATGGGCCACAGCAATGGTTATGTTTGTTTGGTGTTGATGGACAGTCAAACAGAATCTCCCGTGTGGTGTGTGGATTAATCCACCTCGATTAAAAAGAGCCAATCTGGCATCTGACATGATGAGCCTGTTGGGTCCACAGAAAGGGAATGAATTACCCTGGTCATGGGTGTGGAGCAGCTTGACCAGCCTAGAAGCTGAGGGCCACTCCGATGGACCCCTTAAAAAAGGGGGATGGGCCCAGAGGAGCAGGTTTCCTCGATCATCTATGTAAGATCGTGCAGTACCTGACCGGCCACTTCAGTACCGGAACGGACCAATAACTGAACATATAGAGATGCACGAGAACCTGAAACATGGGCTATACTTACATAGCATCTGCTCTGGAGTGCTAATGACATCGGAGGGCTGCAAGTCCGTTACGGTCCCACCCTAACGTAGCAAAATGTAAAAGCTTCTAGTGGGATGCAGAATCCAACACATCAACCTCAAACAGCGCGTCAATGACTCCTGATCTGTGCCTGATTCAATTGCCCCCCTGCTCCAGTCACCGGGGTCTCACAGTGGCACAAACCGCCACAGGGGGGTGCAGTAAGGTTACATCAGCCCCATGTTAACACAGCTGGTGAAATGAGTCCCATTAGCCAAAGGCAACACAATGATGGGGAGCCTCCAGTGGTGGTTCTGCGCATGGCCGCTGGATGTACGATACCCATGGTGTTTTCCGACATTGTGTATGGTGGGGGGTTAGCAGAAAAATCGCAACCAGGGAAATCCAATACCAGCCGACTCTCCAAGATAAGCCATGGGGAGCAGAGATGATGCTCCGTCCAGCCACTATACCAGAATTCAGCCGCTGTCAGCTGGCTCTCGCTGGTAGGTCCATGGCTTACGAGGGACCCACCAGCCCTTGAGCACTCTGGGTGCAGGTGCCTGCACAGTTTGTCCTGTCCATCTTGCCATACTCCTGCCTTTGTGACTGTGCATGGCCCATAATGATCCCGCGGGCTCATTTTAACACATCCCCAGGGCCTATGATTGTTTATTGATCACTTGGATTCACGTGGGCTGAGAAGCGGGAGCGTGGCCCCAAGGTGGGGAGGGGGCTTCACACTGGGCCGGGCTGGGATAACCACAGGCTGGGTCTGGCGAGTTCTGCATAGACCAATGGAAAGGGATCGATCTCAGTATGGGGCTGCTCGCGGGAGCTGACACAAGAGCCAGACAGCTGAGCTCTTGGAGCACAGCCTAGGTCCCTCCCTCCATGTACCTCACACAACTCCAGGACCAACACGGCCAAGAGGCAGTATTCAGTTACTATAGCAACCATGCACTCTAGAAGTGCTATCAGGAGCTGAGGCTGATGGGAAAAATGCTGCTATGGTGTGGGTAGACCAATCACACGATTAGAGAGCCAGCTCTCTTACTTGGGGGCCACAGCATTAAGCTGGCCAGATCCCCCCCCCCCCCCAGCTGTGTTAAGAGTGACAAAATGACCACAACATGACCATCTCTGTGAGAAAGATGAAGATGAGGAGGCAGAGTCGCTCTTTCTCAGTGTCACCTGAACATGGCTGACATTGTTTAACGTCAAAATAACAAACCCCGTGAATGAACACAAACGCCATGGATTGACAACCCCCACCCACACTTCCCTCTGGCTCCTCGTTGGCCAACAGCCGCGGTGTTTGGGCGCCGGGTACCATGCCGGCTATGTTACCATGGTAACAGCCGGCGGTACCTTCACAGCATTTGCGTTTCTGACTGAGTTCACAGAACGGAGGCAGAGAGTACTCTCAGTGTAGAAATGCTCCCAGGAAGCGGTACACTGTTCTTTTTAGTCATGAGACACTTGTCTTTAGATTCCTATTGGCAGCAGACTATCAGTACAAAGTCAGATCTGACCTAGAACCTTGTATGATTTAACTTAATTAGTTTAATTAGAACCACTTGAGACAGATTTACACTTTCTACTCATTTCTGCGCCGTTTCTAATTCCACACATGGTGCGTAACCATTTATCAGATTAATTTCACTACCAGTCATTATTCACGGGTATGGTCTCCTACGATTCGCCCCTTGATATATGTCATTAAGTCAGTCTGTTGCGATTCAGCCACTCTGAAATCTTTCCCACGTATCCTGGGCCCGTACTGGTCTTGTTAGTATTCCTTCATTCATTCGACCCTTTGCACAGCACACTGTTTCCTGGACTGAAATGTTATTAAAACCCCCCTGAATGCTGAATTTATACATTTATAGGACTATAAAAGGAGGATGAAAGCTGAATCTCACCCAGCCAAAGTCTCGACTGCGTTCCTGTTCGGAATCTATAAAAAGCTCTACAATCGCTTGAAGCCCAATGAAACACAAAATCTCCCCTCAGGTCGTCAAATGCAGCCAGAGCAAAAACTGCACCAAACTGGTGAGCAGAGTGATTTCTCTGTGGGCGGGGCATCTGCCCCAAGCCCTGCCCCCATAAAGACTGTACAACAGCTGCGACTGCTGACTTCATACCTCAACTACATGACATCTGAGGGTGGGTTTCTCACAATTAATCAGCAGAAGTTGTGACAATCCAGATTTCATAAGTATCAACTATATCATCAAAAACAGCTGAACTTCCTAAACTGACCACATATTTGCATTATTTCACCTATTTATAAAGTTAGAATAAACTTTATTTTGGGGGGAAATGTTTTAAAATTTTAACTTCAGCAAGACAGTATTATTGTCCCAATGAAGGCAGACCAGCTGAAAAGTATCCCACAGCATCAGCTGTGGCTGTTTAAACAGCTACCATGACAACCAGGTGGCATAATATCCTGCACGCCCTGTAAGTACCGTTGAGTAAACGTTGCCCAACTGCCATAATTAACTTCCCATAGCGTACACAATGCTGGCTTTGTTCACAGTATCCATGGCTGTAGCCCCAAGAGAAGATTCTGGAAATGTAATGATCCACTCAGCAGGCTTGCGGGAAGAACTCCATCATCCCAAAACAAAGAGCAACATTCAAATGGGTCTAATTACTGAGTCTGACCAAAACAACTGATGGTACCATCAAATCAACCACATTAGCCAGGCCATTCTAAATAGTCATTAAGTCTGGTTGGTAGCGTTGGCTGTGAGGATCATAGCCCTTATCATGCGAGGAAGGGTATTACAGGCAAAAAAGGAAAAGCGTTAAAGCAAATGAGGAAGGGCATTACAGGCGAAACGATGTTACAGGCAAAAGAATAAGGGTGTTACAGGCAAAATAGAAAGGATGTTACAGGTATAAAAGAAAGGGCATTATAGGTGAAACAGGAAGGATGTTACAGGCAAAAGAGTAAGGATGTTACAGGCATAAAAAGAAAGTGTCAGGGTCGGTGCCCGTCCATCCCTGTCCTATGTGTTCGGTCCCTGTTTGGTCAGCAGGTGATGCTGGTCATCCTGTTCTCTCTGTCATTGTACTAGTCCCTAGTGTGTTTTCCTTGTTCCCTGGGCTGCTACATAGCTCTGTGGGTTGAGCATATGGCACCAAGGCCATTTCCCCTCCAGTCACAGGTTTGAGGCTGGCCTTTGTCCTGCCTCACTCTTTGTTTATTTTTGAGTTTTATTTCATCCTTAGCTTTTGGTTTTTCCTTATCTTCCTTATCTTTTATGGTTTATCCTTGTGCTCCTGTTTTGCTTTATCCTGCCTGTGTTTTTTATGTTTGTGAGTTCTTTGGTTTTTAGTTATTGCTGGTGTTAGCTTTCAGTGTTTCATAGTGTTCTGTAATTAGTTAATTGTAATTACAATTAAGTTGATTACAAGTTACACCTGTCCTTGGTTGTGTGTATCCTGCTCTTCAGTCTGCCATTGAATGTTACTATGTGTTCTATTCCCTGTGTTTTTTGCTTAGTTCCTTAGTCGTGCTTTGTTTTATGGTTTTGGTTAATTCAGTATTACTCCCTGTTTGTTTCCTGACCCCTGATAGTCCTTTTGTTTTGTAGTGTTGCCCTGTGTGTCCAGTTTCTTTAATAAACCTGTTTGTTTATTAAAAGTGTTACAAGTGAAACAGGAAGAATGTTACAGGTCAAAAAGTAGGGACATTACAGGTGAAAGAGGAAGGATGTTACAGGCAAAAGAGGGAGGATGTCACAGGCGAAAGCGGAAGGATAATACAAGTAAAAGAGGAAGGATGTCACCGGCAAAAGAGGAAGGATAGTACAGGCGAAAGAGGA
>JAODKC010000028.1:14496824-14507077 GCA_026777985.1 Mormyrops attenuatus
CCCCCCACCCCACCCACTCCCCTGTACCGGAACCTTCCATGGAAAATGAGCATGCAGGTCACACATGCTGTAAACACCCAGCTGTCACTTTGAATTCCATCTCCAAACATTCTTGCTACAAGGACTCCCAATCCCACCCCCCGCACCCCCCCATTGCACCACCACATCCTGACGAGACGATCCTCAGAGTGGAGAACTTCCTGCTGGTCCACACGTCCCCCGAATGCTAATGAGTAATGCTCATCCCGTGGAGTTCCCTGTTACACTCAGGGCACCTGAGTTTAACGCAAATTTTGGTCAGACCTACAGTTTAAAATGCCCTTCAACACAAGTGATTATTTCAAATTTATGCCATTTAATTAGGGTTCCAGCCATCACACAGCGCAGTGTGGGAAAAACAAGGTAAATTAATTACTAACAAATGTGAAGCGTCTTTTCAAATGAGTATCTTATGAATATACACACAGAAGTGATCTTTAGAAGTCGCCAACGTAAAGGTCTGGCATTTCCAGCTACAAATCCGACTGCTCCATAAAACCAGAGTCAGAACCGGGAAACCCCAACGACAAAGGCTGTTTGTAGGAGCCCACAAGCTCGTCCTCGAGGCTCCACCATTTACTCACTTCCCTCTCATCACCAGGAGGAAATAGGGCCAAGTCTATCAACTGTGCTCACGGAGCAGAGGCGACCTCGGTAGTCAAGGAGACCCAACACAGCACCCCCGCCCCACAAATCGTGACAAAAGGGAGGTAAGCTGGCAGCTTAACAGCACCAGAATCACACCTACAGACATCTGGGCAGTGTGGACCAGCCCAAACACAGGAGTTCATCCGGAGCTGGGGAAGGGCAACATCTGAGACGGCTTCACAGCAGATAATAGAGCCCAGCTCCCAGCAGCTGCCCAGCGCAGAGCAAACATCTTCTGTCAGCAACAGCTCCATCAACCCGGCCCCAGTTCGAGACCCACACGGGGGCCAACTATGAGCCCTAAGCTCCTGCTGGTACAGACCTACTGGACCCTGCTTGACCCCAAACACTACAGGCTGATGGCAGCACTTGAGACGGCCCCCCTTGTACCCCCGCTGTACTCTTCGTTCAAAAGCTATTGGCGAACCCACTCTCCGAGTGTGTACTTTTAACAGAGGCACAGAATTACTCCAGCGACCACATGCTCAGTCCCAACTGATCCCAGGTCGATGTGAGCACCACTATTAACATGCGAACCACAACAGCACCGATGGCACGAGAGACCCTGTTCAGTCTTGAGAAAGGCCTGCGCCTATGAACAGAATGAATGTTCTGTTGGAGTCTCACAAGCTTCCTGATTGGCTCATTCCAGGTCCACCACAGTGACCTATCATCAAATGCAAAGTCAAAGTATCTTTTATTGTGCTGAAATGTCATTGATCATAGTGCAAATGAGAAAGTAATAAAGATAATACTGAGACATATACACTGACATTTAAAAACATGGGCATTAAGGCATAGACAAGAAGTACAGTTTAGAACCTAAATGGTGGGGAAAGATTCTGCAAATGTAAACAGAATGTGCAATAAATTAATAGGTTTAGTCTTGTGACCCTGTTTGCAGCACAAGTCGGTCATTTCACTCTGCCTCAGGCCGTAGTTTGTTTAAGAAATTTGGTACTATTGATTCTTAATGCGTCATTAATACTTACTGCTTAAAGAGGACATAAAAAAGCTTTTCCCCCCAAGACACTCAGACATAAGAAGATGAATGATACCACATCTATTTACCTTAAGCTTGCAGATACTCATAACCTTAAGGAAAAAGTGCTCATTAATGGAAAAGAACCGCAGCTTGTCCAAGCCGCAGCCAGCAAACTTCCATGCGACGCCGCTGGTGGGGGGGCAGGCTTCCCATAGCTCGTCGTCAGGTCTTTCTCATGCATTTTGTCACTTTTCCCTGCTACGGTGTCTCTGAAACCAGCTTGCCACGCAGTGGGCGTCAGGAGATAAAAATCACAGAGCGCAGAAACTTGGTAGAGGGAGCAGTCTGTAAAATTTAACTTCAAAGCGTCCGCCACCTTTAAATGATAATTCATGCATTTCCATTTTTTATATTCATAGATTCTTACTAGGCAGGTTTATCTGAAATGGAAGACAAAAACTACCCATCTTCATAAGCACCCTCAGTCTTACTGACATGGGACATCTGCTCCAAGACTTTACAGCTCAAATATGTGACCAGTCTGGGGTGAAACAGAAGGGTCCACGATGGGTAGACAGACTACAGTCATATGTCTGGACACACAAACTGAATGACCCTAAGCTCACGTCCAGGTTATGCAGTAAATATTATCCTGTGAACAAGGAAAAGATGGAGTGCTGTGACAGATGACCTGGTTCCCAAAATCCCAACCTAAACCCTGTAGAGCTGGTTTGGGATCAGTTGGATTGAAGAGTAAGAGCAGAGCAGCCAACTTGTGCCCAGAACTTGTGGAAACTCCTTCAGGACTGTTGGAGGAGCATCCCAGGTGGCTACATCTGGGAGCTGGTTGAAAGGATGCCAAGAGTCTGTAATGCTGAGATCAGAACAAAAGGGGCCTATTTTGAAGAGTCTAAAATTATAAACATTTTTGAGATGCAGTCAACTCACACTTGTCTTGGTTGTTGCAAGGTACGATATGCATTACTTCAGAGTCTCCAAACCTTTTACTACTAGGTGAATAACGTCATGCCGTGGGGTCGGCAATTCCAGACCGCCCACTGCCGCCTCTGACAGCTACCGCCCCATGAATCTCCGCAGCCGGACATGTGCAGGTGCAAAACAAGCTGGCCATGATTCCCTCCCCTCATGATTCGTCTCCAAGGACATTAAAACCATGAAAGGGGAATAGTCGGGGGAAGAGGGGAAGTAGGTGGATCAGAGCTAACCTTGTCAATCAATCATTGTCAGTCCTGATCAGAAAGCCAATGAGGCGGCTGCAGCACGGATCACGGCCGACCCCGCCCCCTCCCGACACGGCCGACCCCGCCCCCTCCCGACACGGCCGACCCCGCCCTCTCCCGACACGGCTGACCCCGCCCTCTCCCGACACGGACGACCCCGCCCCCTCCCAACACGGCCGACGGTGGACCGAGACACCCGAAGGCTTCTACAGCTGCACCCCCTGGCGATGTACCCGCTCCAGTTCTGCCTTGCTCGGTTTTTTTGCTTTGCCAGAGATCCTGCCTTCATTTTTCCCCGCCTGACTGTTACTACACAGCTAATAAATAACTATGTGTTTTGCACCCTGCAATTGCCGTCTCCAATCCCTGGATTCTGATTGCTCCCCGACAATAGATAAAATACAGACAAATTAATTAAAAGCAGGTGTCTCCAGATTTTTGACTGGTACTGTATATCTACAGATTAATTATGATACTGGGGCCCCAGGACAGGGCTCATTCTTGTGTCCTGGACTCTTGCTATTGCAGTTCAATTATCAAATACCAGCATTTCCAAGCATGATATACAATCTGCCATCTAGAATTAACATTCAACCCTATAACAGAATGTTACCATCCAGGACCCAGCATGCACAGAGCCAGACAGCTTCAGTGGTGCCTCAGTGAGCACAGTCTGTCAGTCTGCGTGACTCAGGCTCCGCCCTCCAGCTACTGGCAGCCAATTAGAAGCTTCCTTTTTTTAACCACCATGCTGCTCAGCTCTACTCTGCTGAGCAGGAAGGTTTCTGTTTGAGATGTACAGCATTTCAGAAAGCCATTAACCTCAGGACCCCTACAAATACAGAGATGCTGTTCCGTCCAGACCGGCAGAGACTGGGACGGCCCAGGGCTGGACGAGCACTGAGCCGTGCATTGTGGGTACAGATTGCTGGTGAGGGGGTCACGGACTCCAGCAAGTCACTCAGACTCTACATTGACCCTCCCACAACAAAACAGACACAACTTCCACCTTCTACCATATTTGATTTTTAATATCTGTCTGGGGTCAGGACCCAACGTGCTGGCCAGTCACATGCCTGCACCCAGGATGTGTGCTCTCGCTAATATACACACCCCAAATGTTTACAGCAGCCTAATGCATTAAATGCTTACACACACTGCATGAAACCCAACTTGCTTGTAAAATGAGCAACTCCCAATATAATATTAAATATTGTCTGTCCATCCATCTATCCATCCATCCATCCATCATACAAGCCCTTATACAAGATCACAAGGATTGAAATATTAGTGACTTGTAATGTTTTAAGCCCAGAGTACAAAGCAGAGTACAAAGCAGGGTACAAAGCAGGAAACCCCAGGGGTGTCTCTGGTACGGAAAGCCAGGGAGGCCACAATAAACTCTGCATGGGCATCATCGGAATCAGTCCTGATAGCAAAGTACTACATTTAACTTTTATTAAGTTGTCAACTCGATTTATAATTACCTTGTTATTAGTAATGGCTGATATAACTGTGATGACTAACAATCAGCATCACCAATAACGTACCTGTAAATGACGTTTAGTAAACGGTCTTTACATCTCATTCTATTATTTTTTATTGGCTGCTCTCAGCATGGGGCCAACATGATCTTTCCCTGCAATTCATAACTGAAACTGCATTGAAAATGCACACAATGTTTTCAAATACTCATTCTGTTAAAGTTCCAGTGTTTCCCTGCCCAGGCCTCAGGGACCCACAGACGGTCCATGTTTTTGCTCCCTCCCTGCCTCCTGTCAGAAAGTCCACATTTTGTTCTCTCCCAGCTCCCGCAACGAAAACAGGAACTGTCTGCAGGTCCCCGGGGACCAGATTGGGAAACGGTGATGGGCCGGCCACATGCTCACCCAATGAAGACTGCTGGGACAAGTGCTAACCTTTATGCAACAGGTTCAGGAAGACGTCTGGAATGTACTGACAGCACTACCATTTTCAAACTCGCAACAATGTTACTTACAAAGAAAAAAAAATGTATATTACTTGTTACACTGAATTATTTATCATGTCGTGCACTGGTCCACGTGACATCTGGGGGGCTACGCCATGGGGGACACTCTGGACAAGATCACAGTCCACACAAAGATCACAGCATATCTTTGGACAGTGGAAGGGAGCCCACAAAAATAGATGCATGAGTCTGCAATGCTGTTACTCAAAGCTTTTAAGTAATACTCATCAGAATTGAACAACCCTCAAATGCATAAGCACTGAGGAGAAAGGATGAACAAGCATTCTCCATTTCATTTCCGGCTACTCATAAATATTATTACATTACTCATACTTCCTGTCTGGAACTCCCGTCAACACGGTCTGGTAGAAAAACAAATATTTGTTGAATGTTTCAGAGCCTTGCTGAGTGTCGACTCTGTGTTCGGAGGTGAATTGCTTTACTTTAAAAAAACACACATTTAAACTGCGTTTCTATACAACCAAACGCATCAGCATGAGTGTTCTCCAGTACAATGGCCTCTGACGTAAACGCTTACCATGTCAAATCACTAGCTGAAATTCCACAGAAAAAGTCCACGGAAACTACATTGCTTGGTCCTTTGTCGGGTGACATGAAAATAACACGTGTGTCCCCGACACACAAAGCGTGAGGCCCCCTAACAGCAGGATAATCACCGGCACACTCCTCTGCACCAGAATTATTCACACGATCCATTCAGTTGTACTTAGTGGCCTGAAAATATTGTCTCTGATACTGTCACGTTCAAATAAATCAGGTGGCAATGAACTTTACAGACATTTCTAGATCCTACTGCTGAATTAGTGGTGTAACCGTGACACCGTCCTGGGGTGAGCATTGGGTATGTTGGGTGGACCCCAGTGTTCGAATTGTGTCAGAGCTCTTGGCGGGGGGCGGGGGGGGGCGGTCCTCTGCCGGGCAGTTATTGGCCAGTGGGTCGATCTGTTGGGTGGGCAGATAATCCATTCGGGTAGATGCTTTCCACTCATAGCCACACCCCTGCAGAGAATTTTCACTTTTCAGGGCAAATGGGTTCAATTTCAACATCAGAGTTGAGCCTGGATGAACATGCACAGGCTCACTCAGAGCAAGGCGACTCACAGAAACCTCTTCCTATACCCTGTACCGTCATCTCCAGCGAACGGTAGACAGTATGAGGGACAACCTTATCCCAAGCACCCTGAATACTGCAACACCCTCAGCCCTTATTCCACAACAGTGTTTCCCAATCTGGCTTTTCTTTTGTGCTCCCTCCGAGCTCCCTGTCAGACAGTCCACATTTTTGCTCCCTCCTAGCTCCCTACCAGAGCAAAAACATGGACTGTCTGTGGGTCCCCAAGGAACGGACTGGGAAACACTGTTCTACACAATTTAATGACAACAACGAGTGATTAACGAAGCAGAATCGTAATCAAACAGAGCAGTGAGGATCACTGGCACTGGCCCCAAGCAACTGCTGCAACAGAAAAAACAAAGAACAACCCAGTTAATTGATTTCAGTTTAGAGTCATTTTCAGGGCACTTGCCATCTTGAGATTTTTTCCCTCCTGATTAAATAGCCGCACAGTGCAATCAGATAGTCTGAAGCAGAATCCATGACATATCGCTAAAAATACAACAAGCTCATCAGAGGATGGCGTCACGGACGCTAAGGCTAATGTGTGTTTAGCACAAACCGTGCATGCGTGTGGGCTCGTCCACACTCTTCCTCTCATCCTGGTCTTATTCAGCATATATTCTGTCACACCATGTCTCCTTTGCATGGAGGAGGATACAATCTGACCAAATGCACTTTCATTATAAGCCTTAAGCCTCCGGCAAAATGGTGGGAATGAGGGGATCGCAGTCCGACAAAGAAGCAGGTCCCTACGATAAGTCAGTCTCCTGGCTGGAGATAATGAGGGTTCCGACTGGTTCAGGTCGATTAAGGATAGTCTGAGCCCTGAGCTAATCCGGGATCCAAAAACCCTGACGAAACAGCGGGTGGTGGGGTGTAAAAAAATCATATCAAGAGTTCATACCTTCATTTGGGAAGTTTAATCCCAACCTGCATGCACCTATGCTAAGGGCCTGGTAGCTGGACCTGAGTCAATATCCAAAATCCAGAGAAGCCTTCCATTCCCAAAGTACAGAGATATCCAAAGTGGGGGAGGGGGTTTTGTAGAGGAATACTTGTGTACATTGATGTCCATGCTCTCAACTGACAACCTGACTGCAGAGCCCCTTAAACCCGGGGCTGAAAGACAGGGGGATGGGGGGGGGGGGGGGCACTGTGTATAACTGTCATGGTAACTTTGAGGTGGGGGGTGAGATTTTATGAGTTTTGAAAAACAATAATTATGGAATAATACTGACAGACCGGTTCAATGTCGAGATGAACACTCCCTGAGAGGTCGATGGGACAGAGATCTGACAGCAAGATACTGACAGCAAGAAGGTCCCCCCACCTCAGAGACTCCTTTAGCAAGACAGGCAAACACCCCAAAGTACTACTTCACCAACTGGAGGTAGAGAAACTAATTTCCAGTCCTGGGTTTGATGTATCATACATTATCAGCCCAGAAGATATATTCTGGAGGAAGATTTTTTTTTAAAAAAACAAGCTCATTATTTCTGCTTGCAAGGAACCACATGTAAGTCAAAGGCGTTCGGTTACGATAAATTTTTAATTACCAAGTGCTATTGTGTTAAGACTAATAGGATGGGGAATAGACAAGAGTAAGATTAGCAGTGGTATCCACTAGATGTGAACTCAGAGGAACTCGGGCACATTCTGAGAAGCCAATATTTCAGATTCTCAGTATAAAGCAGGAAACAGTCTGGTTCAGCCTGGAAATAGGAGGGAATTAAATCAATCCTACAGAGACTGAACTGGCACAGGCTGGAGAGACGCACCCTTTTACACTGCACCAGAGACATTGAGCCTCTCAGTCTGGGTCAGTGAAGGTCTGTACCCAGGGCTAGCTTTTCAGGGGCCCTAGGCAAAGCTTTACTTGGGAGGCCCCCTTACCAAGAAAATTGATCATTTCAGTTCCTCCGCAACACAGGGAATTTGGGGGTCCTGGCAACTGCCTGTTCTGTCTGCAGCTAGAGCTGGCCATGTTTCTGCCTGCACATAAACATTTTAATTTGTTATGGTTACAGTTTTTTAATTCATACAGATGATGAGGACCCCCCAGCGCCTATATATATATATATATATAGGTGCTGGGGGGTCCTGTGCTGCCTGTGAAACCTTGGCCACCACAGAACATGGAGACCACCAGAAGGACCAAAATGACAACTTCCTCCAAGGAGCTGATCAGCGAAATCTTCCAGGCAGGCATTTGGCCGGAGAGCAGCCACACTGCCGCCCTTGTTCTTGGTTCTTGGCACTTTCCGGATCGAAGGTGCCGGACACGTCGCCAAAATACCTCGATAATAAATGCCAGCGAGACTCGCTGATTTCCCCGCTGCCCGTGTCCCTCTCTGTTTACAGGGTTTATTATGTCGCCGTGATAAATGTGCCCACTGCTCGCTGGCGGGCTCAGCACCTCCCCCAACGCACATCTGTATGCGTCGCTGTGGCGACAGAACGTCCTGTCCCAGATTCCTCACAGGCCGGCTTTGCGGGAGCAGCGGTTACCAAAGCATTCCACAGAGACCAGCAGATCATCAGCGCTGGAAAAACGTAATAAAAACAGAGAGGTATTTCTGCCTCTCCACTGGGGCCTGACGGTCGCTTTGCAGCGCAAACCGTTTGTGGTGATCATACACAGATGGCTACATCATCCTGACTGGTACCGAGCCTCCAGGACGAGGAACTGGGTTTTATACGTGTGGACGCTTATTGTGGCCTCAGCATGGGATTTACACAGACAGCCGCAGACGACGTCCACAGAGAGCACCACTCTGATATTTACACATTATTCTTTAGAAGTGGGAACCTGAAGTAGTATTAGTGAGCGAGGAAGGTCTGTGTAGGAGACACGAGACCCCCATCAGTGTAACAGCGCCAGCGGGGGGCGCTGTGGAGGACATGGACCTGCGAAGGGGAAAGGACCCTGCTGCCAGAGTCTTGAGTACAGTCTTATGATGCACGAGTCCAGGTCCATGAGCGCGCAGCCAGATAAACAGTAGTGTGGGAAGCCCTGGGCTAATGTGTTGGGACTACTGCCTACAGCATAAAATAATGCCGTAATCAAAAATATAACTTTTGGCCCCCCCTATAACTCAGGGCCCTGGGCTACAGCCCATGTTAGCCTGTGCACAGATCCAGCCTTGGCTATTTTGCTGCTCTGCAGAGCCACAGTAGCTCTGGGCCTCAGAGACTTCCAGGACCTGCCAAGGTAAAAATGAAATGAGCAGAGCGTTGTATTAAAAAAGAAGGAAGCAGCAGGTCTGACACTCTAGATGGGACGTCGTCTCACTTCCCAGCTCATGGGGGCGCTCAGGTTACCGCCCGCTTCCCACTGCCGACAGTGCTAACTCTATCCCGCTCTCCGCTACTTTGGTAAGGAGATGTTGAAAAGCGGTAGAGGTCATCGGCAGCCGGCCTCCATGGAGGCCCTGTCCCTGAGTCATCGCGCAGAGAAACGGCACGATCGCAGAGCGATTCCTCCCCCACACATCATCTCCGTCAGCCTCTTCCCTCAGGTAAGCTGCATGCATCACCGACCACAATCCCAGCCACTCTAACACTCGGGAGTCACTGTCTCCTGATACCGAACACGAAGGAATATTTTCTCTCTCCTCCCATACAGCTCCACCCAGGATATCTCCCAGCTGTCCCATCTTGGACATCGTTCAAAGGGACGCCGTTGACGGAATGTCACTTTAAAGGGACCCAACTGCGTCAGGGGCAATTGCTCATTAGCATGTGATAATCACCTTCAGCTGTGGCTAATTACCCCCCCCTCCTCCCCACAGGCCACATCTGATGCTACTGTGACTGCTATAAATGGGACACACTCATGGCCACCAGGGGCACCAACAGGATGATCCTCCACGTCAAAGTCCTGCTCTCCACGTCGATTCTGTGGATAAATGGATAGACAGTCATAGAGCTTCTGATACATTTCAGGCTGATAAACCGATCCGGCCTTTTACAGAACGCACTCATATGTTCCATCCTGTTACGGGCTCAGAAGATGGCACTCTGCTGCACCTCCAAGAGGCCAAACATCCTTCTTAAATCAAAAAAGCCAGCGGATACCCCAGTGAGGAGAGGCCTCCCTTATCCACAGCCAGGGAGGGTCAATGCCCTGTGTGTGTTCCCTTGTGCTTTGCTTGCTAGCGTGACTTCACAATATAAAGGTTATTTGTATACATAAAACATTTTATATATATA
>JAODKC010000028.1:14509413-14546570 GCA_026777985.1 Mormyrops attenuatus
CCCCCCCCCCCCCCCCCCCCCCCCCCCCCCCCCCCCCCCCCCCCCCCCCCCCCCCCCCCCCCCCCCCCCGGGCGCGGGGGGGGGCCCCCCCCCGTCTGGGACTCCAGGTGCCATTTGTACATGCTCTCACTGGAGGGATTATGGGAGATTTAAAAAATTGGGGAGGCAAAAAGATAATGCATTTCACAATATTACAGCACTGAATTTTTCCGAAGAAAAGTAAAATGTGTTTTTCTATGACAGAAAAATTGTAGTAATGAGCCTTTTCAAAGTTACTTGTTTCCTAATTTGATCTCAAAAACTGAGGTGATACTTCCTCCTCTACTTCGACAAACCAGCCGTGTTTTTCCAAGGTAAGATTTAATCCATTCCTCTCAGTCTCTGACATGAACAAGGCGGGAAGGAGAGCAGACAGCAGAGGATGGGAGAGGCAGAGAGGTGAAGTGTTATTTTTGAAGGAACAGAACAACACGGGTCATGCAAAGACAGCGGCTCCCTTTCGCGGGACTATTTAGTCTGTGAACGCCCCCCCTGGGCCATAGGGCCAGTACAGCAGGCCACACGAAGGAGGGCATAGCCTGCCTGTTAGCACCAGAGTGAAAGCTCACACTGACAGCTGGGTGGGGCAAACCGGAACACCGCGTCCACCACTGCTCAGGCGGTGGTTGTAATGCTTGGTCCACTACTCCAGGACTCACTGGGACACTAGAGTACGGCCCAACCCTTTTGGAGTATCAGCAGTGGATGGTTCACTCCACAAATCTATGAAGGGAGATGCTGTGATGTAGAAAAGGCCCCAGCATGCGAAAGGCTGCCTCACATCTGAAGGCTCGGAGGCCCCTGTGAAGAAGCTGACCTGCCCCTCAGACTCTATGCTTCCTCTGCATCCCCAAGTCTGCAGTAAATAACTAGCTTGAGGCTAAATAAAATGACTGGATGGAGACCAAGTGGTCTGCCAGCATCCTGTCATGGCCCCCAGTGGAAAATAACCCGACAAAGAATAATAGGAGTGCAGATCTAAAGCTAGTCCAAATTTGAGCCATATGTTTAAAGGATGTACGGTGCCAGTCAAAAGTTTGGACACACCTGCATAAAACGCATTTGTCTCTATTTTAGCTATGTTACTACAGTAAAAGTTCTCAAGGCAATAAAGTAATACATATCAAACATCTCAAATTTTCGCAAGTTTTAGACTCATCAAAACCACCCCCTTTTGTTCTGATGACAGCGTTGCAGACTCTTGGCGTCCTTTCAGCCAGCTGCCAGATGTAGCCACCTGGGATGCTCCTCCAACAGTCCTGAAGGAGTTTCCACAAGTTCTGGACACAAGTTGGCTACTTTGCTCTTACTCTTCAATCCAGTTCATCCCAAACCAGCTCTACAGGGTTTAGGAGGGGGGATTGTAGGGGCCAGGTCATCTGTCACAGCACTCAATTTATATCCTGGTTCACAAGATAATATGGTAACACTCTACTTGAAGCTGTCATGTATAAGGCATTATAGATGCCTCCATAATGCATTATAATGGTCAGCATAAGAATTAATAAAGCATTACATCATTCTCTATTGTCAATCATAAGAAATTATAGAGTTGAGTATAATACTTTTTAACCTCCAATGAAACTCTCATTTATAATGCACTATAGATACCCTCATAATTTATTATAATAGTCAGTATAAGAATGAAGGATGCTTTGTACTGAATTATAATGGTATCGATTATTATTCATTGGATTATTCAGTAGCTGAGAGCTTCATAAAGCATTCATAATGTATAATAAACATGACTATAATGTATTATGCCTTTTTATAAATATTTATAGGCATGTTTATAATGCTTTATGAATGCATTATAATGTGTTACGAACGTGTTCATATGTTTTTATAGACATGGCATTCACAGAGAGTGTTAATGATAATACTTACTATATAACCTCAAGGTGTGTTTAGGGTCATTATTTTGTTGAGAAACAAATGAATTTCAATAGGTGTTTGTAATCTTCTAACTGGTACTGTACATCTGGGTGCAGAGACACCTTTGAGACATCTCTGGTCATTCACCAGGTTTAGGAGAAAAAAGTAGCAACCCCAGACCGACCGGATGACCGGTCATGACGGTATGGTCCCCACAGGAGCCCACAGAGCCCTGATAGACAGACAGAGCAGGGGGGTCACAGGTATCCCTGGCGACAAACAGAGGCAGAGATGTTGCAGTCATTTGTTTGGGCATTCCAGAACCTGTGGTCCTGGAGGTGGGGGTTGCCATAGCAGCAGCCTGGCCAGCACCTCAGGGAAGTGTAGCTGTAAAGTGCAGCTTCTCACTTGAAAGCACGAATGGACTTTCAGTCGGGACCTTATGCCACATCAGCTGCAGCCTAAGTGGCAGCGGTGACCCTCCCCCGATGCCGTCCCCACGTCAGGGTCACCGGGGAAACTTGCTCTACGTGGATAAGTACTTATCACTTGTTAGGATGCCACCCATCTGCCCATCAAAGAACACGAGCATCGCATGTTTTCACACTCGGTCCTGGGAGTGAACCGAAAACCAAATTAAATGCTGACATTTGGAAATGTTACACCTGTTGGATGGAGGCGGAGCAGCGGCAAGTGGAGCAAGGGGCTGCTGCTCGTTTCCATTTTATTGCAGTCCACAAATTGGAGCAAATTCAATAAGTTTTGAATGAGGAAGTCCATAAAACGGCCACATGAAGAGCCGAACAGACCAATTAGTATAGATTTTCTGAGCCGACATGCTCGACAGCCAGGTTCCGTTACTGCGCAGCCAAGCTCCCCTCCATTACAGAGCAGCGGATACAAACACGCTGGGTCCCACAGAATAAATGGCTGTTAATTCAGCTCTGAGAACAGCCATTGTCACACCCATGTGTTTTATAGACTCAACACCCTGACTTGAGTCATAACCAATTATGACTCAATCATCATCATCAATTAATTCTATAATACAAATGCATTAAACACAAAGTCTCTTTGAGACTAATGATCTTTCTGAAGATATGGCAGGAGTGGGATGGTCTGTGTCTCCTTGGAACCGAGACATAGCCCATTCCAGTGGCGTAGATCAGTGTTTCCCAACCCGGTCCTCAGGGATCCCGAGACAGTGCACGTTTTTGCTCCTCCCAGCTCCCGTATAAACATGGACTGTCTCTGCAGGTCCCTGAGGACCGGGTTGGGAAACACTAGCGTAGTTTGTCAAATCGCTGAACCAAAGCAGAACCAACTCTGAATAATTGACCCGAGTGACTGATGAGTAACAACTTTCAATACAAGCTACCAGAACCGGGCCAGAGGCAGGCCAGAGTGAATCAACATCAGCAGCAGGATGCAAAGTGGGCCAGAAACAGACCAGCTGGGATCTCTGGGAAGCAATGGGACCGAGCTTTGTACCGAAGGAGTTAGCAAACTCATCTATCCTTCTTGCCCCAAGCTGAGCAGACCATCTCCTTCCTTGGTGACTAAGGTCACTGAGCAAAAAGGTCAAAGGTTGACTGTAGTACAGCCTGTAATGGTATCCTCCATCAAGTGGGTGCAGGCAAGATGTATTTTTGATTACAAATTGCAAATCAAGTTCACCTCTTACCAACCAGAGCTGCAGGACACTGGAATCGCAGAGTGCAGTGTGCTGGGTGTGAAGACTGACAGCTACTCTGTGTCCCACACCTCCAGACGAGCCCTTTAAAGCCCTGCACCTCAGCTGGCGAGTTTGCTTTATCTCTGACAAACAACCACGGAGCTCGCAGCCCAGCCGTCCCAGCAGGAATCTTCTAGATTAAAGCAGACACCCCCACCCCCGGCCTACCTGGAGCAGAATGCTTCTCACCTGCCGTTCTGACAGCATCCGGCTCAATGCAGACAAGCCCTCGTGGGTTTCCGAAAGCCATCTATCTGACAGATCTGCCCCGACTGGCTTCCAGCAGCCCGGACACAGCTTACGAAAACCACTCACATGCACAAATGTTCACTTTTCCTTGGGTTGGTCTTCATAGGCCTCTGTAATTCTCAAATCCACCGCGATGCTCACCCTTCAGGACTTCCCTCCACCTCCAGTGCTCACAGACATCATTTCAACATCATGTTAAAATCTCCACAAACCATGTCTCCCATCCTTTAAGTACCATGACCCCTGCAGGCTCCCATACTGCCAGTGTGCAGTATCCCGCCCTCCAGCCTTACCATCTACATCAGTATGCACCCCCTTATCTCCAAGGTCTCTTCAAAATGCTGTTTACAGCGTGATAAGACTGGCTGACATTTCCACACTCGCTGTGGGACCCCTCTTTCGTTTTGCCGGCTGACCCTGATTGGCCCGATTAACGTCATTTGTGATTCCTGTCCCATGTGACGGTTTTCAAACCGCAGTGACAGCACTGTCCAGGACTGAGGAGCACGGGGTCATCCGTCCAAGCCCATCACGCACTGAACACCATGGGCAGGTCTTTGGTTCTGGCAATGCTAACAACTCACATCCTGGAGAGAGGAGCCTTTTCCTTACTCAGCATTGCTGTCATTATCCATTGTCCAAAATCCCTGTCAGTGTCAGGAGAGCAAATTTTTCTTAATATTTACATTCACCTTTCATATAATCTGGGTCTGGACAGAGGCCACACTGTCTGTAAAGATCAGTGACATGCAGAGAATTTTTGAGGAGCAGGTGCTCAACCCCTGAGTCTGTAAATTTAGTGTGACCGTTGGCTCCCTCTCGGTAAATGTAGCATGATCACCAGTAATCAAAAAGGGGCATTTTCAATCATTGGCACAAAAGGGGCAGATGCTCAGTCACCCCAAGTCCCCACCCCAACCCCCCACGTACCTGGTAAAAACAGCACCTACTCACTCTACAAAGGCCCCTTCCTCATGAGCAGAGATGGCACTCCTACACTGGGGAAACGGAGAGGAGCTAAATTGAAAGTCACCCGCAAAGTCATCAGCACCCCAACATGCATGTGGCAGCAGACATTCTGGGCGGGAGCTTTACTGAGGACACTTCCCACCATGCAAGCCCGTTCCAGCAGAAGGGACAATAACAATGCTCTCTTGGCTTTCTGACGCTGATTTGCCTGGCAGGTAGTATAATAATGAGCTCCGCTTAGTTCTGTCTGATGATGGCGCCAGACCTGTGTTCTACCGTAAGATGACGGCCAGTCAAACGAGAAAAGACAAGTCCCTCCCCCCCCGCCACGAGGCGGCTTCTCGCATCCCACTGCCGGCACACATGCACCACATCGCCACCTGCTGCTCTTTCAGTGCCACGGGCAAATGCTCGCCATCATTACTCAGACCCCCTAAGCCATCACAGTTACGTAACGGGGGCTGTGTTCTGGCTGGCCTGTTTAATGGCCTCTCTCTCTCTCAATTAATCCATAAAGCATGGCGAAATCCGTCCTCAACAGACTCCCACTGCTCGTCCTACACACTCAGCCAAATGTCCACCGTCAACTTCCTCAGACCATTTATATGGGTTAAATAAAAAGTTAATGCGATATTTAACTTTGACTATCCAAGTTAAAGTGGCAGTAATGTTTTCTTTCCCCTCTAACATGGCTGCCCACGTACGGCCAGCTGGCCTTTATAAAAAGCCTTTTAAAACAGGCCCAATAAAGAGCTTCCTCAATGGCACATATGTAATTAGCTTTGGCATTTTTTCCTGTTTGGTGCCCTATATTCATCCTGCCTTTCGATTCCTGTCCCTTCTCTTAAAGTCTCCCTAAAATGTCTTGCGCCCCCGCAGCAAGGTAAATATTTTATGAGTCGTCCTCCGCTTCACCCAGCTGCGTACGCGGACCTGCTCGGCTAAGCGGCAAGAGCACTTTCAATCGCTGTCCTTTATTCCCAAAATGCCGCCGTCTGACTCACTCCCACGACACGCTGAGGCAAAGGCCCGCCACTGGACCGCAGTGCCAGACATCTCACCACGTCCGCCAGAGGCGACTGGCAAATCATGGCCAATTCACACGCCCCCCCAAACCCCACTGCACCACCCGTGGAGTTAAGATGCACTGGGTTACAGGGGAGGGAATAGACACTGAGCCAGCTTACAGCACTTTGCAACACATCTACAGAGACGATTCTATTCAAGAAGCACGCCGACACACGGGCGAGAGCTATGCCCCCCGTAACCTCCATCCCACATCCTTAAACGCACCTGACATGAGCCATTACGCCCCCCACCCGGGCTATATGAGGCCAACCTAGACTGATAATTTTGCTAACGACAGCAGCTGTGACAGAAGAGCGAGCTGCAGTTAATCTCCAGCCGGACAGCTTTTCGGAATGACGTCCATTCGTTTCCAGCACGTCTGTATCCAATTAAGGCGCCCAGACTTTTCCAGCAGGATCTCAAGCTGGGGCGGGGGGGTGGTGTCGCCAAACGGTACTTTTTGCTGGCTGGGAAGGTGGGTCCCCATCACTGGATTTTTGTGATAGAGGTTAAGGGGGTTTCTCTCTGGAGAATTTGCTTGATACTATGTAGTTAAAAAAGGGTACTAGGAACATCGGGGGGGGACACTTTCACCCCCCACTCCAGCCTCCCACATGTGCCTAGCCTGATATAAAGAAGCCGGATTTGCGCTGCTCTCGCCTTCCACATGGAAATTTACTGACAATCCATAAAGGAAATAGACCTTCAAGCACGTTTCATAAAACAGTAATTATCCGCACTTCTTTAAAGTTAATTAGATTGATGGCCTCTGTTTAAAATGGTTCTGCTTAAAATATACATTTTTAAATTAGATTTAAATTAAACTGAAATGCCCAAATAGTTCAGAGCTTGCTGGAGCTGTGGAAAACAGCTGATCAACAGACCCCTCCAAATCTATAGACTAGTCCTGATTCCTTTCTGGTTTTCCCTCCAAACTAATCCATCAGACCACAATTGGGTAAGGTTCTCATACTCAAGCCTCGGGACAAACGAGGCCCCGTCTCCGGAGACCTCATTATTCTTTCAGAAAGAGAGCTCACGTTATCTAGAACCTCTATCAGAGACTATGTCATCTCCTGCCATAATTAGTATGTAAATCAAACAAAAGAAAGTATTTCTGGTCCAAAATCCTAAGGGAAGCAAAACAGACTGAAGGCAGTCATTCCATGGAGATGGCTGGAGAATGTATAAACAGGCCATTTATCACCGTTTTATTGGGTTTGGTCAGGCGTACAGAGGGATCAGACGGGGTTAAACAGGAACAGGTCACAATAGGCCCAAGGGAATCGCCCTGCTTTTTTATTTGTGAGATATCACATTTTTACAAACACACGAAGCTATGCAGTGTTCTGGAAGTCAGGATAGCTGTTCCTGCTTCTTCACTCTCTATCACTGGCTCTCCTACCTCCAGTCTCCAAGACTGCCTCCTGCAAGCTGCGCAGATGCTGGGGTCAGCTCTCCTGACCTTCAAATGTCTAATGTCAGGTCATTCCAGAACCTCCATGCTACCTGGCCAAAACAGTCCTCATAAGGTACTTCAGGCCCAGAAGCCTTGTTTACAAAGTCATACATGTAGCCACCTGCCCCCCGCCCCCCACCCCCAGAGTTTTCCATGAGCTCAACCAGGATGTGGCCCAATAAAGTCCAAACCCATTTCACTCACATTACGCTCCTTTGAAGCATGCACGCCCACAGATGCTAATTTCCTGTATTGATCTCTGCTCTCCTCTGGCCTACACTGGATTTCAATTGGCTGAAGCACAGGGAGCTTATGAACCAGAGCTGTTTACCAAAGCCACATTTGTTGGTCAAGCCGCTAAGTACTGGCCCTGGAACAAATTTCCCTTTCAGCGAAAAGGCACGTTTGATTTACTTAGGCAACAAAAAACAAATAAGCATGTGGGTGGGGATTCGTGCCTAAATATGCATCCTGAGAGTTCCTCTCTGAGCAGGTCAAAGATTTGCATTTTAGGAAAAAAAATTGCATATTTTCAGAAACTCAGAGCAACAGTCAGGTTAATGGGTACCCCGATAACGAGGATACGGCCACTGAAAGTCCAGGATCTCATACAGCTTCAGAGTAATCAACAGTTTTCACTTCTGCCACAAAGGAGAATGGGGTGACTGCCACAAATGTCACCTGACGCCAGAATCTTGCAAGTGCATCCTGTGCAAACAGATTAGTGATCGGAGAGTGGAAAATGCGGTCACAGAGAGAGAGAGCACGGGAAGGAACAAGCACAAACAGACCTGGGGCACGCCGGGGCCTTGAGATGATCAGTGAAAAACTGAAGAGTCATACACTTCGTTTGTTTAGTAGAATCTGTTTTTTGGGCCAATTCGGAGGTGGAGGCGTAATGGCTTCTTAAAGGGCACTCGCTCATTTCCCGCTCTTCACCAGTGAACCTGCCAGCCTTATCAGTCACCTCCTCCATGGACAGTGACCTCTGCACACGTCTCCCTTATGGTACCAGAGAGATCAATGCCTGCTAGTCAAAGAATCCAACAAAGAATAATCACCTTTGCCAACTCTTAGCCGGCAAACCTCTTAGCAGCCAGACAGCAGATCACAGTCATTACGGGCAGTTTTTTTTTGTTTGTTTGTTTCTGACTGCCAGGGGCATCTGTGTGCCCTTGACACCCGGCGTTTTGTCTTCTCGGCTAAGACTAAATGAGCCGAATGCAGCAGAGAAGCCGTTACGCACTATGCGGCACAGGGAGGAGACTTGGCCTCTGGTAGCTAATGCAAGCCAACAGTTAGCTCTGTGTGGGGTTACTTTCCAAATATGCAAGTACCGCCGGAAAAGAAAAACAAATCAATGCGACTGTCGGAGCTTGCGTCACTGCTGCGCTCACTGCCATTAGTACTTTGTCATAGGCATGTTTACTGCCCTGCCCTGCCCCCCTCCTCGCACTGAGAACCAGCTATTTTTGCAGTAAATGATCTGCCCTCCGGGGACCTATGTCTGAGTTAAGGACAGCCTGCAAGCTAAGTACTTTCCCTCACAGACACGTCGTCATTTCCAATTCCTCCCCTCTTAAACATAAAACTGTTTTCAAAAAGGCGAAGTGGGAGGCGGGCCGATTCACCCCCCGATACTGCTAAGTGCTCGCACCTTTCCCCGTGAGCAGGGACACTCCACTATAACCACAGCATTTCCATCTGTCTCTATTATGTAACAGAGGAACGGAAACTGTGAATAAACTCACTCCAGCTGGGATCGAGAGCTGCTTTTTAAGATACTATTAGGGAGACTGAGTATAATTCATCAGTTTATGGCCATCAGCCGCCAGGATGGCAAGTAACATCATCCGGAGACTCTGGATCACAAACTGCACGCCCCATTCACTCAAAGTGATAGATTCTTTTCATCCGAACGCCTAGTAGGAGGGAGCATAACACAAACTGACTGCCGTTAAATAACTGTCAGTAAAACACAAGTCAGAAGCCGGCCAATCTACACGCAGCAGCCACACACAGGCAGAACTGCTGCATGAACTGGGCCAACAGGGACTACAGGGAAGGGTGGGATTAATCTTTGACTGATCTGAAGACTTAATACATAAATGGCTTCCAATTAACCTTTTATTATTGACCACAAGCAGGGGCAAGAGGCTGTGGATGCAGAAAGAGCGACCTACACCCATCTGGTGTGGAAGCCCCATCTGATGCCAGGTGGGGGCCACATGACCAGAGACAGGCAAAAATACAGCAAAATGTATTCACAAATGTATGTACAAAATATATTATTTGTATCTGTATCAAAATAAACTACAAAATACAGCTACCAAGCAAAGTATCAAAATAAACTCCAACATTTTGTGGGTTCATAATACGAAAATGCATTTCACATACTTCTATTCTATAACAGCCTGTCCCTTCAGAAGTGGCCAAGCGCAAGAGCAACATTTTTTCATTGCTTAATAAAACACAATGCAAATGCGAAACCAAACAAAACATGAAATATTCTCAAGTGTTTTAAATATATCCCGACTACTCATGTGAACACTCAGATAATGCTAAGTCAATTGAATAAAAAAGTAATGATAACAAACTTAAAAGATTTTTTTTGCAATCTAATTGAAAAAACTGCTTCCTTTTTTGCGACACAGATGCAAATAACTCAAGAAGTAATATTAAAAATGATAAATGTCATACACAATTTAAGCACTTCACTCAGCAACATCTTAAAGGGCCCTATTATGTTCATTTTAACCATTCATAATTTTTTTTCATAATTTTTTTGGGGATCTACTAGAATATATCTGCATGCTTCCATATGCTGCACTGTACATCTCTATTCACCATCAGTCTGAAACTCTCTGTTGGAGCTTTAAGCCCCACCCCAGATGAGCCTAGTGTGCTCTGATTGGTCAGCTTGCCCAATTGGTCAGCTTGTCCAACCCCTGGCTTGCAGTCTGCAGACCGATCCTTGCAGGTAGGCAGCCAAAAAAGATTGTGTTACGAGGCGACCTCACCATGTCACGGAAGTAATGGCTGGAAGTTTATTGCTCCCTTCCAGTAGAGCTGGGAGGGAACAAAAACATAGACTGTCTGTGAGTCTCCAAGGACCGGATTGGGAAACACTGGTATAGGCAGACATTAGGACCCAAGTTATCCATGATGCCTTGAAGTGCAGCCAGAAGCCTACCATTCTCATTTTCGCCGTTGTGCTCCTAAGTGCTGTACTTAACTCGAATTGCTTTAGCGAAATGCCGCCCAGAAGCACAGTAATAGTTGCGGTTGCTAAAATCCCGCACTGCTTTGTATAAAAGGTTTACTAAGGAGCTAAATTGCAGTAACATCGGCATCATATCCCTTGGGGCAAGACCAGAATTACACAACACTGAGTGGCAGATAACTTATTTATTTCATTGGCTGTGTAACCACTACATATCACTGTACCAGGGAGGGTGTAAAACCATACAACAGCAGCACAAGGAGCCTGAGGAACTGAGCCCAGACTGCTGGAATTAGTCCAAAGGTTGAAGCCCCAGGGCAGCCAAGTCCTGATGGTACACCAGTGTTTCCCTTGGCTCCACCTGACTGCTAAACCCAGTGCAGCCCACGCTGTGGCCTGCAGTTACTTCAGTCTGTCCACAGAGCTGGGTAACAGAAGCTAATTGGCCCAAACAGCTCGCTAATAGTTACCATTTCTTTCCCCAGGAGGTCAATGAAGCGTATTTGTGCGGTCACTCATTCAGCAGCCACTTGGTTACTGGCAGTTGATACACTGGGCATTAGTTGGCACCATGCCCTACACATCTGTAATACGATCGCCACAGTGCACAAGTGGTAGTGAGGGGGGAATCACAAAGAGGGTTCAGGCAATCAGATAAACCTTTGGAGAGATGTAATCCCCAGCGTCACGAGTGATTTGGCAGTCTACGTGTATACAAAAGGGGATCTGTTTCCGGTGTTTGGGGGATGACTTGGAGTTACTATGATCGAAGAGCAGCACAGAGAGAGTAAAAGGAACACCGATTGGCATTCAGAAAGCTGGCAGGACTACAGACGTTCTGTCACTGAGAAGAAGCTGTTGCAGATTCTGAGGCAGACAGCACGACGCTTGGTCCAAGCACTACTTTTAGTGCGCCTGCTCTCTTTCAAGGGAACCGGCACAGAGAAATGGAGAGCTCTACGTCCCACAGGACAAGGTAAACAAAGATCTCTCTGGCCAGCCAAGGAGCGGAGAGGCACCTCCTCGTATTTCACAGGGATGAGAGTAGGCAAAACAAGACAGCAGACCCTGCACAGAGGAACATCACAGGAGAAGATCTGAAGCAAGGACTAATTAGAAAAGCCAGGGAGAACATCTAAGCCTTATATTCATTCTGACAGCGCTGAACTCACACCTGAGCACCACATGGCAGAACTTTCTAGAAGCACATCCCCATGCTGAGCTTAAACCTCAAGGTTACTGAAAGCATGATTCCAAGAGGAATACCACACAGTGCATTACAGTGTTGACAGAGCATTCAGCCTGCTGGCCACTAGGTTGCACCTCAGAGAGACAGGGCAGGTCAGCAGGTGTCTGGGCCTCTCTTACTGGCTCCAGGGCCGTTAGCACCAACGGACAAACCCGCGGCACAATCCGGTTAAAGCCCAGCAGAACGCTTTCACCTTTTAGAAAGTTCACATTGACACTGACACTTTTCACGACTGTGGCTGTCACCCCGAAGCAGTTGTGCCATAGTAAAGATCTTCCATTACAGTGCTAATGACTCAAATGAGACACTCTGTCTATCCAGCCGATGACCCATCAACAGCTTAGCACCAACAACCTGACTTATTCATGCAAGGCCGGTGCGGCCAAATCGATGCCTCCCGGATTAATAGTCTGTCCGGAACCGGACTCCATTTGAGCAATTAAAGCTGTATTTACAGAGCAGCTGGGAAACCCAAAAGGGTCCTGAGCAAAGGTCAGGCTGGCATTAAAGCACTCGAGACAAGCTTGTGAAAAACAGCTCAAACTGGTGCCCCGGGTCAAGGGCTTCATAAAGCTCCAAACGGAGTGTGGATATGAAGGCACTGCATGGATCTGCCGGGATTGTGGCCTAACAGCATCCCAAAAGCACGCCGCTCAGAGAGGTAGGGAATCATGTACGAAAAGAAGGAAGGAGAGAGGAAGTCAAACAATCCCGTTAGGGCCTCGGGATCCAGGCGATTGAGACGATGGGGGAAATGGGATCATTCTGCTCCCAAATAAATGATCTGTAAGAGTGCAGACCCTCAGCTTGGTGAGGGAGGTGGTGTGGAACCCACCCCTGCTGCTATGGAAACCATTACCAGCATCAACTCTGGTCCTCCATCTCCCATAATAATATAACTTTGGCCCTCCTTAGGTTGGGGGGAACTAAGACCCTTGCTGGGAAAGCAGGCGGATCCGCCTAAGGCCAGACACTGAGCGGCGACCGAAGCAGACCGGCCCTTTATCAGGGTGTAGCGCTGTGTCATGCATAATGCAGGGCAGCACTCGCCAAGGGAGCCTCGTGATGCATTACGCAGACATGCGATCGCATTCCAAGCCCATTACGTGTATCAGGTGACACAGATAGGCGCAGCAACACAGGAGTCATATGTGTAGGGCAGGGAGCACACCCCGCAAGGACAACCCCCACCCCCATACACCACTAATTCATCAAATGGATCATTGTAGAGTACCTACCTAAGCTTGATTAGAAGCAAGATTGTGTTTGTCAATTTAAACAACAAAAATGGATCATTCCCTACTCTTACAGGAAATACGATACCACAACAAGCCAAATTTCACTACCAGCCTTTTGCATTCCCGAGGAGCGGATAAGGTACACAAAACCCCCTAGACACCAGTAATAGGAGCCAAGCTCTGGTCCATTTCCCAGCCCCAGAGAGGCCTGAGAGGCTAGGTCGCGTCTGGGAGATTAGATTGTGATCAGGTTCATGCACCTACCAATGGCACATTACCCAGAGCTGAGAAAGGAAAACTGCATTTCACTCTCAGACATCAGGCGTGCCTTGCAGACCTCATGCCTACCAATAAACCCAATCATAGACAGCAGTGTGACACAAACATGACATCGCAATGACTGCTGGGTGCCACAGTGGGGCGCTGTAGGCTGATTAAAATAGACAGAGCCCGTTCAAGAGAATTTTAATTTGCATCCCAAATTAAGAAGTGGAGGTCGATACGAAGCCTATCTGCTGTATAGAAAAATGTGCCTAATATAACACGCTAAATTGCACATGATTGCGCAGATTTCCTGCAAGATCACCTTTTATTGAGAAGAAGTAGAGAGTCAGTCACAGCTCTGAGGATAAAAAACTTAGATGCCCAAACACCTACATACACATAAGAAAATAGAGAATCCCATCATCACAGTTGAGTCTGCTGGCTGTGGCAAGACCAACCATTTCTGTGGGTCAGTGATATCTGCCCTTCTGTGGGGCTGCTGATGTTTTAAGTAGCGCTTCTTATGAAGGAGGTCATTTGTCCTGAGGGGCATCTACAACCGTGATGACCTTGTGCGGTTCTCCAAGGCAGGAACACGGTAGGACGAGCAGCGCAGAAGCAGGACTAACGTAATCTGTGGTCCTTAAGTGCTACAGCGAAACGACTCAGGCATCACAGAGTCAAATAGCAGCAACGGTTTCCGTCAGACCTTTCATTACAGATAATTAAGCAACAATAGGCCGCAGATCGCAGAACAGGACTTAAGAGCAGGAAATCACGACCTTGATCCCTGGATCCCACCAACATAAGTTGTGTATATATATATATATATATATATCACACAGTGCAGTATCCCAGAGCAGCACGATTATTGGTCTGGCTGTGAATGTTAGAATTCCTCACACAGTTCACTACAGGGTTATTTCAGAAAGGTCCTGGCTTCTGAGCCGGTCAATGTTTAGCACAGTGGACAAGACCTCGGGTCCAATCGTCAGCTACACCACAGGCAAACTGCCTTTGAACCCCAATAAAGGTCGTCCTATGCAAGCTGACCAAGGGCAGAGTAAAAGGCGAACGCCGCAGGGAGGATAACCGAAAGTGCCTGCTTTTAAGTGTGATGTGGAGTAATGTGTCCACTCAGTCCCATTCAGACAAGGAGGCCACATCCCCTGTTGATCTCCAGTACTATGGCCTTGGTAACTGTATACTGCAGTATACATAGTTTAATAACAAGAAACCCTTCCAAGAGCCTTGATGCAGACAATCTGTAAGAGCTACAGAACATCGTCCCTTGATAAGCGATTGTGCAGGACAGGCTGACAGCGGCTGATGGGTGTTATAAGGTTTAGACTTCAATGTCTTGAGTGCACTGACTAATGGTAAAGACAGAGAGGCGTATTGCACTAAGGCAAAACTGGGGCAAGAGGATCTTCAGCAGGGTGCTTGAAGTAACGGCCAAGCACATTTATAAGGAAATGCTTGTAGACTTGTGTACTACAGTTTGTGGAAAGAAAGTCAGAAGAATATAAACTTATGGATTATTGAGAAACAACTCTGAGCATTCAAGTATTCAATAAATCATATTTATGTCTTACATGAGCTAATCAAGTAGGTATGTTTAATTTAACGATGCAAAAGAAATGTTAGAGTAATAAACTTCTGGTCAGTTTTATAGACACAGCATCAGGGAGCAGTGAAGCGTGATATTACACCCAGCACATACATGCAGAGTGATACTGAGAGGCTAATTGCAAGGATTGTCTTACTTTAGGTGCACTGACAAATAGTTTAGACAGCTTCCTGAAAACCGATCCAGAAGCTGGTTAATCAGATAAACCAACCCTCCCCTCTATAGCATATGTCATAGGCTCGTAAGAGTTTCACCAACATAAAAACAAAAAAAAATTATTGGTTAAAAGAGATAACAAATCAGATTGTAGAGGAGGAGGGTCAAAGCAACTAGAGGAGGCGGGACCAAGACATCTGATTGGTTAGTCTCGCATGTTCTAGTTACTTGGACCCACCTCCTCTACAATCTGAATGGTTATCTCTCTAAGCCAATAATTTTTTTGTTCTACTCTTGGAACATTTCTGTGTGAGTAAAACTCCCATGAGCGTTTTGCAGACACCTTGACTTAGAAATGCATTATAGACATGATTTGTTCTACCGCAGCAATTAGTTGCAGAATCTAAGTAACCAACAACATGCAGCAGTGCTTAGAGGCTTTCTGCTAAAAGCATGCCAAACACACTGTATCATTCTACTCCCTAGACTCTACTTCCAATACCTTTTGTCATACACATATACGCCAAGTGTTTGTGTTGTACTTTTGTATTTGTTGATGGTATTTTGGCACTATGGTTTGCAAAAAGCAGATCAGTAATAATTTTTGTGGCAAGAAGAGTCAAATCCTCCTGAGTAACAAGTTTGGCAGGGGCAGAATGCCCCAAGCAGACAGCTATACAATGTGCACACAAGCAGAAGGATCCAGCTTAACCAGAGAAGGACCCAGAGATAGGTGGCTGACCATAAGCCTGTCTCCCTTGCTAAGTGCCAACAGCCCCAATTCCATCAGTAAGCAGGGGTGACAAGATGGCAGGTGATGGGACCCCACAAGCACACAAAAATGTGTACAACGATGTGTACAGCCCCAGGTACTGTGCCGGAACGCTGCAGAAGCAAGGAGCTTCCGGGAATCAGTGTCACCGGGCACTGAAGCCCAGATTCTGAGGCTGAGAGAGGGGTTTCCCGTCACGGCCTAGCGAGGATTCTGGGTCATGAACCGCCCCGGGACGCACTTCGAAGACTAGCAGGGGCCTTTGATCCTGGCCCTGACCATTTTCAGAGATCCAGAGTCAGACTGTGACAATCTCAACACCTTGGGCTGTCGCTCCCGCTTCCCAAAGGCCAAGCAGAGAGCAGCAGACAACGGCCACATGCGCAGCCTCCAGCTGTCCACAGCTTCCCCTCCGCAATCCCTCCAGACAACAACAAATCTCATTTATTTTATATCTGTGCTGCCCTTTCTATGGCCTAATATTTTTATTTCATACCCAGGCCAGCTTTGACAGTATTGATTGCTTTTTAATTGGACAACTGGGACAGAAGGCTACGAGCATGAGTTAGACGTTACCATTGTCTCACTGCCAGCTCACTGACAAAAGAAAAACAATATTCAGTCAAAGCTGATTTATTAAATTTTTGCATATATGCAAACTCCAGATTTAATGTATAAATAATCACCTGTATTCTGGGTAGTACAAATAAATACACTCCGTTTCATTTAATTTATACAATCAAGTGCAGTGTCTCCTTTGGAGACACGATCTTCAACCTTCCGGTAAATTCCCAGATCGTTGCGCCATGCCACTGCACCATTAGCCTACTGCAGCGGAGCATACTGACTTCAAATGGACGTCTGCAAAGACCCCACCACTGCTAAACCAGGAAATGTGCAGCTCAACATGCCCAGTCGCTCTGCAGTCAGGTAATATGCCAGGCTGTATGATGGAGCCAAGACAAGCCGAATTTCATAAAACCAAACCATCCTGTCAGCTAATCAGCTCAGTGGGGGTGGGGGCAGTGGAGACAGGGATGCCTGCTCTTGGAGTAGTTTCACTGAGGTGGGCAATTGCTGCAGTTTGTTTTTCATGTCCTGGGGGCGGGGGGAGACATTTCCGAGGTAGTGTGGTTAAAAAAAATCAATAGCCAAAAGCTGCAAGACTCAAACTTTGCCTAATTACTCCTGAAATCGTTTGTCTTTTGTCCGCCGACGGCCAACGAAACAACAGCGCCCCCTGTTGGGATCTCTCTGGACTGCGCGGTGCTGTCCCGCTCTGCGTGTTTTATGTCTGAAAGCTGCACTGGGACGTTCGGAGCCCTGGGGGGGGCCAGGAACGGTTTTTAAATTATTATTTCGAACCATATATGAGATTGTGCGCACAATTTAGTTTAACGTGCACACGAAATACTAAATCATGCTCAGGAAAACCCTAAAATGTGCGCACGATTTACTTTTATTCGTGCTCTCAATTTGCTATTTCGAGCTCTCGAACTAAGTTGTCCTCGCGTTTTTTTTTTGTTTTTTTTTTGCAGTTTGTGCCCGCAAAGCCAGGAGCTGGAATCTTGGGACAGTGGTCAGGTCATTCACACATAGTTAAGAGCGCGAATACTAGCAGTAAATAAATTGTTACTGAATTAAAATAAATTAATAATTATTAAAAAACGACCTAATACACAAATTTGGAAATGCTAACTAAACGACAATAAAGTGTAGTTTTCGTCCATTAAAAATACTGGAGAATAAATCTGGAATGGAAGACATTATGCATTATTAGAAAGGCTCGGAGATGTATACATTTTGAATATTACCATTGGCAGTATAAAGAATCACATTACCATAACCCCTAACTTCCACCGTTGATTTGATACTTCGCGGTGACATGTGACAAATCTAGCAGAACAAGACTAAGTTGAAACGGAGGACGTACAATGCATTATTAGAAAGGCTCGGAGATGTATAAGGTATATACACGTATTTGTTATTACAGTATATAGGTCTAGATTTTAATTGCCAAAACAAATAATTTCCACCACAGAACTTTGAAACTTTGTGGGACTATTTGTGAAATATAGAAGAACGTTCTCAAATTGGAATGGGGACCATATTATGCCTTGTTACAAAGATTTGAGCGAATACGTTTGCTACCGTAATACTGTAGTATGCGCGCACACGCACATTATATACGGATGACTTGACCGCAGTGAGCACGTGTGCACAACTTAATTAATCAACAGTAAGTAAACAAGTAAATCGTACGCACGTTTAGGGATTTCGTAAGCTCGAATTAGTATTTCGTGGAGACATTAAGCTAAATTGTGCATACATTTAGTATATCGTCCGTATGATTTGTTTTTTTTTTTAAAGAAAACTGTTCGTGGCCTCTACTAGGCTCCGTATGGACGCCTTC
The DNA here is from genome assembly GCA_026777985.1 of Mormyrops attenuatus. Classification (NCBI taxonomy): domain Eukaryota; kingdom Metazoa; phylum Chordata; class Actinopteri; order Osteoglossiformes; family Mormyridae; genus Mormyrops; species Mormyrops attenuatus. Next base: position 14,527,753 of record JAODKC010000028.1, read on the forward strand.
GGAGCGTTTGCATTTCAAGCTTCAGCAGAAAAAAAACTGTGTAAGTCAATTAGCGTTCGGTATTCGGTATGCAGGTTACACAATCCCTAGAGTTAGCGCTACGCTACAGTAATACTGATACACTGAGAGCCGTTTCCCGTGGGTTAATTTACACTAAGCTCAAGACAAGAAGGATTTTGACTCACTCAACTTTAATCGATTTCGTATACAATCAAAAATCATTTTTGGGAGCACAGAACACTGTTGGCTTCCTATAACTAATAATAATTTTAAATCCACAATCAACCGCATGTTTGATTCCGCCCTGAGGCGTATGAGAGCCTGTCCTGACGGCACACCTGCATACAGAACGGGTTCATTTTTATCCAAAATTCCAGGTAGCAAATCATTTTTAATGGAGTTAACCTTGGATATTCGGAAATGACAGCGCAATTATCAGCAGGACTGTTGGTAGCGCTTTGCTGCCACCTGGTGGATTGTTATTGTGAGTTTTCACTTGAGACATTAGGGGCCCTTCTCAAAACCGACTTCAGGGTGTTTGCGATTTCCCAGTGTCTCACATGGACCAGACACACTTCTTATAAACTGTAAGGCACTGGAAAGGCCTCTAGTCGAATGGATGATGGAGTACCTCTGGTGAATTGGTTGGGGCTGCTCCCTGTGACTCATAGATGGGAAGGGCGGGTAACCGTCTGAAGGTGATCTTGCATGCAGATCACAGAGACGCTGGACTTATTTGGGAAACGCGATTTATCGGCTGCTTGAGTCACCATTGTACAAGGACAGTAACACCCAGCAGAGCTGATCCTCATGAGACGCCATTGAACAACTGTGTGAGATCAGCATGTACCCCCGCCTGGCAGACAAATTCTTACACAATCCCCTAGGAAATCCTGTATGAGGATATTAATCCTCCAGTTTTTCGACCAAATTTTTTACGAGTATTATCTTTTGAATAAAGAAATCTGCAGCTGTACAATTAATAAGAAACAGAAATTTGTGCAGTATTATATCTCGGTCTAAGAGTCATTAGGCCAACAAATGGAAACACTAATAGGGGCATTTACCGCTATCGGTTTCTCATTATTAAATACGCACGGCAGTTTAGTGACATGCTGGAAAAACTACATGAAAAATAACCGAAACCGTTTTTACTTTTCAGGGATGAGATTTATCAAGCACTGGACTGGCCATCTGGCATACCGGGCATTGTCCAAGAGGACCCAACGGCGTAGAAGAAACTTTGTTACTGGGGATGGCTTCAGCAAAACCGGCAGTGCTATGGCTGTTCTGTGGGTGCTTTAGCTCCCCAAATAAATGTACACTGATTAGTTACATAATATGAGCCATTTCCAACAGAGAAGGCATACCTTCCCCCTTCATAAATCTCTAGTGACGCTCCTTCAGTTAGAAGAGGTAAATCTAAATGCGGTGGGGGCTTGCACCAGTTACCAGGACAACCAAACATTGATTCGCTCTCGAGGACGAGCGCCTGCAGCGTTCCCGATCGGAAAAAAATAAAATATAATCTGTAAACTCGCCGCATGGCGTCGAGGTTGCTGTCCGGACGGCCAGCGGTCCTGGTTGTAGTTGAACATTTATGTGAGTTGGGTGAGTACGCGTTGGCCGCTCAGACATTAAATGCATATTTAATAAACTGTGTTTTGCATGATGGTGTCAATGTATTTGATCGAACTGAGGCAGCGCTCGTGCCTATAGACAAAAAACTGAAAAGCGAAAGGGTTTCGATCGGGGAGGAGGTCAGCCGCCACCTGAAGAAAATATCAGCCACCCTGAAAGAGCTGGTAATACGAGCCCCCCTTCTTCTCCACTGATGCCCCTGTTCTTTCCACCATAATCACCGTCATACGCAAGCGCTTTACTGCAATATTCCCCAGGAGGCGTCTAGAAGGGCGGCGCACGAACGACTCGAGGTGGAGAGCATACGGACCAGCAAGATGCGTCTACATGTGGCGCAACTCGGAGAGCGCATCGCGGAGGAAATTGCCGGTACAAAACGCCCATTAATCTAGTCTGAGTGACGTGTGAATTAATGCTGTGCGGTTCTCGCAACTGCAACGCATGATCAGGCGCGTTTTCCCATATATGCAGACACCAGGGCATCCAAAACCATGTGCCTGATGTGCATCCAGTCTCCTACTAAATGTTCAACAGTTTACCTGATTAATAATTTACCTTTCTATGCCGCAGCGAGAAACACCAGTGTGGACCATATAGATGCATTGCAGGCGGAGATACAGGATGCAGCGCAGGACATCAAGTACATGGAGAAAAGGCGAGAACTTGAAGAAGAATTAAATGCACCTCTCCTTTAAGTAATCTGGATTTAGGCTTCATACAGATTTTAGGCTATATGATAAATATTATACATTGTTCATTACATTAGGCCTATTATATTAAACACACATGTCCTTTCTTAAAATATTTTATATGTAGCCTATAAATTATATTATACAGTAAAGTTCTCGTACAAAGTAGACGTGTTCACAATGTGGCCCCGGTAAAAACAAAGTTTGACCCTAGAAATAATGTGTGATTAACAGAAAAAAATTGACCGAAGCCCTTGATGTAAAAAAGCATTTGTGACCAGAAGCGGCTGACCCTGGTGGGCCGGCGTATAACCCGCAGAGATTCCGTTAAGTAACGAGGTTATACATTAACTGTGTGTGTTGTCTTACAGAAAAGAGAGAGAGTTTATGGAACCTAGCAACGAAGATGCTATCAAACAGCTGGATTGTCACTGGTCACAGAAAGCAAGCAAGCAAATATTTATCGACGACGCCATTAAAAAAATCCAGAGCTTAAGGAAACAAATTGGTCAAGCGAAAAAAGCTCAGGAAGATCTGAAAGACTGTATGGTTCAGATAAGATGCAAGTTTACTGAACGGAAGCAAACACTTACAAACAGAGTAAGTGGTGGTGTCTGATCTCAAGTGCGCGCAATTACATGCTTTCCACACAAACATACCTCAACATTATTTTAGATAAACACTGAAAAGCGAACGAAAGAAAACTCCAGGAGCTCGGCGCAGTGATGGCGGGTTTACTGGGAAGGGAGGAACAAATTACTAAAACACAGTTGCAAGTTGTGTTAAAGTTCCATCTAAGAAGTCCAGTTTCCCCCAACACCTCAACATTTTGTGTGTACAAATGTGTTTTACATCAGCATGGGTGCGCAAACAGACGCATGGTCTATTCTGTATATGGTCTATAGCAGCGGTCACCAACATGGTGCCCCAAGGGCCACATGAGTCGCCCGCGGACCTGTTCGAAAAACAGCACAACTGAACATTGAGCAGCATCTAAAATTTAATTTTATCCTGTTGCTATTCTTCTTTAATCACATTTGCATTTATACAGATTTGAAAATGACAATATCTAAAAAAAAGCATTTAAAACATGTTTATTATACATGATTTAAGAAGAGTGTATCAAACTGGTAGCCCTTCGTATGGCTCAGTACCCGTGAAGTAGCTCTCAGTTTCAAAGAGGTTGGTGACCCCTGGTCTATAGTTAATGTATCGTAGGTGATTTTAGCCACCAAAAAGCGCAGGCAGTATGAGCGCAGCATACCTGGTAGGAATGGACAATACTGCTGATTTTCCTTCCATCCAATTAGATCCAAGGCTGTCATCGCCGATATTGATATTCGGTGTTGGACCAACACTGACGATAAAACTTAGCAGGGAGCGGCCCTGCCTTGTAGTAGTTCATATCCTGCTGTTAAAATAATATTTAAAAATGATTAACATTTTAATATCGATATTTTAACATTAGAATTGATTCTCAGAATATTCACATACATAGTACCTGAGGGCCAGTTTGCTCCAGGAGATATCACCATAGTCACCATACGGACTAAGGATTTAGTCCATATGGAAAGTGCTGTAAATGAAATAATTCAGTTAATTATTTTGAAAAATACTAACTCGAATGTGCTTTTGAATTATGTATGGTCAGCATGTACATCAGTTCGTTCCCACCGAAAGCCAATGCCTTTCCTCGTTCCTATGTGGGCGCATCGTCTTAAATGAACAAACCCTTGCTAATTAGTACTTTTTGATTTGCTTCATAGTAAAACGTGCGCCATATCAGCAGCGAAACAGCAGTCAGCGTTTGGCTTCGTTGTGGATGCCTTACAATGTGTGTTAACGATGTACTCAGTCGCAAGACTGTGCAAAGGGGGTTGTTAAAGGTCGGCAGTATCATGGACTGATGTTCAGATGCTGGGTGACTTCCAAAGGCGATCGTGCCTGCGAATGGAAATGTTAGGAGCTCGCTAGTTTAGCACCCATTTGCTAATCACCGCATTGTCAATCTAAACAACGAGAATATGGCCTTTAAACTTAATTTGTAAGTGAAAATTTCGCCACTCACCCTCTCCACCCCTCCAAAAAAATGGCGCTTAGAGAATGCTGTTTGTCTATACAGCTCTGGAAAGAATTGAGAGCACTCTATATTAAAAATCTGCATTCTTAAATCCTGGTTTAATTCTGGTTCTGCTGGCAGAAGACTACACTGTGAGGCAGGCTGCTTCCAGGCTCAAAGTTTCAGCAGTACACAAAAGCAAGGTGAAGCAGGAGACACGGCAACAACGAAAAACCAACCAGGTAGAGGGCAGAATCAACCTTCTAATGCCAGAGATGGCCGTCAATTTATCCAGAGGTGCCTCATAAATCGAAGGATGACCTTCATAAAGAACGGGAAACATTAAGTGGTGTGAAGTGCACTGCTAGGACATTTCATAACAGGCTTCTGGAAGCAGGACTGAAGTCCATATAAAGCAAGGAAGAAGCCCTTCATCAATGAGAAGCAGGGAAAATCCAGGCTATAGTTTGCAAAAAAAGAAATGTATATTTTACACAGGTGCATACCCATAAATTGAGAAATGAGTGAAACGTAAAATTTTCCTCTGGTCTGTTAATTTTTTTCTAAAGCTGTATTTATTATATTGCGCTTAGCACCTACTTGTGGAGAAGTAAAAAAAATAAAATAACATGACTCATCAGACCAGCATTACACCGTGTGATACAAAGGTCATTTCAAGGTCACAATTTTATCTAGGGCAGAGTCCACTTCCTACCCCCATTGTGATCAGGTATCACATGGTCAGTGCTCATGCTCACTGTTTCACAGCAGATCACCCACATGGAGCAGAGTGTATCCAGGCTGGACACCAAGATTCAGCACCTTGACAGGCAGCTGGGGGAGTCGCAGGCAGAGGTGCAGCAGCCTGACAGTCTGAAGTATGCTTCCTTTGGCTGATTTTACACACAGAACTCCATCGATTGTCTTTAATGATTCACTGCACAGTCCAGTTCCAGTTTTCGCTGGTTTTCAGTCCACTTTGATCTTTCTAAAGCGGTCCTGTGTATCCTGACTTGTTCCATTAGGGATTTCCACAATATGGAGCTAGCTGAGCTGTGGGGGACTTTTGAGAAGACTCAGGTCCTACAAGAGCAGTTGAAGGTTAGAAACATTTCCATCTGTGAACCTGCTCTTGACAGTAGTATGCCGTGTGTCAGCTTTGTGAAACTGTGGACCAGCTTTGTGGCCTGGCCGCGCAATACCGCAGATCTTTCTTTGAAAATATGACAACACACTGGCACAAAGATGATTGTTGCGGTAAACAAGAGTAAAAGCGAGGGTGACTTGTAGAACACAAGCCTTGTTCCTTGAGTCTAAGGTGTACAGAATCGATTTCTGGACAGAGCCAGAAGCCTCTGTTCTTTAGTTAAATTGATCTTTTAAAAACGACCCATCAAAGGGCGTCTGCACAGAGGCGACCTTCAAAAGAACAGACGGTTCTCAGAAGCAAGAGTTCACACTGTCAATGGGCGGTCGAAAGGTCTGACCTGATTCACTCTCAAAAGCATACAAGGCCAAAATAGATGAGGGACTCATGCAAGACCGTGTGCATATCTATAGCTAATTAAAACAATGATCAGTTATAGTATAACTCAATATTTAACTATCAGTGTTGGATAAAATGTGCCTCGCACTTTTCTTTACCGTAAACCAGTATCAAACTAGAGACCATCCTACGTATTCAGATGTATAGTCATAACCCAAGAGAGGTGTGTCCAATGCTTTAGGTGAAGAGGGAGGTGGTGGATGCCAGCCAGGAACATCAGCAGGCTCTCATCAACCCAATGGAGCTGTTGAACACCCAGAAGAAAGCAGAGGATGGGCACTGGGAGTCTCACCTCAGCATGACCAGAGAGTACGTCCGCCTGGGCATGTCACCCTTATTGCCACAGACATCCTGTTGTTAGCCATTTCCACATCTGAGGGAAATGCCTCTCAATGCCATATTTATAAGGCTATGGATGATGGATTATGACACTCTTACTACTAATACAAATACTATTTCTTTATCTCCATGTTTGTTTACCTGACTGGCTGACACGGTACCATGTAAGTTTGACACAGAGAGGGCATAGATGTTTTGGAGGATAGGTGAGTTTGACAGGCAAGCTCATGTACTTACCTTCAACCATCCATCCATCCATCTTCCAATTACTTATCCTGACCTGGGCCATGGGGGGGGGGAGATCCTGCAACCTATCCTGGGCAGCATAGGACACAAGGCTGGGCTACACTCAGAGTGGGATGTCAGTCCGATGCAGGGCACATACACCCCCACTCACACACAGTTACACACTGCAGGCAGATGCCATTTACTCCAACCAGAGGTGGACAAAGTACACAACTCCATTACTTGAATCAAGTATAGATACTCCTGGTCAAACATTACTCCAGCACAAGTGAAAGTTGTTCAGTCAAAATTTTACTTGACTTAATGTACTGGCATATAAATCTAGAGAGGTACTTGCTTTTAAAAATGCTTAAGTATTCCAAAGTACATTTTCTTTTTTATGTCAATGCATTGTTGAACACATTGCATTTACAGAACTTAATGGCTCTGAAGTAAACTACTGAATGCACTGACTTGCTTGTAGAACATGTAGAATAGTCACTGTACAAGGGTAGTAGAATGTGATTGTTTTTTCTCTTGTGATGAACATAATACGGACTATTGCATTTTAGAAAAGAAAATTCATCTGCTGATTTCAAAGCTATGCATAAAAGCAATGAGTAACAAGAACCTTCATAGAAATGTGGTCAAAAGTACAATGTTTGTCTTTCAAATGTATTGAAGTAAAAGTCATGCTTCCAGAAAAACTGAGATTCAGGTACAGTTACTTGAAAAATGTGCAGTTATGATCCACCCATGTCTTTGGGCTGCAAGAGGAAACCAAGGCAACATGGGGAGAACATGCAAACTTCACACACAAAACCCCAACCACAGAGGTGTGAGTCATCGTTCTGCTTCTCGTGGCTTTATGATGTGATTCGTTCCAGTTAGAGATCCAAGCAGTTGCTTGTCTCTAGCTCAGTTGCCTGTGTGATGTATCCTTAAAGCATTAATAAAACTGCCCCATTCCGTCCTTCGATCCCCATGACCCAGGGATCTGTTCACCATCCTGATTCTTGATCTGATTCACAGAGGACAGTTAGTCACTGCCCATCCCATGATAAATTCATTGCTGTCCTCAGAATAACTGCAAACCTGTGGAATCGAAATGTGGATGAGCTAGAGCAGTGTTTCCCAATCCGTTCCTCAGGGACCCACAGACAGTCTACATTTTTGCTCCCTACCAGCTCCCGGAGCAAAAACTTGGACCAACTGTGGGTCCCCAAGGACCAGATTGGGAAACACTGAGCTAGAAAACCAGCTAGAAAAGAAAGAAAGGTCCAGGTGCCCTTTTGTCCCTAGAAAGTACCATGAAGACACACAACTGTTAGGGAGCAAGGAGACGTCACACCCAGCTCTTTGGCTTAGGGAGGCGGTGCAGAGCCAAGCAGATGTGATCTGGAGATCTTCAGAAGACTTGCACAAAGTGGATGAGGAACATGAGAGGGAGATCACTGAGGCCATCAAGTCCAAAAGGAAGAAACGGGGAGATCTACAAGAAGAGGTTAGACCTTCTTCCCAGTTCTCACATAAGTGGGCAGCTGTCTGTATATAAACTATTTATATGGAAAAGGATAAACTGATGGGTTTGAGGTTCATATCTTACCACAGTTGTACCCTAGAGCTCAGTATCACACCAATAAAAGCACATACATCAAGCTTTTCAGATCACCATGGTAACTACATGAAGTAGAAATGTTCAACGTGAACATACAGTATTGTGCAAAAGTCTTAGGCAGCAGAAAATGGTGTTTAAATGATCTTCATGTTGGTGTAAACAGGTAGAAAGTTCGGGTCCCGAATGTACAATTCATGACCGAGATTTTGTTTCAACCAACTAATTGAGTCTTTATACTGAACTGGTTGGTAATCTGTACTTTCTGAACCTGAACTTTCCACCTGTGTAAAACTATATTATGATGTCTGTCAAAGTGTGACATCAGAAAATCAAACAACAGGAGCACCAACTGATGGAGCCTTCAGGCGAAGACCTCAGCAAGACCCTGGAGATAGCAGAGGAGCAGTACGAACGCATGCAAGCTTCCGGCACTGCTGCAATAGAAGAATTGATGGTAGGGGGCTCAGACAGAAAAATAAAGCTACTTCCATGCTCATTATTGACATACCCCTCCCAGCCGGAATGTCTTATTATCTGTAGCGTTAAAAAAAAAAACAAAAAAAGCATGCGCTATTTGTATATAGACTGATATCTACCCAGACTTACTTGCCCTTGTTTCACGACAGAACTGGTTTGTTAATTACATTTTGTTTACCACATAAATGTCTTTTCTAATACAGGAATCCAATTATGTTTCCCAGGGTTGGGTGGGTGGCACCATTTGAAATGTGCATATTTAATATACTCCTTAAGAGAGAGGCTGAATCTCTAGAGGAGAAGCTGCTGAAGAAAGAAGAGGAACTAAGGGTGCAAGAGTCTGTCTTGAAGGAGGTGGAGGCCACGCATGACATGGAGCAGGCCGCCTGGCAGACGAGGAGGTCACACCTTGAAGGTTCAGCAGTCCAGCACTGCTTAACATGACACATGCTATTCACATCTCTACACCACCTGCACCCATCCCCTTGCTTACCTGAGACTTGCTCTCAGTGAATCGGTGTTCTATGCAGAGTTTACGTGGCGTCCTGCAGGTCAGGTGGCCCGCAGAATACCTCAGTTCATTGAAAAGCAAGTTGTGGCCTTGTGGTGATCAGTCCACACTGAACCCACCAGTGCTGTAGTAAAGGGATTCATGGCAGGGTTACGGTTTCAGGGTTGAACTGCAAGAGAAGCCAGCTGGAGAAGTCCGTCCAGCAGCTGATGGAGGAAACAGAGGCACTTCTAAATCCAAAGGTGAGTTCCTCTCTAATTGGCAAGTCTACATATCCGTTTCACTTGGTAAACATAAACTTCATTTTTTTTATAGAATGCACATACCGGTCAGGGTGACGCGGTGGCGCAGTGCTTAGCGCTGCTATCTCACAGCAAGAAGGTCCTGGGTTCGGTCACCGGGTCAGGCGTAGGACCTTTCTGTATGGAGTTTGCATGCTCTCCCCGTGTTCACGTGGGTTTCTGCCAGGGGCTCTGGTTTCCTCCCACAGTCCAAAAGTGTGCATGATAGGTTAATTGGTAAATCTAAGTTGGCCCTGTGGTGTGTTGGCGACTGCCCAGGGTTGGTTCCTGCCTATGCCCATTGTTCATAGGATAGGCTCTGGTGACCCCAGTTGGGATTAAGCGGTGATGGACATACCCTGCCTGGCCAAAAAAAGTCACAAACCTTAATATTTTATTGCACCGCCTTTAGGTTTGGTTATGGTGCACATTCTCCATGGCATTGTTTCTGGGTACTTATGCAACATTTCAACATTTTTTTTCATCCAGGTCTGCATTCATTTTTTTGCCAAAATCTTGTATCGATGATAGGTGAGTTGAACCACTCTATAAAGTCATCCGCAGAACATCCCAAAAACTTTTCATGGGGATAAGGTCAAGACTCTGGTGGTCAAATCATGTGTGAAAACGATTCCTCATGCTCCCTGAACCACTCAATTCATGCCTGATGAATCATCTGATGAATTTTTGTCCTGGAATATGCCCATGCCATTAGGGAGGAAAAAAATCCATTGATGGGATAACCTGGCCATTCAGTAGATTGAAGTACTCAGTTGACTTCATTTTATTGCTACACAATGTTGCTGAGCTGCAATAATGATGCAGTCATTGGCTCTTAAGTACCTGCTGATTTAATTTCAAACGGTGACCTTTTTTGGCCAGACAGTGTACATAGCAGAACAAAAAAGAAAGAATATTCTCCATATAAACAGAGAGAGGACTATACTTACAGGAATCGTTCCGATCTATGATTTATATCATAGGTGAGATTTTATAAAAGGAAGAAAATTATCTTGAAGAGGGCTTCTGTGGCTAAAAAAGCAAGGTGCACTTCATTGCAATAAACATCAACATGGAGAAAACAGTACATGAACTTTATTGTGCAGGAGGACTTAAAACAGAAGATAAACAGGCTGAACGCTCAACATGTGCGACTACTGAGAGCACAAGCACTGGAGATTAGCACCATGGAGAAGAGCAGCTATGAGGACGTCGTGATGCTGGAACAGGTCAACCTGGAGAACAGCCGGCTGCAATCAGTGAGAAGACGCACGGCTCAGATAAGGGGCGGGGACAGGCCAGCAGATACTGTTATTGTCATTACTGCCAACTATTTTGGTTTTGCAGAACATTAAGCAGATGAAGGCAGACATACGCAATACCAACAGAGAGAAAGAGAGGCGGAATAGAGAAGCAGTGCACCTCAGGCACGAGCTGCAGTCCTTACACGGTGAGTCCTTCAAGTGACAGCAACTTCGAAAGATTCTTTCAAGGGTGCAAACTTGAGAACTTGCATAATTAGGAAGAGTGAACACCGGCACGCAATGTGACCCAACATATAGCTGAGCTGTGACCAAACTTACAAACCTATGAAGATCTAGCCACCCTGCCTTTGACTTCTACAAAACTGCAGTTATGCCTACGCCTATACTGTATAACCTCATATGGACATTTTTTGCCATAGAATGTGTTCTGGATGCCTGGAAAACAGACCTCTTGATCACAGAGGTAAGCATCACGGCTCTCCAGCTTCTGTCCCCTACCTGCAACATCCTGATGGCTGGTCCTGACCACAAATCCCTCAACTTTATTTACCTCAGGAACACGCTGAGACCAACCAGACCGTCCTCCAAGCCATCAACCAGGTTGGGCTAGAGGTCCAAGAGCGGAAGCACAAGGTTGAAGAGCTTGGTGACAAGCTGAGGGTACAGATGGAGGGTGCAGCTTCCCTGTTAAGACGTACTGCAGGCAAATCACATACCTGGCCAATCTGAAAGCACTGAGTTATAACCATGAAGCCTAATGCCATACAATAGGATCCTACCATATAGAATTAGTATATCATGGACAGACAATCAGGCAATAATAAAGCAGTGGTTCTGAACTCCAGTCCTGGGGACCCGCTGTTATTGACTGACTGAGAGGTCATCCCAAAAACCCGCACCGGCTCTCCATGGAACTGGTTCCCCACCCCTGCTCTACAGGAGCCCCACGCATTTCTATGAGGATGGTCAAGTGTGCCGCAGTTTGAGTACTCTGGCCAAAACTTGCACACTAACACAAGAAAAGGGAAACTCTCCTTCAGTTAAAGCAGAGTAATTTTATTTCTTTAAATATTAAAGATAACCCGCTTTTTAAAAATCATAAATAGAAATGCTTACGTAAACTCATAGTTTCTCTTATTTAAACATTCAGAGAGGAAAAAAAAAATTTAATTACCAAAACATCAGACGCAGCAGCGGGAATAAGACGCTGTGTAAAGAGACCATGCACACAGCATATTGTTAGAGAGGCAAACACCCAGGTCATGCTGCTGTTCTTACGCACCAAAGGTTACATCCAGCAGTCCTTGTGTCAGTACTCCACACACGTAACTATTCCAAATTCAGTTTTATCCAGTATCTAGCCATCGTGTTACGTTCCCCATGTCAGTCTGCGTCACACACCTGTGAGTCAGTGTGAACAGTAAAGCTTCTGGGCACATCGATTCTGTGGCGTTAGTGAGTCCCATACACAGATTCCAGCCCATGTTACCAAACAGGTCGAACATCGGCGTTCAGGAACAATACTGCCATCTCACAGGTTAGACAATTCCATCAGAACGAAGACTAGTCCCCAGTCAATTAAAGACAAAACCAGAACCAGACGACTCCAAAAAGACATTTTCAAGACAGTCAAATTTATCAACGTCGACTAAAGACTCCAACTCCACCGTGAGCAGAGACATGCACGTGCACTACGTCCCTCACCTTACAGTACTTCAGATACACATATAAACTCTGCTTTGTACATACGTACATCTATATATATATATATATATATACACACACACACACACACACACACACACACACACACACACAGAACTTTACTCTGTCCTTGAGAGAGGAATGTAAAAGAGCCCTACAGCTCTGACCGTGTCATGGTACAGGGTGAGCAGAAGGAAGAGCGCGCAATGCCAGTGTCACCTGTTATCCCCTCCATGTGGCCAGGGCACGGATGGGGCCATGCCCTCCGTGGGCAGGGAGATATTTATGCATGGCCAGGAGCTGGAGGGCACACATCGAGTTTGGGAGGGCCGGCTCCTTCTCAGTGCCCGCTGCCCACTTCAGACAGAATCCTATTGGGCTCCGTGAACTTGGCAGTGAGCAGGTAAAAGAGGGCGGGGCCAGGGACCAGGGCCAGCAGTGGCAGGTCCTGCTCCAGTTTGTCCAGCCGGGAGATGGAGATGATGCCGTAGGCGTGCAGCAGCCAATGGCTGAACAGCACCACCAGCCTCTTCTTCTTAGCGACAAGGTTTTTGAAAGACTGAGGAAAGGGGAAGGAGAAGGAAACAGGAGGATGAAGATTCTCAAATTTAACTGCCAAACACGAGCAATGACAGCAAATTCGACTAACATCTTAACAACAGAAACAGAGGAAAAAGTTTCCTACCTGTATTTCAGAGGCGGACATGTAGACGGCCAGGGTGACCAAGGACAAGACCAGGATGATGTACGGGAAAGCGTAGTCTGAAAGACAGGAGACGAGGGTCCTCGTTAGCTTAAGCGCGGCGAAGTGGATCGCAGGCGTCCACGGCACCGCTCCCACTTACAAAGCAAACCACCACCCACAGCCTGCAGGACCGTGAGGATGGGGAAGAAGTAGAGGGCAGCGTAGATGCTCTTGAAGCGGTCCGATTTTCCCAAGCCACACGCGATCTTCTTCACCAAAAGTGGCCTTAGAAGCATCATGAGGACCAGACAGAAGGCGTAGTAGATCAGCACAATAGTGTACCTGAGCACAAACATGGAGGGAGGGGGTGTTGTTTAGAATGTTTACACAAGGAATTGTTACAAAATTCACCTCATTCAGCTTAGTACATACGCGGTTTTGTGATACCTGTATCAAACGCTACTTGCCAGTATATTACAAATTCCAGCGAGGGAGTAAAACCATTTCCTGATTAAGTCTTGCTAAAAATAGTATTAATAAGATATATCAGGAACGCAAGGAGCAGGTATCGCAAGAGGAATGTTTCCTGATGAGATCAGAACTATTTCATTTGTTTAGGCAGATCAAGAGATGGTGGGTGTTGAGGTGAAGAAACAGGGCCTCTCACAGTGGGAAGACTGCCTCTTGGGTACAATGCAGGGTGGTGACATAGTCCGGGCTGGGGTTATACAGCATCGTGTACCAGTCCGACAGCATCTGGACCCTGCAGGACCGTATGGATAGTTGGCCCACTGGGTCGTTCACCAGCAGGGTCACCACCGCGGCCACCCCACATTCCAGAAGAGCCGTCACATGCTGAAACAGCGCGCTGGAGCTGTGAGAAGAAGCGGCAGGCTCATTATCAGCACCAGCAAGACGGCACAGCTTGTGCATGCGGGAACAGCTCTACCTCTTCTTTCCTGAGTACCACTCGATGAAGAACCAATGCAACACGAGCGGCAGCATGGCCATGAAGCCTAGATACAGCCAGTCGTACAGCTCCGGCGACTCGGTGCACTTCTCACAGATCTTCTGAAGGTTGGTCCTCTCCCCCCGAGGACACACCTTTCAAAGAACCACCCCGATTACATTCCGATTACGGCCCTTAATGAACCACCATTTCACAGTACTTTACATGCACAGTACAGGTCAAGAAATAAATTATATTACTACACGGTGCATTTTATCCAACCGAGGGTAGGCACTCACCCCGCACTCGCTCTCAAATGAGCCGTTTATTAGCGTCTTTCCACAGTACAAACCCGGGCATGTCGAACTCATGACTACAGCTGCGAAGAGAAACACAGTTAAAGAGAAAGACGATGTGTCCGACAGGACAGCTTTTAAATACGATACTGCAGCTCAATAACACCGACTTCTGCGCTAGCATATGCTAACTCCATAAAGCACCAGTAACAGCTCTCCGACAAGATCATACGTCAGGTTAGCTGGACGGTTTTATGGAACGAAACGTTAGCTCGACGCGCATCTTCTGACATCGCCTACAACAGAAGCCAAACACACGTACCCATATTATATCGTTTCTTAAGGCCAACGTAATTAAATCAAACAAACCACAGAGAACTTTGTGGATTTTCTTGCTCAGCTCATCGCCAGACGAATTAAAAACGGAAACCCCGAAACGTACTCATAAAATTTTACGTAAGCGCGCAGAGCCCCAGTGGCGCTGCTGTAACTATCGGGGTTAAAGAATACGCGTCTGCGTAGCTACGCCATGAAGTCACATGACACATCTCCGACGGAAGCCGAATAGGATCTTAAAAGCATTCCCGACGTCTCACTTTCGGCGTTAGAAGAAGTCAGCGAAACGCGGGCAACCCATTAGTTTAGTTGATTTTTTATTAAGATTTCCAGTCCCTTGTCTTTATTTCGTACATTTTATCCCCTTAACATAGAAAAATGCGTTGTCTAAAGCATGTCTAAATTTACTAGGTACGGGAAACAGTTTAATAAACTAAGCGTATTCATTTTCATTTACTAACGCTGGGAGGTGGGCTTTTTCGGTCCTTATTAATAATGCATAAGTTTTAAATGATTTAAGAAAAAGGTAAATCGTTCAGAAATGCACGAGTCCAGTATAAAACGTAAATATTTTTAATGTAAGGTCCTTCCATGTTATTTAACGAATGATTCATACTTGGTAAATAGGGTCTGTCCATGGGATTCATGGGAGGGGCCTCCTAGTTATACATTTGAAACTTTCTGGTGTAAAAGCAGGCTTTCAGGACGTGCCTCATTGTCCTCTAGAATTTCACATTCGGAAGTGAGAAGCTTTTATAAAAATGTAATTAAATGAATATGTTATAATTAACACCCGATCCGGACCCACAGTTGGAGCGGCTGGACTCACTGAGAGGTCATTTGACGAGAATACATCATGTTTGGACTCAGTGTGATGTACAACTACGAATTCGGATTGTTCTGCAGACAAAACTTTGCGTACGTGTTGATCCGGCACATTTAGGCTAATTAGAACATAAAATTAAGCTGGGACGGGTCTTATTATGTCATATCATCCCTATTGATCAGCAAAAAATCACCAGAAAATGGTGGTGGATTGGATAGTTGATATATACCAAAGGAACTACTTCTTAACAGAACTGATATTCTCGGGGGGTGGGGGCTTTCATTACTCTTTGTATCCAGCCACACAGCTACGGGACGCCAAGCTTAAGTACCAAGTGTTTTGTGTACCAGCTCCGTTCAGTGTATAGGCTGAGAATAAAGTGATCATCTTGGTGTATAGAAATCCACAGAGGTTAGGTATGCGATATAAAATGTTATTATTCCTATAGTAATATTACTTAAACATCAGAACATGCCATCAGTAGATAAATCATTCATGATGTCGCACGCACTCCAGCACAAATAATAAATCTCAGTTCACCAGGCATTTTCCACCACGAAAAATCTAACCATATTGGACTTTTATGCCCATTTCCCACGCATGCGTAAGAAATAATTGTAAAATGTAGCGTTTAATATTAAAGTGCGTAATACTACGGGGGGGGGGGGGGGGTCCTACTTGGTACCCTGGCAACGGGTCGCAACGTCATAGTGAGAAGCAGAGTAACCAAAACATGAGCGTAGGGGCAGGCGCAGGCTGGGAGTGACTGAGGGAAGCGATTCATTCGATGAAAAGGAGAGCCTTCTCTAGACAAACTACTGGGATACAGAAAGGCACAGCAGACAGATGCATGATCCGGGGACTGTTTTCTCAATTCTGCGACGAAATCCGGTGGGAGAATCTAGGTAAAGCTTAAGACACACGTGCACCATTGAAGAGTTGATGCTGATCGGCCGCTGGCAATATCCAAAAAGGGATGTGTCCCCATCCATGCATTGGATGCCCCCGAGTCGTGTCCGATGGATTGGTCTATGAACTCGGCTTTGCTCGGCACCAGCAACAGCACATCCGCAGACGACGCATCGGAGAGGGATCTGATGCTGGACATCGTTTCCCTGTCTCCTGTCCTGAACGGCCTCGCCACCGGAAGCAGCGCTGGAAACCACACCGCGGAAGACGAACCGCACCGGCGACTTGGAACGGCCAGGGGCGCGGAGGCGAGTCCGCTCCTCCACGGCATTTCGGTGACGGTCCAGGCGCTAGTCCTCCTGGCAATTTTCCTCCTGTCAAGTTTAGGAAATTCGGCCGTCGTGGTCATCATTATAAAGCACAGACAACTGAGGACGGTAACGAACGCCTTCATCATGTCTCTGTCCCTATCCGACTTCCTCACGGCCATTCTTTGCTTACCGTTTTCATTCATGATGCTTTTCAGCAGAGACGGCTTTTGGATTTTCGGGGACCCGCTGTGCGTTGCAAACGGGTTCTTCAACACCTGCTTCGGCATCATCTCCACCCTCACCATGACCCTGATCTCCTTCGACCGTTATTATGCCATCGTGAGGCAGCCGCAGGAGAAAATAGGGAAAAGGAAAGCCATCCAGCTGCTGGTGGCGGTGTGGGTAACGGCGGTGTTGTTTTCGTTGCCGTGGTACTTAGTGTTACGGACATCCAAAGAACTGGTGGTTCACAAGCGAGGGTTTTACCATTGCATGTACGTCTTCCATTCGGGGAACTCGAGAATGGGCGCTGCCTACAGCATATCCCTGATTGTGGTATGCTACCTGCTCCCATTTGCCCTCATGTGCTTCTGCCACTATAACATCTGCAAGACAGTCAGGTTGTCAGAAATCAGAGTGCGCCCGGTGACCACGTACGCTCACCTGCTCCGCTTCTACAGCGAGATGCGCACGGCCACCACGGTGCTCATCATGATAGTGTTCATCATTTTCTGCTGGGGGCCATACTGTCTGATGGGGATCATCACGGCCATGGGGAACTACACGTTCAGCCCCGTGATGGACACCGTGGCCATATGGATGGCCTGGGCAAACGGGGCCATCAACCCTCTGATTTACGTAATCAGAAACCCGAACATATCGATGCTTCTGGGACGAAACAGGGAGGAGGGATACAGAACTAGAAACGTGGCCGCCTACCTGTCAACGCAAAGCCGAAGCAGAGACGCCAGATCGCGGGCCGACAGGATCAAAGACAGGTACGCCAGTAGGCATGGGGTAGGCAGCCGGCTCTCATCCTCCAGTCCGGCCAACGGAGGGGACATCGCCATGTGGGCGTGCAAAAACCCGGCCGTGCTCTTTTGCAGGGACGGTCACCCCGACACGGTGTCCCAATCCGTCGTGGCCAAAACAGAGAACGCTGACACCAGTTTATAATTTGCGCCTATAATTACACAGAATAGCAAATCATTAAAGACGACTGTTTTGTGCCAAAATAGTGCTTAACTAACCCCCCGGGGAATGGGGGTGATAATGTCCTACAAAAAAATGAAATGACTCGGAGTCCAACTATCTCTCTGTAAGGTCAACGTGCCACATTCCACACAGCTGACAGAGCATCGGTAGACACTGTGAAGAAAGAAAGCGACAAAATAAATTTATAACTTTTTTTTAAATTCCTTAGCACATGGTCTTTGTAAAAGTGAAGATTTGAAAAAAATGTTTTGGTTTTTTCCCACGTGAACTGCTACATCAGAGAATTGTCTACAGAGTAACGTTCAGATTTAACTTACATCATTATCAAATACGATCCAGTTAAACCCATGACAGGCTGTACGTTTTACTTATGCCTGATTGTGTCCGGTGATAGACCCTTGTGGGTAAATGAACCCAAAATAGTTCTTCAAAACTACCACGGGCGAATTTTATTCACAGTAGGCATACTTTAAAACGCTGCCACATTTAGTACTTCAGTTCCATTTTGTGCCAATTTTCAGTTATTTTTACAGAAAAGAAAGCTACAGCATCTGCATCCATCATCGCCAGAGATCAGTTTTTATAATGACAAAACAACTGTTTAATCTGACCAGCATTTGCAATGATGCTGACGGTCATCATCACAAATACAAAATACAATTATCGTCCACTTATCCTGTGTTAGCCTATTTTAGACACGTTTTACCGAGGGCACATTTTTAAAATGCAACATTTATCTTACAAAACTGATAGAAATGAAGATCCAGCAGAGTGTACCGTACGTTCGTACTTTGAACAGACAATACGACGTAAATCGTCAATTCCGGTGTTACACCAAATTCTGTGACCATCGAATTCTGTGACCCTAGAGGCGCTGCCGCACATTTTCAGTGGAGATAACTTAAAATAAAAATAAAAACAAAATAAAGCATAACA
>JAODKC010000028.1:14546670-14570031 GCA_026777985.1 Mormyrops attenuatus
AACTTCGCGAAAATGTGCGGCAGCGCCTCTAGGGTCACAGAATTCGATGGTCACAGAATTTGGTGTAACACCGGCATGGAAATACACTCTAAATTGGCAGTTTACATTGGAATTTCCCAATGAAAACCATCACATAAATATTACGAAAAAAATGAAATCGACAAACTGTCACTAGATTCCAATTCAAGGCATTATTGTGCAGAGCAGCTTTTTACAAAAAGGGCTGCATGATGAGAGGCAGTATTAAAACCGTTAGGGCGATTGCGCCCGTTCACTATGCCATGGAAGTGTATGGGAAGTTCGGAAATGCCTACGTTTGTTTACATGATTTGCAGGGTGAAATCACAATATGTAAACTACAATTACAGGAGTTCTCACAAGATTCACCAAACAACTCCCACCCAGATACAATAAATCACGTTTGGAGTGTTACCATTTTAAATGCGTCCGACAAATTAAAGCACAACGTTTTGCACATTTCCTAGAATGTAACGGCATCGCACCAATTAGAATGTTAATTGGCGTGGCGCCTCGAACTGTGTCCGAATATAGTGTTCATTTATTTTAATTAAAATTTTCTGCTGCTTGTAACGTTAGTGAAATTCATTGCCTAACTGCTTGTGACCCAGTAATGTAAAATTCTATTTTGCAAATGAAAATTAAATGTTTGATGCTTCACGAAATGTTGTGTGCATTCCCATCAACACTTGTAAACATTACACAATTTCTTGACTGGATAATAAGACTATAATGCTATTTGCGAGGACACACAAAATACTCACTACTGGCAACACCAGCAGATGGCACCCGTGTCACATATAATATATAATCCATTTTAAAAATTCTGCCGAATTTTCTCCAATCGCTCTCTCTCACCTGTGTTCAGGCAGAAATGTACATTTCTTGTAATATATGAATGTAATCTGTGTATTTGTAAGTATAATTCTGGAGGCAACGGTGGGACATTTAATCAATGCGTCTTCTTCCCTGTAACATCTAAACACTCAATTTCATTCAGCTTTACGAAACTCTGGGCTGATGAGATGAACCATGTCCCCTTCAAAGATTTATGTATATCTTTGAACCATCGGTCAAATAAATCAATATTGGCAATCCCTAGAAATGGCACTTTGTTTAAAGAAAAAAAGAACTCACTCCCTGGCAGCAGCAAGACACATTTCTGTCTCGGTTTTAACTGTAAGCTTAAGAATAAATTAAATGACTTCCACGAACTCGGTATGAATTATCGCCACTCTACTGATCATAAGCTAAACTCAATTCACTATCTACGTACGAAGAAACTCGCAAAATTCTCTTTTGATGAAAATATATTAGATGCAGAGTCCCAACACAGCAAACTAAAAATGAATGATTAAATGATTAATTGGCCGTGGACTCAAAGCTTTCAAATATTCCACACAATGTCTAGAACATCGAACTGCACCGTCATGCTGTGGTAAAAGACGTCAGCATTAGAAATTATTCCTGGATAACAGAACAAATCACTGTATTCTCAATTTATCTATACTACGTTAAAAGAGCGTCCGGGTGGTATTGTAGTTTTTTGTAAAAAATAAAAAATAGAAAAAATAAAATCGCATAATTAGCGGATCGTGAATTACGGGACCACCAGATGGAGCTAACATACGGATTTACCAAGAGAGTTGAGAGGCGTTAGTAAGAAAAAGGACAAAGTATTTCACCTCCGAGATTCTTTATTTCCTTATTAACGCAACAATTACCTCACATTACAACGCAATTTTAAATAAAAAAAGTCTTGTAAAAGGTCCCACACACAAAAGGAAAATGTATTACACAGTGAAAGAAGGCTGTTCATAATTTTTGTTCCTCTTTCTTGAGGGGGAAAAAAAAAAAAAGTACATAGGGTGCCTTTTTAAAATCATTACATACATATTTTTTACATGACACTTAAAGCCAGGTGCATATGTAGACACATACACATTGATATCTGAAGTACAACAAAGTATGTGTATATTTAATATTTACATACACACACCCACGCACGCTTCAAATCAGAAAAAAAAACATTTTGCATTTTAATATGCATAGAATCTTTTTTTTATGTCCACAGTGTTTGAGTGAGGAAAGAAATGTCGCTTTTGGGTTGTACATACCAAAAACAAATTCACTGGTTCCACTCAATGCTGGAGACAAGGCCCTACTTTCCAACCCAAACCAGAGTCCTATTGCCTAGTGTAGTTTTAAACATGCCTGTATACTTTTAAAAATCATCTTTAAAAAAAGAGTAACATGGCAGAAATATGCTGTGCTCTGCTTTGGTTAAAAACAAGTCCGGCACGCCGGACGGTCTGGAATGTTCTATGGAAGCACAGGAATGCTGGGAGTCCCTTATCCTACCCACCTTGGCTCAGAGATGGCGGAGGTCAGGACAGAATCCCCCCCCCCCTCCCATGCGTGAAAACGCAAGGACAAGGTATGCTGGGTTATCCAGCGGCACCCCTGTCACCACCCCTAAGTGGTATGGCCCATTTCACTTCCTGCTTAGGAAGATTGGGCGGGGCCAGGGAGAGCACAACCCACATGACTTTGGGAACTGCTGTGGGACCCATGGAGTCACTTTCTTCAAGTTCACTCAATTCATCAACATATGTCCTTTTTTAATTAATAATCTTTTTTTTTTGGTAGTCTGTTTCCAGACAGACGTAACCCTTAACCTGTGTGCTTCTGAGGTTGAAAGAACAACTTTGTATTTTTTATTGTCCATTTTTAGTTTCTCTCACTGACACAAGGGGATAGAGGTCCCCTCCCCCCTCCCCACCACCGCTCCGGTTCATGACCCGAGAAGAGTGATTTGTGGCAGGGGTGGGGCTGAAGGGAGGTGCCTCTGATGGGTAGCCAGAAAGAGGCCAGAGGTCCCACCCACTCAGAAATTGAGCTTTGTGGCTGGCCGCTCCCTGCTGCCCGTCTCTGACGTTTGGCTATTGATTCGTTTACGATTGCGTTTCATCTTGCTGAGGTCCTTGTCGAAGACTTCACCTGAGCGTAGCGCTGACACCAGGTCGTCAAACTCTCCGTCCTCCTCGCTGTTCTCCTTATTCTTCCGTGCCTTGCGCTCCTTCTCCCGCTGCTCCTTCAGCTGGGGGCCGACGGTGAAACAGAGCATGGCATCAAGCATCACACAGAAATGATCGGGGCGACTGCATGGAGGAAGGAGGGGGACGGGGCTCACCTGGGCCTCCATGCGGGCGCGCCGCTCCTCCTCCTCCTTGCGCCGTCGCATGTTCTCATTCTCCTGCTTGGCCTCAGTGACAGCCTGCAGGAACTGGTCGAAGATACGGAAGAACTCGTCCGGTTGCATGCGGCCAGCTTCCTCACCGAAGTGTTTGACAGCCCTTATGAACTGTAGGGGTGGAGAAGCCAGGAACAGGGTGCTTAGCACAAGCCCAACAGTACTCGCGGCTGACCTTACAGAAGGATCCTTCCATGTCTGTCATGTATGGAAACACTTTCCACATAGAGAGATGTGTGGAGGGGGGTGTCGAGCATCCTCTGAAATTGTGGGTGGACTGGGCAGGGATACGTCACCTCTTAGGTGGGCGGGGCACTCACCAGCTCTTTGGCCTCCTGTAGGGAGTCCTCCACATCTGAGAAGCTGAAACTGGCCACGGTGATGAACTGGCTGACCACAGACACAAACTTGTCCCCTGTCACCTGGGGACAGCTCTTCTGAAATTCGAGCTCCTGTAAGAAGGGCGAGAGACTCCAAGTGATTGTGGGAGCCACTGGCCGCATGTAGCAGGTAAATACCGGAGAACCCTGCTAATTAAAAGATAACTCATGTAACATGCATACTACTCTTCATGATCAATACAGAAACACTTAAGCGCCAAAAGGTTCCAAGTCCCTCCGTTTGTTTTAGGTAGCACGATGTTCACGTGAGTGCGGTTCCCCTCGCCAGGACTCACGTTCTCCACGTTCTTGAGGCCACTCCGGAGGTTGCTGATCTCCTTCTCCAGCTCCGTCATGCTGCAGGAAAAACGGGAGGGAGACAGTTAGGGAGTAGTGCGGGGCAATGGGGAAGATGACCCCCCCACGCAACACATGTTGAGTCAGGAAGTGGAGAAACGGCACACATTATTTCCTCCACGCTCTGGCCATTGTTCCCGAGCTCACTGTCGGGCAGGAACAGGACGTCCGCCGCCTGTGTGACACTGATCAGTTTTATGACGTCCTACCACAGGGACATGCTGTCATGAAGGGCAGCGGGAAGTCATAACATGCACGCTGCAGAGGGCTGAACCCTGCCCGCTTAGGATGGCACACTGCCAGCGGCAAACAAACACCGACAGACCCTGACCTCTCACCCCCGTGTGGCTAAAAGGCTCATCTTTGAAAGGCAAAGTTAGGGAAGCTCTGATCGCAGGCAGGACAACGGAGGCCACAGTGCTAATGGCGCTCACTGGAGCCCTTGTCCTTGATGTCCACAGACAGGCCATTGTGTAAAGCTACGAGGAATGTACACACGCAGGCAGCCTGATAGCATCTAAAACAATCCCTGAAAACAAATCAAGGATTACAGATGATTAGCTGGGATTTGAGCCCCAACATCACGAGCGAGCAAGTTTATGAAGGAGACCCTGAAGCATGAGGAGAGCTTCACAACAAAAACACCCTGAGAGAGACACGTTCCAACGAAGACTGAGTAAGGAAAGGAGATCTCACTCTTCCCCATGCAGCTTCACTGGGGGAGTTTCATGTTCTGTGAAAGAGGTACGTTCAGAAACACAGCAACACCACAAGGTGGTCTTCCGGTGAGTTCTCACTTGACTTTGGCAGCTTCCGGTACATTCTGGAGGTCCTCCTGGAACTGCAAGACCTTGGGATACTTGCTTTCCAAGATGGTGATCAGGTAGTGCAGTAAAGTAATGTTCCTGCAAAATGTGAACATCACAGCAGTCGTCACTTACTTGTCACTTGTCACTTATGCCCACGCTGCTTTGGATGGGCCACACGGCGCTTGGAGCCGGCCTGGACTTACTTGTCGATGCTGGACTTTGTGTCCGCGATCTTGTTGAGTGAGGACACCTTGAAGCCATAGGCGTTACCCCTCTGGCCCTTGTTCATGTAGTTGCCAAAGGCCAGAACCACCTCCAGCAGCTTCTTCAGGTTTTGGCTCTGCAGAACCTCTTTGGATGCCTTGCTTAGAGCTAGAGGAGGGGGCAAGAAGGAGGTTTGTTTCCTAGGTGTATTCACTTCCCTGTGCTGTAAGCACAAAGCCCCAGAACATATGACTGGGTCCACTCTGTTCACCTTTGCACTTAAACGCCACAAATTTTACAGCAGAACCACTGCGTAGAATGCAGAAATGTGTCACGCATACCTTCAATTTTGGGCTTGATTTCAGACACTCTCTCTACAAACTTCTTCTTGAAGTAGAGAGACTGCAGCCTCTGCTGGTAGTGGTTGATTCTGCAGCAGGACAAGAGCATTAGACAGGCTCTTTTGGCAGGGCGTTTTCATTGAAATAAAAGGCAGGTGGAATGGAAGGACCACAATCCATTGGTGCACCTGAATAATAATTTTAGTGACCCAAAATCATAATAGCTGGGAGCAGAAAACAGTGTCCCATGGTTTGGGGGGTACCTGCTCATCTCATAGAGGAAGCGGTCAGCTTTGGCCATGCGGTCCAGCTCATGCTTGTGCTCTTCCAGCAGGTCCACGTCACTCTTCTCGGGGACGAACTTCAGCAGCTGACGGGGAATATGTCAGCGTATGTATTTAGTGAAAAGATACTCACAGATCTCAAGTATGATCTCAGCTGCGAAGTCCAGGCTAGTGAACACTGAACTCTAACACCAATGTTGTTGTCCCGCTTAATTTTTGATTAAAACTTTTAATGTCCCCCCAGCTCCCCCATAAGTGCCAGCAAACCCAGTGTGGCTAGACCCACCTGCTCCAGCATGTCCTTAGGTAGGTCCTCCTGCTCATCCATGGTCAAGATGGCCCGCTTGATTTCCTCGTTGGACAGCTTTAACCTGCAACAGAGAAGTACAATAAAAAAAGTGCCTGTTGAAAACAAGTGGGAACAATGGCTGCATCCATATGACCTTAACTTTCTTTTTTTTTACTTTTGAAAATGGGCCCCGCCAACCTTCCCGTTCAACCCCACTGGGGCAGATCATGCACTCCTGTATAGCTATATCTAGTCACACCCAGTCAGCAGAGACCCCAGACACACATGCGTCCCACCCTCATCTCTGTAATTTTCCAGCCCTCAAGAGCCCTTTACATATTTAGGATAAAATAGAGGCAAACAGCAGAGCCCCCAGCTCTCTACACCACACAAACACACACATGATCATTCACTTTCCCAAGCTGTCCCACCTCAACCCTAAACATCAAACTTTGACATCAGCAACCCAGATAACATGCTGGCTCTTTCTATAACGGGAATACTTTATGGGACACAAATGAACGGGAAACGCACAAGTCTAATCGTGGTCGCTTTTATGTCATTTAAGCAGAAAGGTCTGCAGCTCACAGCTGATGCCAGACCAGACTCGACTGAGGAAATTGGCATCCAGTTTAAATGCACTGGCTGGTTGCTTTTGGCTCAAAGTGACTAAACACTTTGACTAGTTTAAAATCTCCCCTGGTGTTTGATGGTCATAGCAGCTTAGAAAAGGTTCACTGATGACCTATCACACAGTTTCACTGCTCATGGGTTACACAGCAGTGTCTGATCAAATCAGAAATACAAGCACTCATTTAACACAACATAACGACATCCAGTATTCCTTCAACAACTTTTTTAAAGATCAGGCACATTTTTAAAATGAAAATGTAACTGCAGGACATAAATCTATAATATATTTTCTTAGTAATATAAGCTGTACTTTAACACCACAAATTCAGGAACTAATGAAACCTCATTCCAGGAACGTGCATTGTCAGACTGGGATGCGATTCCAGGTTTAAGTCATAGCTGTAGGATAAGGACACACAAAACTTAATGATAACAATACAGACACAGCACTCTGTTTATGTTTGCTGCCATGGAAACCAGGGACCGCCGTGACTAAGTCCAGAGTACACGAAGCTGGGCCAAGTCCATCCCCATACGAAAAGGTTAAAGATAGCTCTTGGCTCAGACAGATGTTAAAATGTGCTGACAGATATGAAAAACGACTTCCTAGGGAACGGTGAAGGAAGGACAATGTCAACAAAGAAAATTCCTTAATTGTGAAGTAAGGAGGATAATTAGACACTAAAACGCGGATGACATCACATCTGAGGCGGGTTACACTCTCACCGAGACAGCAGGATGTTGCAGTTCTGGGCCCGTCGCCCGTCGATGACGGACAGCTCCTTGACTTTTCTGGAGGTCAGGGTGTCATCCTCTGTCTCTTTCTGCAGGGAGAAAAGGATGGAGCAGGAGGATGTTAAGGAGCTCTCAAGGTCAACAAGCGGGGCAAGGTGGGGCGGGGTGTGGCCGCACAGCCAGCCTCGCCCCTCCCATTTTTCTTGATATATCCGTCCCAAGCCTGGAGCATTCTGGGTATATGTCAAACATCAAGAATTTACTTAAACTCAGGAGAACTTGACTTTAATGGGATACAATAGGGATTAGGTAGTGTGTGCATGGTGAATGGGGGGGGGGGGCGCTAACAAAGCATGGTATCCAGTGAGCCTTAAGGGGTCATTGCGGGAGTAGCATAGCATTTTGTATGACTCACCTCTAGGTACATGCAGACTAATATCAGTATTTCATTTACAGAAAAATCACAAAACACTCACAGAGAAACACAAACACGCAAACATGACATACCGGCAAATCTTTTTGGATGGGGGGTGGAAAAGACCTGGAGAGGAGACCCATTTAAAGGGGATGTGCCGGACTCTAGGGGCCCGTCTGGCTATACGCTTTTATAGCATATGGAAATCTTTTACCACCTCAAGACCCCCAGCGGCTGGCTAATTGCACAGAGACACATCCTGAAGTGGTAACCAACAGATGGGGTTAAACTGTACCAAACATAATCCCCCCCCCCCCCCCACCCCACAGGCCAGCTGGGATGCAGCTTACAGCAGCCTGGCTCAGCTACAACCAAACAGACAATAAGCTACATCCTACAAACTGCAGAGATCTTATCCACCGCAGACGTCAACAGGGGTGACACAAAGACAGGAGACAAGTTTGACGGCACATGGAGGAGGAAACGGACAAGGACAGGGCGAGTTAGAGGCAATCACTCACCTGCTTGTTGTTATTGACCAAATAGATGTCCTAAAAATGCAGGCAGCAGGAAGAATGCAGGCACTCATTAGTAGGAAAGTGCAGTTTGGCAAAAAAAAGCCAGCGAATCACTGATGACCACAGCAAAGACTCGTGGGAAACAAATTAGCAGGGAGCCGTGGGTGAGCATGACGCCAATCATTAATATCAATTTCGCTTAAATGAGGGGAAAACAAAAATCAATCGTTAAAACTTCCCCATTACCACAACTTTGAATGTTTCTTTTAAAACATTCTAACTGCCAAAATCTGGTCCAGACGTTCAATTCAGTAGTGAATTTTGAGTCACAAACTGATAAAAGCAAATAAGCATGTTACCATGAGCAAGTTGTGGAACTGGATAAGTTTTCTGGCATCATGTCTCAGAAACTGTCCCAGTAAACCTCCTTTCAGAGTTAAAAAGTGTCTTTTTCAAATCAATGAATTTGGTCATCGCTGCAGCAGAAAGATCTTTAAAATAAGCAGCAAGTGTACGTCTCCAACTCAGAGTTCCGTGCAGAAACCAGCAAGGATTTTACTAGGGACAGATTCTAAAGGCAAACATGAGGCAGCAAGAATCTGATTTCACAACACAGCCAGCCAAAGTACTTATCAAGCGCCTCTGAGCAACAGATCAGTCAAGATTTGAACAGACTAGCACTTATGCGTGTAAGATGGCTCAAAACATACTTGAAGCCCTCTGTCATTATCAAAGCATGCTGCCAGTATCTGAGAGCACCTTGGGACTGTTCAGCAGAAGCCAAGCTGTTCTCAGTCAGCTGCACTGGTACATGCACCAGAACATGCATGTTTATGGGTAACCATGGCAACCAGCAATAGCATGCTCAGGGTAGCACAAGTGTCCTGTAGACAGTTTGGTCACTGTGATGCTTATGCTGGGACTGGGAACCATGTAGTCCTCCTGTGTATAAGAACCGATTGGGATGGAACTGCACTCTACCTGCTGTCTTTGGTATGCAGAGAAGGTCTTCTCAATGTCCTCCAGGTCCAAGACTTTGAAGACTTTGGCATCATCGACCTCCATCCACACAGTGCCCTCCAGCTTGTTCTGGAAGGAAAAAAACGCGCCAAATTAGAACATAGACAGTGTGTTTATTTCATTATCAATTTATATATTTCACATAATGACATTATTAAAACAGAAGGAACAACAACGTGTTAATAATGAATCTTAACACAAGCCCATCTAAAGAGATTTCACTTAATTTCCCCATTGTTAATCTGCTTAAACTCAACTTGATATTGATATATGACTTTATGGAGACGTAAGAAAAAAAGTGAAATTTATGCAAATAAATATCAGGGTGTGTAGGCCCGTTTCCATGCCATACCTAACAAGTACATATGCATGAGAGAGATAGCATTTTGCACATCTTTTCAATTACAGGCATTTTTCCAAGACTCAAGTGGAGCTTTGTTATGCCAGCCATATTTAGCATGTAAAAGAACATGTATCTATAAAGTTCAGAGATAGGAATGGAAAAGTGCAAATAAACAAACAAAAATGAATCAAGAAACGACAACATTAGCACACAATGCAGATGTTTTGAGCAAACAGTGACGGAAGCAGAAGAGCCGGACAAAGCAGTGTGAACGAGTAAATAATAAATAATCGAGTGATACATAATGATATCAGCTATTGGCACAACAAGGCCGCTGATTTGGGTATGGAGGGGAGGGACATGTCCCCACCAATACTGTGGGAGTACTGTGCGTGTTTAGGGGGTGGGGGGTTCAGAGCTGATTTGGTCCCTACCAGTGTTGACACAAAACCTACAACAATGGCAATAACAGCATAAATAGTGCAAAAAGCCGCCACCAGAGTTGGCAGAAATTCTTTGGCCTCTGATCCCTTCGATCACACTCACCTCTGCCAGCTTTGCCCAGTTGAATGACTTCAGGGGGTTGGCCGGCTGGGGAATTTTCTTTTTCTTCAGAGACGGCCCCAGGGGGGCCCCAGGAATGGGTGGAACCCCACCAAGGGGAGGAGGACCAGGAGGAGGTGGAGGTCCCCCCGGAGGAGGGGGTGGTGGCGGCGGCGGTGGGCCACCTCCAGGAGGTGGAGGCGGCGGATGTAGTAAGCCCCCTGGGGGAAGGGGGGGCAGGGGTCCACCTGGGGCTCCAGGAACGACCAAGCTTCCGGGGTCAGCGGGAGGCGGTCGCTGGAATGCCACCATGCAAAAGTGTGCAAGACAAACCACAGTGAAGGATCAGGGACATTGGCTTTGCTCAGTAGCTCCAACACAAAAGCCTACAAACCCTATAGTGCAAACCTGAACATCAGTAAATGAGCCTTTGGGACAGCCATAGAAAATCAGGAACAGACCATAACCAATACACACTGTCACATGTGGATGAAGACTGGGTAGGCTGTTCATGTGGTTCTCGCATGATGTTAACTGAGGCTAATGCAGGTACATGTGAGTGGATATGCCTGCAGACGGTGTGGGGGGGGACCAGGAAGCTGCAAAAAAGCTGCAAAAGATTGTGGGAGGTGGACATACAGTGCTGAGCTCGTGCAGCCTAGAGGAGAGGTCAACCACTTGCTGCTTGACCATGCGGTGCTCACTGGCCTCCTTCTCCAGCTTCTCTTTCATCTTGTTGAGCGTCTGCATCATGTCCTCCTTCTCCTGCGTCTTGACATCGCACTCCCGCTCCTTCTTCTCCAGCTTCACCTGCACCTCTTGGTGCTCTGTCAGAGCCAGAGGGCATAGGTCATAGGTCATCCACACGCCATGGACAAACAGAAACCCCAACATAACAGACGCGCCATCACCACAAAACAAACCATTCCAGATAAAGCTTCATTCACTAACCTTTTCTCATTTTTTCAGCCTGCTCTTTCCACTGCTTCACTTCGTTTTCATTCACCAACCTGCACCGGGATGCAAAGCCATTAATTATGCAAAGTCATAAAATCAATCAGGCAATCAATACCACAGAATATGCAGCATCTAGTTAATGCAGAGAGGACACTGCGCATCAATAAAGTTTAGACAGAAATTTGTATACACAGAACATTAGACTGGGATAAGTGGAGACTGTTTCAGTCAGTAAGGAGCATAATGGTTTAAGAATATGGATTCAATATCCAAAAGTGATAGACATATCCTATTAGTTTTATGCAACTGTGACTAATGTCTTAGAAGTTTAAGGCAGCGAACCGAAATATTTAATGCCGTGTTTGCAAAACTGAAGACTCTTCAAAGCCGCCTTCAGTTGATGCAGGATTTATGGATACATTCCGCTTTTCCAATTTTAAGTCTTATTACACATACAAGAATTTATTAGACAAGGTTGGAAATGCTTGGCCCAGGACTACTCTCACATACATCATAAGTGTTTCGGCCCTGGAACTCACATTCGCACCACATTCTTCACGTTGAAGTTCTCCAATGGGGCGATGTCAGGATCTTGACCCTTGTCAGTCTGCAGGACCATCTGTTGTATGATGCGGTCCAGAAGCAGCCAGTACTGTACCGTGTTCCCACTGCGCTTGTCTAGAGGAGTGGAAGATGGGTGCTCAACAGTTTATCACAAGACAAGACGCACAAAGACACAGGAGCCACAATGGACTGAACCCTACTCTCTTAATCTCAGGGTCCACTTAGACCACTGGGATCTTGGTTTGAGCACTTTATTGCAAATGCAGCACTCACAAGGCATAAGAAGGCAGTGCTGTAAGACAGACATGAAGTGTGGGTACGCATCTGTGTGGTTCATCTTCTTCCGGATGATGTCAAACATCTGGGTAGCGCTCCTAGTGTCCACATGCACCTATACCGCAAGGACAGTGACATCACTCTTCAACTCAGCCAATGAGTTTGCAAAAAAAAAAACTCAGGTGGATACTCACAGTGTCAAACCGCTTTGACAAGGTCAGTTCATCCTCGTTTCTTAGCATTTCAAAGAAGTCCAGATGCCTGCAACAGATCACATGGGGGTTTAACGAGAGCCACTCAATGGGAGAAAAATCGGAGAATTAGGAGACTGTGGCAAGACTTACCGATCTAGCGTGGAATTCTCATGTGACCTCAACTTGTCTATGACAGGCTGAAGGCCAAGCATGAGGAACTCATACCGTAGGTGGACACGGAATTCAAGACTCTCCTGCAAAACATACAACAAAGTCAGGGCCATTTTAGAGACAGTGGGCTATTGTGTAGGAAACGAAGGGCAGCCGGGTACTCACCTCCCCCGCTCCTTGGCTGAGGACAGCATTGATGAAACACATGATAGCGGTCTTGAGGTTAACCTCATCCCGGTACCGCCCCGTACTCCGGTCCAGATCATTCAGCAGGGTCTATCCATAAGAGAAAATAGAGCTCTTAACAATCAGTTCATTTGTCTCTGTGTTTGGACCAAGTCCCACAGGTTATGCCTCACCCTATCACTACTTTAAAGAGACGGAGTATTGGGCCAATTTAACTAAATGTGCTATCAATCAAGGTCCGCACCTGGAAGCGCGTTCTCTCACAGGCGAACTTCTGGTAATGTAGCATGGATTCCAGGACCTTCCTGTGGCCTCCAGGGACTAGACAGACAGCACCCATGATTTCCAGCACTGCCACCTTAGTCTTGATGTTCTCTGTGCTCAAGCTTTGTGCGATGATGTTGATGCTCTCCGAGTGTGCCAGCACATGGGCACGGCCCTGCGAGTTGTTCATCAGGGCCTTGATGCAGCCGATGAGTGAGGTGTGTATCTGTGACTCTGTGGTCTCATAGTCCATGCTTTTCAGGAAGTTCAGGATGCACGTCAATCCATCCAAGTTAATGAACCTGGTCACAAACCTGGAGGACCAGTATTGAATAATTACTATCAAATGTCTGATGGATTACTGTTAGAAGTCAAGAGTGAAAATGGTGAAGAAATGCTTTTGACTTCAGGAGCTGAAGGTCAAAATCCTTTTAGGCAAACCTTTCAAGGGTGAGAAAGCCGTTTGAGAAAGTGCTTTTGATCTCATTTCTTAGGTACCCGCTGAAGACTGCTTCACGTAACTATGTGGACTAAACATAAAGTGGATCATTCTACACCAATAGTCTGCGACCCAGTGATCGTGCCGAATGAACACAAGAAACTTGTGTTTTTGTGACAGACTTCAAAAGTGCTCCAGTAAGGATAAGTGATGAAGGCATGAATCATGATTGGGCCGCCCATGGAAAACAGTGTACCTGTTCCTTATGAGGGAGCGAAAAGGCCTTCAACTATACATGAGATGCCAACCCGCATTTCAGCACCCATGCAGGCCTGAGGTCAGTCCTAACCTGCCAGGTAACCCTGAATTCTTCAGATCGCTGCTAAGCTCAAAGGTCTAGCCCCACTGACGTCCAGTTAACCACCCTCCTCACAGATGAACCCAAAAGGGACACCCCCCCCCCAGCTGAGGCGTGCATTACTGTAGGCTCATTTTGTTTGCTGCTGGGGGGGGACCAAATAGCACCCCACACCCCTAATGTGTCAAATGCTGCCAGACACCTCACACTGTGTGTATGAGTGCATCCCAGCCACACAAATACCTCATAGGTTGTGTCCGTAAGGCTGTCTTCAAACTCTCAATAGTCTTGTTCCTCTCCTCTTCTTCCTCCTTCTCCAGGGCCAGGAGAGTCTTCCTCTGTTGATTCAATTAAGACTCCATAAAAACATCTCTGAGCTCACAATACGCAGATGAAAAGGAACAGGTTCAGGACCGGCGTCCTGGGAAACTAGCAAAAGTGCTAAGAAACACTAGGGTCCGTCATGTTGCCCATCATGCTAAGCCCTTTGTCTCTACCCACAGTGGTCACCAGGGTCCTTCAATGGTGGTTTTAAATGCAGTCTTTAGATACCCAAGTTTCAGTAAAATTCCATTAGATCACCCACAAAATCACCCCTAGCCAAGCTCATTCATGTTGGGTAGTAAAACACACTAAATAGCTTTAATTTCCCTCAAATTCTGAGCAATGAGCCATTTACAACAAGCAGGAAAATCGGTCTATAAAATGACAGAAACTGTTAAATGGGCAATGAAAATCATGGAATCATGTAACTGGCCTGGGGTGGTCCAGTTGGGACCTATGCTACACCCAGAAGGCCACCATACTCACAGCAGCCATGGAGTTCAGCTGGTCAATGTAGAACTCTGGCCAGCTAGTGGCCGATTTGTCTTCCTCCTGCTCCTGGAACATAAGAATTGGAAGGTATTAGGTGAGGATCACACCGTAGCGACAAGCATCAAAAGGCACAGGCTGCTGAATGAAAACCTCTCAGGCTAAAAACAAAAACCAGAAGTAGAAAGTTAAAGTTCAGAGAGTACAAAACCAGACTAAGATTTTGTTTCAACTAACCAGTTGAGTACTCTGCGACTGTGGCAGAATAGATATGGACCTTTATGTTGGCTGCTGTACTGTTTTATACATGGAGTGGAGGTGTTTTAGGCTCATTGGAAGTGCCTGCAAATCGCAGAAGGACAATAAATGCCAGTCCTAAATGACACTCCAAGAATCTGCATTGATATGTTCCTTATTCCTGATTACAAACTACACTCACCTGAACATGACATTTTTTATACTAGCACCTTAAAGCAACATACATTTTCTGTGTATTTTTCTTTTATTAGAGGGAACAAGTGGACGTTACTTCGAGAGTCATCGCAGAGCTCAGCCAATCGTCCTCTAAAAAGACAGGGTCATTCTACCGTTTCATCTCCTGGTTACACTGACACCGATAGCGTATTTAATTTAATTAGCAGATGCTTTTATGCAAAGCGACGGACAACAGAGAGTAGGATCAGACAGTTTCTGAAGCGGTGAAGGGCCTTTGCTCAGGGGCCGAAAGTTTAAATCACTCTGCTGGCCATGGGATTTGAACTGGCAACCTTCCAATCGCAGGCACAGAGTCCTAACCCTCCTGAGCCACAACCCGCCCCAATAACATTTAGGAAGAACAAGGGAAAAGGCCAATCATGAGAGACAGCGACAGGGGGGCAGAAGGGACCCCAGACAGAGCCCTCTGACTTTCTGAAAGTTAGACCCTCTAAGAGGTCAAATCAGAATAATAACAGGAGGTTCCCAGTAAAAGCCAGGAAGTCACTGCTCCTGCAAAGGCTGGCATCACCCCAGCACCCTGAAGGCCACCAAACCTGGTGATCTGCTTCCTGAACATAACCCAAACTGTATTCAGTGACTACTTCACATGCTTGGCCTAGAACAGCAAGTATCAATGTGAGGAGGTCAGAGATCAAGCATCCTGCACTTCACGCACACAGGATAAAGGTGCACACTTTGTTGCATGTACGCAGGGGAGGATACACGAACATAATATTAAAGGGTAAACACTGATTCTACACTGATACCTCAGAAGAAATTCCAGACAAGGGGAATTCTGAGTGAGCGCACAGTCCTGAAAGGCTTCTCAGGGATTTGGCAGAGGTACACACTGCAAGGGCAGGCCTACTGTGGTGTTTTCTTCTCCCATTTACTTCCAGAACATTCTTCCCAGACAGGAATCCTATACACCCTTTCAGAGCAAAGCTTGGCAAAGCACAATGAGGTGGCCATAACCCGCAGCTGTGCTGTAATTTACTGGCCAATAAGAGACTGGTCTACATTCACATTTAAGAGGGGGAAGGAGATTCCTCAGGCCAAAGAACAAGACCAAATGACTTGGCAAACAGACGTAACATACGTCGGTGTCCAAGCCATGTCCTGAAGCCATTGTATTACAGCGGGGGTCTGCAATTTTCCTGCAATGTTCTAAATGAACCCCAGTGCTGGGAGCTGGAGGGGGACAGTCTGGCTGCAGGACTGGCAGACGAGTGCACTGCCACTCCGTGCTACATCTGCGGTTTATTGTGTCTGTTGAAGGTCCTTAATGTTCTGTGTGTCAACAAGAGGGAACAGTGTATAGTTAATTTGCATGCCAATGGATGTGCAACAGCAGCAAACAGGGACACTCAATGCCGCAAGGAGCAAAGTGGTGAGTGAGGGACGATGCAACCCAAGCAGGCAATGAGGGGTGCGTGTGCAGCTGAGTGGGGAAGTGATCAGAGTCCTGCTGAATACAATGGCTGTTGAATGAAGTAGTGGGGGCAGCGGGGGGGGGCAGCAAAAGAGCTGCACCTGTGTGGGCTGCACTCGTCCTGTTTGTTCTGGAAAACCCACATGCTTCCTCTCCTGATACCAATGGACTTTGGAGGACTGGAGCCACGCTCATCTGTGCAGGAGCCAGACAGCGACCCAGGGTGGACATACCGCCCAGACCAGCGGTTCTCAGAGAAAGCCATTCCCACTTCAGAGCATTGGCTGCCTATATCTAAGCCAAGACATTAATCATGATGAAATTTGTGTTGGCCCTCAACCAGAGACCAGCACAAAGTCACAAGTTGCTTCCAGTCTATCAAATGTAGGACTTCAGACCAACTTCAGACTATGGAGAGACACCAGATCACTTTCAATCCTTAAAAATATTTTTAGCCCCACCGTTCAGACTCCAGCATTGCACGTCGGACGCCCCTACACTCATAACTGGAGCGTAATCAGGTCCCAGCTGGCATGTCCGGGTTCGACGTTTCAGCACCGTGGCTCCCTAAATGGTCGGATCTGCTTTCAAAGTGCCTTCCCACCAAGTCAAACAGAGACCTTTCAAACATGTCCAAATGCAGAACGCCACTTCCAGCAGGTGCCGAGTTCCTGGACCAGTGACAGGCTGTCCCATGAATCACTTTTTAGGAGGATATTGGGATGGGGGAAACTGTACAAGAAAGTCTCTGACTGACGGCTGTGCTCCTGACCAAGACTGGTCTGACAGGCAGAGATTTAAGAGCGAGACCAGAATGAGGTTTTCAACCTGGTCACATAAAGTGGGCTGCTGAGATTGATCTGAGGCTGATGGGGGAGGGGATAGATATCTATAGCAACGGGGGACTGGGTTCAGGAACCTTGATGGACCTGGAAGACTTATCTCCCAGGATACTTGAGGAGAGGCAGTCACGTGAGGGAGTGATTGGGGTGCCTGAAATTTAGTTTCCGGGGATGAGGTCAGCCGGTGGCAACTGTGTGTGAAATACAGCACTGAACTGTCATCTCTGCATGGTCATTGGAAACGGGGGAGAGCTCACCATCTCCCAGGCAATAGGAGGCCATCTCACAAGCCTGCTCATCCACAGAATGCAACACTGACTAACGCAACCTTCACTCGACATGCACATGCACAAACACAGCACTGAAAAAAGGAATTAAGGAACATGGTATACAGTTCCTCCTTCAATTGTGTACACGAGTCAATAGTTCCAAACATTCCCCCTAGGCTGTCTGTTGGTGCCTCCTGACAGCAAGAGCAGTGACAGAGGAAACTTCTTACATTCCTGACCGAAGTTGTTCCACCTCAGCTGTGACTCAGCTGCCTGATTCACCGACTCAGCAGAACCACCCACAGTGAAAGGCCAGATACCCCCGATCCTTAGAGCTTCTCATATATCACTTCTGCATGCAGATGGTCTCCAGAGACATTGCTGCTTCTCTGCAGAACCTGTGAACCTACCAGCTACTACAGCAAATGAGGCAGCAGACCACGCCTGCTGAGGAGCAGCACACTAATTAGACACACCCCCAAAACCCTGATTGGTCCACATGACCAAAGAGGATGAACGGTTTACATAGCCCCAGCAGTAGTCAGGCAGTGAGAATCTAGTGTCTTTGGGGGGTAGGAGAAGAACAGATGTGCCCATCACAACACTCCCACTGACCTCATGACCTCCTGACCCACCACTCTCGGGTAAGTGGCTGTAGCATACGCGATTTAATGAAAAAGCCATTGAGTTCATGGACGAATTCCCCCAATGGGCAGCCTGGAGTTAACAATGGGGTCATAGGGCATTATGGGATGTGCCAGATTGGTGCACAGGGAGTTCCTCACCCTCATAATGTCATGCTCCCAGCAGCAGCTGTGATTTGTGCCACTGAACAGCCCTTAGGGAACAACAGCAGACAACTGGTCAAAGCCAGTTGTTTAGTTGTGGCCTCACCAGCAGTTGCAGCCCATAAGTACTCCTTAAACCAGCCTGAAGAGCGGGACCCCAGAAGATTGATGCCCAGGCAGATCGGATTAAGCACAACCCCACTTAAGGAGCAACTTGGCTTTGGGCAAGTCAAGCGCCTATGATCCTGCATAGGATGAAATACTCCGACTTGGATGAGGTGTACGTCTGGGATGTGAACGAGGCCCATTAATAATACAGGCCTCCCCATTCGTTGAGAGATTTACCCACCGGGAATTTGACAGAGGAGGTGCTGTCTTTAATGGACTGGTTTCCTGGAAAACAACTCCCTCAAAGTTAGGTGAAGCGCACTCCCTTCGGAGGGGCGGACAAAAGGATGGCTTTGATGAGCGGGTGGGGGCTGCGTGTGCGTCGTGCTTTCTCTGGCACTGGTGATGAAAGAGCCATTGCACAGGGGAGGGACTGTTCTCTTCTTGATCCCACTCCCCCCACCACAGCCCCCAACACACACACACACACACACACACACACACACACACAACATGCAACAGAAGCAGATCATTTTGGCGAGGTGACATATTTGATATCCATCAGCTGTCACATATGCATGCGCGAGTACATGCACTCACGCATTCACACACACACACACACACACACACACACACACACACACACACACACACACACACACACACACACACACACACACACCCAACATCCTCACCTTCTTCTTGCTGCAGTAAATCTGCCACTTCTTCTCTGCTGGGAGGGCGAACATGGCTTCTCTGTGCTTCTCTGTGAGATCCAGCTCATCCTGGGTGGAAAAAGGGAGGAAGCAGGAGTCTCACACAGCATCAGGGAAACATCATATCCACAATGGCTTATTAATGCGGTTTGCTAACCCTAATGAAATTGTGCAAGAAAAAAATGCTATAATTCACACACACATCACGGCAAGGTTCTTAGACACAGTGCCTTTCAACACGGTTTGGCACGTTCTCACAAATAACCGCATGATCCTCCTCCTCCTAAACCTCGAGTGGCAAAACTCCATTTCCCAGCAACCCTCTGTCTCGGTCCCTGTAGAGAGTTCCTTGCATTACAACAGTGCAGGACCCCTGAGGGGGGCAAACAGCAGGAAATCAGGAATACCTCAGAAACCATGCAGGGAAAATGGGGACGTTACCTGCACTTGAGAATCACTTTACTTAAGAGGCTTTCATTTAGATAATGCAGCAGTGCCGTGGGTGATCGTGACTGCAGACACACTGCTCACTAGGACAGTGTTTCCCAACCTGCTCCTTGGGGACCCCCAGACAGTCCATGTTTTTACTCCCTCCTAGTTCCTGGTACGGAGCTGGGAGGGAGCAGAAATGTGGACTGTCTGAGGGTCCCCTGAGGACCGGGTTGGGAAAAACTGCTCTAGGACATACAAACCCTCATGTACAATCCCTTAAAAAGTGATTCCAGTTTGGGAAGCAACGTTACCATGTTAGCCTCCCAAATTAAGCCACCAAATTCGCCAGGGAGCTGGCTGAGTGGGTTAAGCAGTACAGGCCTTCCCAGTGGGCCTGCCAGCATGGGTGATTTCTGGGCCCATCTGGGTAACAGCTATGCAACACGTGTTGGCCATAGCCATTCCATGGGGTTGCTGAGAGATGGACCGGTGCAGTTACGTAACCCGGCGCCACATTCCTTAGCAACAGTCTGTGGTGAAACACATCCCAGATGTCTGGGTGCAAAGTCAACAACTTCATGTGTAACTTATTAGGTATAAAGCCTCTAAGCCATCCTCACCAAGTCTCATCAGCACCCAGAGAAATCACTCAAAACGAAAACGGTGACTCTGTGATGGTCCATGTGACCTCAAGGACCCAATGATGCACACGGCGATGTAATGTGTTTAGCTGATAGTGTTACCATGGTGACTCAAGTACCTGCATCCATTATGATGCCCTTCCATCCAAAGAGAGTTTTCTGATCTCAAACAATGAGGTCCATCCCTGGCTCACTGCTGAATACCAGGCCAGACGTTGCCCACAGCACTGTCACTTCCAATACTGGCTCAAACGTTTGCACCTCAACGCTGACCCTAAGGTCACATCCTGCTGTTACTGCCGCTGTGTGCACGCCCCATCCCCTCCGCCCCTCCAGGGATCCCATAATCACCTCGGACTCAGCATCTGCTCTTCCTTGCATCTGACTTCCCTTACTCTCCTTCTCCGTCTTTCCTTCCGTCAACCCACACTAACTGCTGTCTGTTAAGAGCACAATGATCTGTGATGG
Source organism: Mormyrops attenuatus (assembly GCA_026777985.1). Taxonomy (NCBI): domain Eukaryota; kingdom Metazoa; phylum Chordata; class Actinopteri; order Osteoglossiformes; family Mormyridae; genus Mormyrops; species Mormyrops attenuatus. Next base: position 14,567,208 of record JAODKC010000028.1, read on the forward strand.
GGGAGAGTATGGAGTAAAATTGCAGACTGGCATCCTCTGCTCTGACACTAAGCCCTTTCACACCGAGCCCTGTGACACAAATCCGGGCTCCAGGTTTCTAAAGCAGCAATGATGGACAGTCTACATAGCCAACCCCCCACCTCTGTCCTTCCTCAGCATCAGAGCCTTTGGGAGGCCAACTATGTCCAACATGCTCCAAGACAAGAGATAAAAATTATTTAATGGGACCGCCCGATTCGTTTTCTGATGCCCCTCTCTAATGAGCATCTGTTATTTTTCAAGAGAGTTCGAAATCTAAAGGTCTAAAGTTTTCAGCATGCCTGTGTTTCGGGGGAGGCTGGCTTCGAGTCTCCAAAAGCTGGAGGAATCCACTTTGTTTTGCCATTAGCGAAGGGAATTAGAGAGCATTAATGTGCAAAACACACTCTCCACTGCAGGGATGTGACGGCACACATCTAATAAGTCTGCCTGGTCCTCTCTTGTTTGCCAAGGTCTTTCACACATCATAACCCCAGGCCACAGGCAGAGAGGATCCTGGGTAAGATGGGTGTTTAATCAAGGAACACCGGGGACTTTGTGCGGTTCGACTGCCTGGCCTGTGATCCTCGACTGCACTGCAGCATTGGAAGACTTCCAGCTGAAAGACACGGCAGGCAGGACTGTAGGTCATGTACTCCCTGCCAGGCAGCGGGACAGAAAATAGGTTCGAAGGTCATTTTTAGCGGCCTGATAAGGACGTTCTAAGCAGCATTAAAGATCAAAGCAGAAGTTCAAAACAGGAAGAAAAAAAAACGAAACACTCAACCTCTTCCAGATGGTGTCACTGAAGCACATTACGTTGAGCCTCGGATAATTCCCGCATTTTGGCATTAGAGACACCTCTCGCAGATTTACTCCTATTTCATTCGATTAAGCTCTGATCTGTTCAAGGAGATCAAACTGTAGTCTGGAGTGAATGAAAAAGGATTTATGTCACTCTCTCCCCCACGGCAGAGTCAGTCTGCTAATTTCTGAAGAACAAAATGGAAGAACAGTCAAATAAGGGCACCACTGTCATATTAAATTGAACTTTTGCAGCTTGCGTCATCAAAACGGTTCAGCCCTTCTCTCAAGGGAAGAAGCATGGCTCAATGGGCCAGCAGAAAGCAAACTGGGCAAGGGGTCAAGGTTCTGAAAAGGAGTGTGACCCCCTTCCCATGGAGAATGGCGGGTCTTCAATGACCCGCCATCTCCCCTCGGCCAAGAACAAGGCTCTCTGCTTGGCAGTCCTCAGCAAGCTCCCACCCTAGACAATCACTGACCCTCAGATCCCCGCTGTTCCCATAAATGAGACCCCTATGGGTCCAGGCCCACCCAACACAGGGTGCTGCTGGTGCACAGAGGGCCTTCATAAAGGGACACACCGGGATGGCTGAGCTCGAGCCAAGGGGGCACAAAGCCATGGCTAAAAACGGGCAATTTGGGAGGTCTGGATGACAGAAGCAGACACCTCCATGTGCCAGCCTGCTGGAGAGGCACAGATTCCAGTTAAAGAGCTGAGAATAGGTTACAGGGGAGCCCTGCTGAAGCCTCACCACATGGGAAACGGACTGAGAATGACAAGCGAGCCCTATGACATCAGAGAGCAGTCTCCCACTCTCATCCAGTCATTCCCAAACAAAGGCATGAGCTCCAGGCTGCAGATCCAAAAAGAACCACAACAGGAAGCAGATCATCACATCAGCCGCTTTCTCTGCAGATTCAGCCATCCTGCAACTGGCTCCTGACCACAGGAAACATCTGAGCTCGATGACTGACTTTCGGCACAGGAACACGTCAGGACAGCCACATTAGCGTCGACTGACTAACTTCAGATGGTTCAGCTCAGTTTGTAATTATCCATGTAGAAGAAGGGAAGTAGGCCAGGTGCGGGGCTTTTAGCTGTGCTATCTGGGAGATTAATCAGTGACAGGTACGCTGGTAAACTCCCCCAAGTGATGTAACATCTGACGGACCCAAACGAGAGGCTGGTAAGCAGATAGAGAACACTATGGAAATTACTGCAGACGTTTTGAAGATGAACACATCCACTAGCAACTAATGATTCACTCAAAGGTCAACCAGAGCTTAGGAGCAGAGAAACAGGGAAACATCAAAGTCCTGTGTTCTCCGCACGTGCTGGCCGGCACCAGGAAAGCAGTTCCGCTATGCTGTTGCAAGCCAATACAAAACAGCAGGCTTCATTTGTTAATCCCACAGAGAGCAACATCAATCAAAACGGCTTAAACACCATAAGGGACAGGAGGAGGTAAGAAGCATACAATGATTACAATGCGTTGCCACACCCAGCACACGACAAACCAACTCAGGGATGAGAACCTGAGTGCAGCCATGTGGCAGGTGATACCTCAGCACCACACTAGTCTGAAAGGACCTGGGTGAGTTTTTTTTCCAGTGGCTGGAGTGCCAATCCTGTCACCAAGTTGGAGGACCTCCTTGTAGTACTGGATGTAGATTAACATCATACCCAGGACGAAGCAATTGCAGTACAAGGTAAAGGTACAGCTGGCTACAAATTACAGCGTGCATGAGACTAAACCTGCAACATTAGGAGCAGGAAGAGGAGGGAAGGGAGACGATCTTCTCGGACATACCACCAGCTCCGCGAACATGACGTCCAGCTCTTCGACGGCCGGCATGGGCAGGGTGGGCTCCATGGTGTGGAGAGCCAGGTTGTTGTCATGGCGCAACCGGTAGGTGATCTCCGGGTGATCGCTGCTCTTGAAGCAACAGAAGATGAAGGAGAGGCCCCCGGAGTTTCGCTTGCGGGGGGGCATGGCTTCTG
>JAODKC010000028.1:14572164-14613560 GCA_026777985.1 Mormyrops attenuatus
CCCCCCCCCCCCCCCCCCCCCCCCCCCCCCCCCCCCCCCCCCCCCCCCCCCCCCCCCCCCCCCCCCCCCCACGGCGAGGCCTCACAGAATTGGCTAAGTGATTGATTGAGAAGAGCTAATGTTCACCTAAATGACAAGCAGCCCTCAAAGACGGCACTCTGAGTATGCACACATGCCGGAACAAGTCTAGAAGAAGGAATGCCACGGCACGTCAAAGTATAACCTCCTATCAGATGTTCCCGAATTACATTCAGGGGTTGACATATTTCGCCAACGCAGGTTCCTCAGCTGCTGAACAGATGCAAGGGTTAGGCCTACACTGCATCGCTGAGCAGAGAAGGACGATTCTCGTGTTTCTCAGCTGTCCAACATCACAGCATCAAAATCAGCGAGATCCGCACTTTCCCATCAGTAGCCGAAACTAACACTTTGTTTCCAAGGCACACAGATCAGTTGAGCATGAAGAGGAACGTTGTTACAGGAGGAAGCTAACCTGCCAAAAAAATATCTGACAATCACACTGGCAGTGACACCAGCCAGCATGCACGTGAACAAGTTCAGCCGGACCAGCCTATTGGCCCCATCGACAGCGGTAAAGACCTGCACATCACTGATTCACAGAGTTCTTGAAGGCAGACAGTGTGACGCAGAGACATCCCACAGGAACCGGTCGGTTTGGTGTATGCCATGAGGTCAGTCACAGGGCTTCCCACGGGGCTTCTGGTTGCCCCATCAGAGAATCTAGGTTCTGTTGATACGGTCGCCTTGGAAACATACATGAGAGCTGAAAATACCCACCAACAGGTTCTCCACTCCTCCCAGCTACTTTGCATTTTCGTGATACTTCGTACTAGGATGCAGCAGACATTCAGTCACACGCCCATCCTGGGCAGCCCTATCATACCCCCCCTTCCCCCAGCATGATTCCCTCAGCGTCTGGGGTGATTACAGGGCATAATCCTCCTGGAAACCTCTTACTTTGTTTTTGTTGCCGATTTAATCACCCGTAAATATCAGCTGTAGGACTCTTACTTCTGCCAGATTAGACTTTTGCCATTTTATTTCTCAGGTTTGCTAACTTTGTTCAGCTGGCTGGCGTGAGATTTTCAATGAAACAAGTCTGCACACGCATTTACATGTAACAGTTTTATTACCTTATAAATAGTCTGTAGGATTTGGAAACTACCCCAACGCTTTTTTTGTAGCTAATTTTAGATTCATAATGGAACAATATAGATTTGCCGTAAGATTTCCTGTGTGAGTGAGTGTCACACAAGGTGCGCGAGAGCTGGCAATCCTGATCTCTACATCTGCAGCGATATTCACACTTAACATACTTCGGTATGCTGGTCCTCACAATCACTTCCAGATCATTCTTAACTCCACCATCAACGGAGGGCATTAAGACTAAAGATGCCCCGATCAAACAGCAAGTGACCAGAAATGGCCGATTTGTGCCCTCAGAGGCCCAGACCGACAGTCCGCCAATCAATCTAAATATGGCTGATTTTATGAACTGCTCAAGCAGTGTACCAACTAATAGTGGTGGACTATATGGTGATATTTTGTCATACCCCGTTAGAATGATGAATTTAGCAGACACTTTTGTCAACAGCAACGTACAACTGAGGCAAGCAGCACATTACAAGCATATACCTAGTTAAGTCCTTGACACCATGTAAGTGCAGCTAGGCGGAGCTTCTAATGAATGCTTTTCCTTTACAGTGTGGGACAAAGACGTTAAATTCACAGTGTGTAAGACGAGTGAACAAGAAGTTGTAAGTGGAGGAACTACCCCAAAAACATTTGGAACAACAATTTAATTCGACACTTGCGGAGCCATTTTTATTTGAAAAGGATATTTTAAATTTTTCACTTCCAGAAAGTTCATTAAAGATGTGTTAAGTGTTTTAAAAAATAAAAATAATCAACTAAGAAAAGTGGAAATCAGCCAGGATCAGCAATCTCACATTATGCCTAATAAATAAATACCACCATATTCTTAGTCGAGATCCCATTTCAGACAATCCTGAAAGACATGGAATGTAGTTTTTTGCCACATCCAAGAAAAAAAGTAGAACGTTGGTTCTGGAACAGGGCTTCCCAGGATAAGGATGATGCCCACAGCTGGGACATTCCTCAGTGGTACCTCTGGGTGAAAAGCAGGAGCCCTGTACCCCCGCAGGGGGCTTCCAGAGATTTGGCCATCAAACCAGAGCACACACGCTGGGGCAAGAAAAACTAACAAACGCAAGGTGTCAGAAGCAGACGGTGAGAAGCCTTCCAGCAGGCCGTGCCCCATTCCAAGACTCACAGCTCCTCCGGAACACAAGGCAGCAGAAATAACCCAGTTATTTTCCCTCCGGCTCAACTCATCCTCACCATCCCTGCCATTCCGCTCAGTAGATTTTCCCTTGGCTGTCCTCCAAGGATGACACCGGTTCGTTTAGCAGGATCCTAAAACTGAAAACCGTAAATCCAACGGCACAAAGTCTAATCGACAGAACAGGCGAGGTATCGGCCACCGTTCAAAACACAGAGTTTGTTTATAAAAAAAAAAAAACAAACAGGACCTACATTAAATAGTGACTCATATATAAACAAAGACAGCCACTCAGCAGCCAAAGGACTGGCAGGCAGCTACGTACACCTGCATGTGAGACTACAATCCTTGCAAGACCATATTAGGGATGAAGACACAGTGGGACACTGGGGGCAGTCATTATCGCCATGTCCTTCGCTAAGGAGTCAAACTACAGGCGCGTGACAGAAGATGTGTGCGCCCAAAGGCCTTTAAGGGGCAATACAAGGTTTCTGTGTACATGCCTGGGGAGGAAGGTGCATGAGGCGTTGACAGAGATACCCAGGACAGCCAGGGGCAGCAAGGCGGAGGTATATTTGGCGTGGCAGAAGATAGGGAGTGACAGGGTGGAGAGATGGATTTCTGTGTTGATGAGAGGCTTTGGGCCGGGCCTTGGGAGGATCGTCTCATTCTACCATCTCACCTTGCCCAAACGGCTCGAGCGCCCAGCGGCCTCTGCTCGAGCAGCCATTGGCCAGGACAGCCCTGACGTGACCTACGTGAAGAGCGGCTGCTGGGAGAGCAGAGAGTCCTTCAGAGATATGGCAGCTTGCTCAGAGACTGACTGATAAACCAGGAATGGATAAACATCAGCGAATGAATGGAACAGTCAAAATACACTGATGAATAGGCCTACATCATCACAGCAAATTACAGTTCTTTCAACAGCATATTTGACATGACAAAATGGCACATTTATCACAGACTGCCCTATTTACTGACTAAGTAGTATTTGGCACGTTACAGCCGCGGTAAACAAAGGTTATGCCTGAAACTAAATACTGTGCTATGCACCGGATTACACAGAACACCCAAAGGTAACTGCTGAATAACGAAACATTCACGAGTCACATTAGAAATTGTGATGAGAAACTTGAGAGTTTTGATCCTGAACCTAATGAGAATCAGGAAACCTGCAACAAGAAAAATAAGCATTTGAAGATTATTTGGGTATATTTTGTCTACACCAGAAAGTAAACATCTTGTCAGGGGTCCTTCCACGTGAATCGACAGATGGAGATAAAAATGACTTTTGGATAAATAAAGCGTAGCAGGAGCACAGAAGGGAGTTCAGGGACGCATCGTCAACGCATGTCCCGCAAACAGCTGCAGTCGATCCTCCTTCCTGAGCACCATCTTCACATTTCCTTACATGGAGGCTGCAAAGACCACACAGCACTCAGAGACGGCTGCATCCCACCAGTCAGAGCTGCGAACAGCTCGTTTTGACTACAAAACCGCCCTTCACACTCCAAGACCAAACAAGACCCCTAAGCTCACAGCTTCCGGGTCTGCTCCATTCCACCTCCACATCCACTTCTGTGGCCTCCTGTCACCCCGACCGGCACAAGTGGGTGCCCTGCAGAACACGGCTGCCAGCAGCCGCACAGAAGCGATCTGAACCTGCCTGAGCACAGCACGACATTAAAGAAGTTCTCCCTGACCGCCCCAAGGCACCTCGACACCTCTGTGGAAACATCCTGGTCGTTTACACCCAGAATGGGCCCTCTTAAATGAGCTACCAGCCTCTGATCTGGGGGAGGGGAAAAAAATAAATAAACAAATAAATAAATCACTGGCTTCCCAGATATGGGGGGCAACATATGACCACAGGCCAGAGATTTATAAAGTGCTCTGCTGGGCGGGCTTAGGAGGGGTGGGGTGCAGCCAGCTGTCCAATGAGCCGACACTTACCCCTGATCTCACCGCCTCCCCCCCCAGCAGATTCCATGAGGGCTCAGTCAAGACGAAACAGACAAACCACCTGCGGTTTGGGCTTCCTCCCACCTCTCCATATCAAAGCACCGATGGCAGCCGGAGCCATGGCTGACGGTGTCCTTTTTTATTCTGTACATTAAAGGAGAAATAACATGGGGTGGTTAAAAAAAAATAGAGGAGGGACAGCCCTCTACAATGTGCTAAGCAGACCTAAGCATCCAGAGACCAACAGACTAGTTCTCACATGCTTACCAGCCAAGGTCAGGCTTGGCCAATCAGGATGGCCGTCACTGCCTCAGTGTGTGTGTGTGTGTGTGTGGTCCAGATATACCTTACTTTGTGGGGAAAGTGGTCTCCATAAGGGAAAACTCAATTTTCTAAAAATCCGTGACTGCAATCAAAAAACTATAAACGCGAAAAATCTCTTTTTTCCCATAAAAATGAATGAGCACTCCCCACAAAGATGTAATTAGAAGTCAGTCAGTGTGTGTGTGTGTGTGTGTGTGTGTGTGTGTATGTGTGTGAGAGACACTGGCCTGAGGGTCTGCGGGCAGAAATGCAGAAGAGCTCTGCAGGGCTGACAGTCACATTTCTCAGCCACGTGTCACACAGGATGACCGACTTCTCTGGGGCCGGCGATTAATTTTCCTCGACAGGCTCAGTTCAAAGGGGGAGCAGCGATGCGTTGCTGCACAGGTGCGTGCAGACGTGCCTCGGGAGGCGGGCAGCGCAGGGGAAGCGCAGAAGGCAACATTTCAGCCTGACAAACCTGCCTAGACTCATCCTTCAAGCTCCGTGCAAAACAGACACCTTGATGCGAGGAGGCGGTGAGGCACAGCTGAGGCTGAGGCTCCACCCACATAGCTGAGGTCACACCCAGCACCTCTAAGCACCCGACTCCCATAAATCAGCTGACACCCCCAGCAACCCTAGAGGGAACAGCATAGAACCACAAGGTGTTTATGACCCAAGATGAAAGTCAAGTCAAACCTAGGGAGATCCTACTGGACAGACTCCAGAGAATTTTTATGCTCTCCTTAGTTAAATAATCCACTTCTTAGACTTTCAACAACTGTGATGAACCTCCTGGATCATGAAACTCAACATACAAAATGCCAAGCATCCCCCCAGGTGAACTGAACAGACCCAACTACAAGGTGACTACAAAACACTTGGTTAGCAGACAGCGACACTGAAACTTCGAACCTGATGAGATGTTTTTGATGCACTGAACAAGGTCATGTAACAGTAATACAAGCATGAAGAAACTAAACCAGAGTCGCCATCAAACTCTGGACGATCCCTCCAGTCCAAGGACACTCATACAGTATATGTATGTATGTATGTATGTATGTATGTATGTATGTGTGTGTGTGTGCGCGTGTACATCCTAGGGGCTGCTCTGCAAATTTTGTTGCGCAAGAAATGTGCAATGACAATAAAGTCATTCTATTCTATTCTATATTTTCTGAGGGTGCTAATCTAAAAGTCACCTCAAATCACCAGGACTAGAGCAACCTAAGATCAATGCCTGGGACCCCATAGGTCTGCTTGGGACCTGTGCAAGGGCAAGCAGACCTAATAGCTCACAGCGAACCAACGAAGCAGTCACTCTCTCTCACACACAAGTACATAAAATGTGAGACATCTCCTCACATGCTGTGACAAAGGCTCATGCTGGCTGATCAGCATCCTTCCAACAGGCAGTTATTGGTCTCTCAGAGTTTGTGCACAGCCCCCAAAACCCTGACGTCTTGTGCGGGTGAAGGAAAAGCAGACTGAACTCTGGGTAAAAGCTGCTCCCCTCCATATTAAGTCCAGATGGTAACTCCACCCCCCAGCAGACCATTTCTCAGTAAACCCACACGCATCTGAACGTCCAGCATCGTCCATTAACTGCAACCACCACGATCATGACAGGATAGACAGACAATCCTCCAAAGGGCCGTAAGCTGAGCAGAGCAGAACGAGGACCAAATGTCCTCCTGCTTATGTGCAGGTTGTCGCCCCGGGGTCAAGCTTGGGTAGGTTGGCCCCTTGGCTGGGGTGGCGCTGAGCTCAGGAGAACAAGCGGATGATGCCTGTTAGGAGCGGTAGCAAGCCCGGGGTGATGGGCTGGGCTGGGCTGTACCACTGCCAAGGGACAAGTGTGGAAAAACTGATTCACGGGTAACTCGAATGCGTACTCAATGTGCTCTCACTCCAACTAAGCGCGTCGTGAGAGCGACAGCTAATTATAGAACAGGGTGTCAGGAGAGGGCCGGTGAAGCCCAGGTGCCAGGCCAGACACTGAACAGACACCTGACACGGAATGGGGTGTACATGGACCGGACGACACCCCGTACGGGCAAATTCTCACTAGGCGAAGTCTCCTTGAGGTCTCAGAGTGGTACAGGTAAATGCGACACTGAATTTCAACAGGAGAATGTTTCAGAGTTTGAAGAGCAAAGTGGGAATCCCAAAACTTTTGACGAAAACACCTACAACCAGGAATGAACCCCAGAGGCTTCTCCTACAAAACATACCTGCTTTGGCAAACAATTCACTGCAACTGCGAATCATCAGTGAGTAAGATGCTGTTCCCACAAACAGGGCGGAACTGGAAACGGCCGCTGGTGGCGTGCGACTCTTCCATAACGCATGACAGACGTTTGAAGAATGCGATCCATTCCGCAGCTGTCGAACGTGTTCCACAGATGAGTTACCCTCCGCGGGACATGTGACACAACATGTAAAGGGCGCCACTGCTGCAGTCTGGCTTCTTACAAGCATCTACATGAGCCCCAAGACTCCCTGGAATGAGAGGGTGTACATGGCCTTATTCACCCATCTGTCGGTCCGGAGCTGATAACTACCGGGTCCGACGTGTCACAAACCTGCGAGGAATGACAAACACAGCAGCATCTCAGACACCCGCCCCAAGCCTTTGTGATGACAGAAATGCACATCCACCAGCTGGCAGCTGATAGCTAAGCATACCGCGCCTGATCGACACAGGAAGTAGCGCTCGTCGGCTCTGTTTTGGGCTGCTGACAGCCAAGCCGCCGCTGGCCAGCCGCTCAATAACGGTCAAACAGTGAACTGCAAAGCCAGTCCATTGAGGCTGTGTCACGAGTGAGGAGTCAATGCCATGTGGGATTAGAGCTTTATAAAGGAGGAGCTGGGAGCTGCGATGGAAGTAGGATACAGGGCTGGACGATAACCGACCGGATGTCAATAAAGGGGCAGCTCAAACACACCACGGTTACGTGCCGCCGCCGCCACTGCTTTTGCTGCAGAATAATGTCACATAGCAAACATGCAGGCAGAGCGAGAAAGTGGTGCAATAATGAGAGAGGGGGGGCATTTTTCCATCTAATTAAGTAAAGTGGAAGCGTACCTTCATTACCATCGCCCAAGTCTGTCAGGCATCTCCAAAGACGCCACAGGAAGAGGGCCGGCGGGCTCGTAAAGAGAGAGCGAGGCCCACAGCGAGCATTCCTGCTAATCGGGGCCAGCAGGCCGATGCCCATGTGTTACCCATAATGCCTAGGGGTCTGTAGGGGGAGACCACACATCCTTCCCCAGAGGGGCACAGGGAACGAGGGTCAGCCATATCGCCTGTGACCATCGTCATGGCTACCCCTAGCTACAACCCCAGCTGGGGTATTTTTAAAGATGTGAACGATACCAATACCCCCGTCTCTGAGTACCTAATGGGTCACCCAGGGCCGGACACGTTGCTCCCGTGAGGGGGGGGCCCTGCTCTTTGCTGACTACGTGAATAGTCACACTGTGTCAGCTCAGTTGGTACGGACCTGCTAAGCCAGGCTTACGCAGCTGGAACATTGCGAGCTGACTTTGCCCCACGGGGTACCGGGCAGCACCGCCAGCTCGCTCCAGATGTGACAGCACATGGGGGCTTCCCCTGGTCACCCTCCCCCCCGCCGGTAATTCAACACCCCCCCCCCCTCGAATACAGCCTTCACTCAGCCAAAAAGGGGCAGATTAGGCACATGGCTGAGCTCTTTGTCCCTGAGCTGGGGGGTATGTCTGGGGCTAGGTGGCTCCCAGAACAGCCCCCCCTATCAGAAATGGAGGGGGGGGGGGCTGGATTTTCAAGGTGACCAAGCCGCCAATCAGCAGCGCCACACCCCTGGTTGGAATGCGTGCCGAGGTCACGCTGCCCCGCCCGCCCGCCCTCCCTCCACGCGGCTGCTATCGCAGGCCCAGCGCTCACCAGCACCGACCCGACCCACTGCTCTCACGTTACAGTCCGCGCACAGCCAGCTTCCTGAGAATACCTTTCACAGAAACGCGAGCGGGCTCCAGGTTAAAGGTTACCAGCTCTCATAACCTACTCGCAGATGTTAGCGGATGGAAGGTAAACACACAGGCAAGGCCGCAGTCACCTCCTGGTTAATGGCCCGAAATCCCATAACAAACATCCATCCAAGAGGAGCAGCTACATTAAACAGGGGCGGGCACACAGGTACGTACATACGTCTCCAGCAACAGGCACAAGGAAAAACTTCTATCTGGTGGCACGCAGAGCGCCTTCCACTGCTTACAGGCGTGTGTGCGTCCCGATGGACTCAGCCGGCACCAGCCATATCTCACTCAGCGCCAGGACAAAAGGCTTCAGACAGGCAGACTCCTCTGTGCCGCCGTGGCCAAGCCACGCCCACTTTTAACACCCACGTCCTTATAGGACGCAGTGTAGTCAAGTCACCGCCCCCTGTAGTCCTGTAGGGGGCGGGGGGGGGCTGTGCGTTTAGGGTTAGTCATAGAAGAAGGGCTTAGAGTGGACAACATCCTGAGTGTCTGAAAGGTGCCTATGCGAGAGTGATTCATGTGTGTCACGAAGCTGGCCGCCTCATCCACACCGCTGGGGGCCACAGAATGAGATGTCAAGGTAACGTCCCTCCCGGCTCGACCAGGCGGACAAGCCCCCTTCCCCCCCCCCCGTTACTTCATGAGCATTAACTCGAAACACTGAAACACTCCAGCTCGCAGTGAGAAACCGAGTCTCCATGGTAACAAGAAGACAAACCATGTAAATATTACTATCAGGATGTTTCATGTTTATCATTGACAGACATAAAGTCCAATCAAAGAGCAGAACAGGATGCCAGGCCTGAGCCACGCAGGCGGAGACAGACGCGGCCCAGACAGGGGGCCTGCAGCCAAGGGGATCCATCGAGATGGATGCTAAGCAAGAAAAACTCTGACACTTGACGTTCACGGAGAAGCCGTTGAGGGAATTCCTCGCGGTACGTCCACATGTCCACTCAGATGCAAGAACGTTACCCCACACCACCACCACCACACACCGGCCATCTGCCGACAGAGCCCAAGTCCAGCTGGAGCTTAGTGTTGAAGAGAAAAATCCATGAGCATAGCGACAAGCAACGAAAACGATGCGTGACTGAATCACATGGTAAACACATAACAGCAAACCCAGCTTCGAGTGCGAAAAAACAGGGCGAGCGTTTCAGAGGTATGACATCATCACCATGGGATCACTGGGGCACGTGTGCGACCGATTAAAGGGTCCCTGTGTATGACCAAACCACAGTACGCACACAATATCCTAGCCTACTATATCCACTGGGAGCAACCCAATAACCACGGCCTGTAGCTCCCCCCACCAAATCAAAGGCCAGTTCTGAATTGAAAGGCCCCCCAAATCCCACCACAGCCCCGTGGCTCCTCCCTGTCAAGGCTGTAATCAGTGCTGCCTTAATATCAAACATCAGGCCCACCATCTTGTGTGAGCTGTAAAGGAACCACAATCATTTTGAGGTCTCCGGTCTTCAGAAATCTTTTAAATTTAGCTCTGGCTACCGCAGCGATACCTCCCACCACTGGGGGCAGCACTCTATTAGGACAGTGGTCCCGTGAGCATCTCCGCAGTGCAGATGTCATTGCGCTGTCTTGTCCTTGAGGTCCCACTGGCCATTTTTCTGACTGTCTGTACCTAACCTTCTGTCTCACTCCTGTAGCCCCCCCCCTCCGTGAATCAGCCCTGCAACACAATACAACCATGACAACCCAACTTATAGGTTTACCTTGAAACCGGCTTGGGCCGCATTATGGTGGTAGTGCGATATTTTCGTCAAAGTTGGCAAATTGGAGAACCAAAATATCAAAATCACTTTGCTTTTGAAAATACTGCCAAAATACCGGACACCGTGGCATACCTACCAACCTCAAAACCTGTGAATGAAAACCAGGGTTTGTACAAAAAGCTTGATCACTGCTCGCTGAAATTTCGGAAGTGATCTACCAGCAGCTCAGTTCTAAGGTCACCCAGCACGGGGCCAGTCCCCTAACGCCAACACATGGGGCCACAGACACAGACAGGTGACATGGAGGTGCAGTCATACTTCATCACTTCATAATTCTTTGCATTGACTGATTGCGCTGCTGAGAGACAGGATCCACCACTTTTAAACAGACTGCAATTACCAGGTTACCGACTGACAAGAAGAGGAAGAGCCACAGGAGAGGATTTCTCATACTGCCGCACCTCGGCCACCTTCCCTCACAGCCGATCCCGTCAACAGGAGAAGTAACAACAACAAAACTGAACCTGCTGAGAAAGGTGTCTGTCTGCATGCAAACATCTCTTCCCATTTTGGTCAGGTGAGGCTTATCTGAAGCAGCGGACTGTGACGGGAGGACAGTAGGTCTGAAGAGTGACATTGACACCAGCATCGCCTCCCCCACAGGCCCGTGAGGGCACCGACATCAGGGACAAAACGAGGCCCAAATGTCACTTCACATCCACAACTACTTTTCCCTGCTATGCCAGTTCAACACTGTCCCCCCCCCCAGGTACACTGCAAGGTGACCCTTGGGGCGGCTGGGGTGACATCACATGCGTCGCATTTCTGCTGCGCTCCGTCTGCATGCGGGAATGTGTACAGTGACTGCGATGACATCCCTCTGCGAAACTCCAGAAGTCAGGGCAGCGGCAGCAGGGAAACAATTACAGAAATCCAGGAAAACCAAACACCGAATTTCACCGTGGTGAAGTAAACAGAATGAGTGGAGTTGTGACTAAGGTGGTGAAAACTAACAGGATGTGGGCTCGGCCGCGGCACCTCGTACGGCGGGTGGACATCCTCCCCCTCATTTTGGCGAATTCAGAGAATCCGCGAATCACATTTACAGTCTAGTCCGTAATCGAGCATCTGCAAACACTGTAGACCTGCAAATAGGGGACGGAGTACATCTACTTATCTTTAATTATTGCCTTTCTTACCTTTTCTCAAACATGACCAGGCAGGAGAATCACGTTCTATGTAACTCAAAGTCTGCAGATGAGCAAAAACAGGCCCTACTCCGATGGTAAGGCACGACCAAACTGGTAACCTGGCTACTTGTTCACCCTGAAGCATCACTTCCTGTAGTATCTCAAATCAGACCTTGGGCTTAGCGCTGCCTTTTAAACGCCAGGACCTCACCTGGACTCCAGCAATGATCACACCCAGACACACAGGATCTACTGCAAGAAAACCCCATGAACCACATCGAAGACGAGGCACTCTACAGGGAATCCCCAATGGTGACACGTCAACAGTGATGTGGGGCACTGCATCAGAGAGCATTCTGTAAACAATCCTGACTGGAAATCATACTTTTTTTATAGTTTAAGTTAATTGGACGATAATGATGCTAAAGGTTAACTTAATGGGTGGAACGGACTGGGCACCGTTGGAATAGTGTGATAACAGATTGCAGCTCATGTGACCCAAATCTCAGGACTGATAAAGACTCCCGCCCACATCTTTAATACAAGCCAGGAGAAAATTAAACAGCTGCTTATGTGGACCCAGTCAGAACAACAGCCAACAACAAACCCGCCTCCAATGTCGGCCCGCCCAGGGCCACGCCCAGCCCCCATCCATAGGTACCCAATACATTGACTGGGAAACCCCGGTCCATCCCAGTCCTCAGTCCCACCTCTTTTCCAGCCAGAGACAGCTTTAATCCTCTGATCTCCGTCTCTCTTGGGCAGGCAAATCCACCTAAATAGAACCACGACTCGGGTTCACGGGAAAGTGAACTTCAGCGGGCCTCTGGACCTCCTGGTTCTGTTCGGACGCCGCCCACAGAAAGGCATCCATACAAGCCTGTTCAGGCTTTCACTGACTGCCAGGCCAGAGATAATCACTGAGGACTCCCCCCTGTCCCACCCACAGACTCTCCGGACACCCTGAACTTCGAAAACGAGTCTTCCTGCCCTCCCTCAGCTACAGAGACCCACAAGCAGCTGTAATCGTTAATGTAAGAGTTTCTTTACGTTTCCTTGATGGCTAATGCTGCAATCTGCTGCTTGCCAGGGATCGGCTGGGAAACCCCCATCTGATGACCACCGTGCCGAACCTTCCCTGTGCTGCGGAGATCGCACCCCATCCCAGCCCAGCGGAGAGAAGCCAAACCAAGGGGCCCAAGTCAACTTACAACCCAACTGGGATCCGGTAACCTTTTCTCAGGACAGTATGAGTAAGTCCACCCCTCCACGAAGGTAGGAAACGTTACTCTCATAAATGTTCTGGAGGAAATTTACAAGCACGACTCCCAAAATACTGTGGGTGGGGCTGACGTCACCCAGACTTCCTGCGAAGTATATCTGACAGGAACATTCAGCAACACCTTCCTAACCTGACAAATATAGTTGTTCCTAAGATGACGCGGGGCCATGAGGGATCTTACTCTGTCCCCAGGAGCAAATAACCCATCACGGAAAAGCTGAGAGTGCATGGGAATGGGGTGAGACTGAGGGAGAGGCGAGTCGAGCAAGGACATTAGATCAACAGTTAGCCTTTCACTCGCATTAACGCTAGCTGGCCCATGTGACAAAGGAGGACAGCTCACTAAAGAGCAGTGGCATCACATGTGGGGCGCTGGACGGACACCAATCTCCCCACCACCACTGTGTCCTGGAAGCCGCTTCAAGCACAAAACTATTGTGTGTTTTATCGTTCCAGAATCGCAGTGCCGGCAAACAACGTCAGTGCATGGGGAACCTGTTCACTGATTTGTTAATCAAATATGGACTAGACCAAGACAAACCACAGTTCACAGCACCAGCCTGACAGGTCTGCTAAACATCACAGAACCATGTGGGAAGATCAGCCGCCACAAAGAGGCAAACCGTTATTTCTCCGTAAGTAAAAAGGCAACCGCAAAATGGAAAAGAGATCTGACCCAACAACGCACTTTGTTTATTTGAGTTTGTTCATTTCCAGCCCTCGTCGTTAACACAGCCAGTCCAAACTTTGCGTTACTACGCTCCTGACATAGATATAATACCCTACGCCGAATATGTCAACGCCATTTCATCCTGATGCTCAGGCTAACCCTTAAAAATGCAGCACCCCAGCCGCGTCACAGAGCAGAGGGTGGCTCAGACCCGAGGTGGGTGGGCAGGGAGAAGTACGTGAGCTGGCTCCTTACCAGGATGCAGTATCCAGAGTGCATCCCATACTGAACACCCATACACCCTCAGTGACGCAGGAGGGTGAGGGGCAAGGGCAGGATGAGGCCAAGGCCAGAGGCGCATGCAAATGGCGCCTTTTAGAGACGAGTATGCAGCGGGTACAGCTCCAGTCAAGCGGGACAGCCGGACAACAGCAGCGAATAGATACTTTACTCTGGATGGACCATAGCAGACAGGACTCCGGGGTCTAGGTGGATGAGCAGGGCATTCAAAAACGCAGACTGGAACGGAGCTGAAGAACCCATCCACAAACACACCGAAACCAGCACTGTGCAGTTCTGCACCACAGTCTTCATAGTGTAGCTAAGACTCATTTCCATAAAAAAAGACACACAAAAAAAAAAAAGTATCTAAAAATGGAGCCAAATTAGACCCCAGAGTGGCTATGAATGGACCGGTTGTAGTGCACGAACGCGCAGGCCTGTCTCTACTCGGTGTAAAGCTATGAACCAATGACGTCTCCAATGCGTGTGCTGGTCACTGCACTGCCTAAAGGTTTGGCTGCAGAACTCAGGGTGCTGCACGGATTTTTCATAACATATGAAGGAACTGAAATTGAGTACTGCAGGACTTCTTCATCCTCCATCAAGAGGCTGGGATCCCACACGGTGCTGAGGGAATCAGAAAGACCCAAAGGCTTCAGAGGATATCCAGGATTCTCATTTGGATATCTGTCAAGATGGAGGAGCGCTGACGAGCAGCTGGCCCTCCTCATCAGCAAGGGGGGGGGGGGCTGACATGGGGGGATGGAGTGCTCAGTAACCAATGGGGGGCGCTGACAAGCAGCTGGCCTACATCACCTGCAGGGAGGGGGACGATGAAGAATTGGGGTGTTCCAGCCTATGGGTCAACCAATGGGATGCCTCAATGGGGGAGCTTGGCACCCTCCTCTCTTAAAGGGGTCCCACTATTTAAGACTGGGAATACGGATCGACCTCCTGACCCAGCACAATGAGCAAGGTCAAGGGGCCCGTTTATCCACAAAGGCAAGCTGCTGTCGCCGCTGGAGGAATACCAACTAACCACCAGCCATGCGGCTGAGGGAGATGGGGATTCAGTGTGTGTACAAAGAATCACAGAGAGGGTTACGGGGACACCCTGCTACCAGAAACATTGCAAAGGTGGTCTGGAATGAGGTATGCTGTGAACTGCACAGCCGAAGGGGAGGGTCCATTCAAACTCATTATCTATGCTGAACGTGCAGCGACTCCCCACAGCTTAATAAAGCGATAATGAGATCTGAAACTGAAGGTCAAGGCTCATTGAGGGCAGCAGGGGGCGCAGTAGAGCGAGTGGGTGGTTGGGAGCTCAGGGCGAGGCCAGGGGGCTCCTCCCCATCTGAGGACCACCGCCGTGACAGATGGGGCCACAGAGCCACGGCTGGGACCGCCAGGGGGTGGGGCCAGGCATGAATTACAGGGAATGGGCCCTTTGTGCTCCCCTGCTGGTGCGCGCAGCTCGGAGAATGCCGCATTCAGAGCGCCACACCGGCCCTTTGTTACCGCAGCTCCCAGGAAGGCGCCGGCGACTTGGTACGGCAGCGTCAGCAGGGTCGCAGCTCCCCGCTAAACGCCCTCAACATCGGCCTGTTTGGCAGGTTCACTAACTGCACTGCGATGCTTCCATCGCCATGCCTCATTGTGATTGGTCCAACCGGTGGGCGTCGCCCCCACCATGCTGGGCACCCCCTTCACTGGCCGCACAGCTCTCCATCGGCGGTTCCTCAGGGATGGAAACACGCAACAGGTTGGGGGTGGGGTGGGGGACAGGAGAAATTAAAGAACCCAGCAAATAACATTCCATTTGGATCAGGAACTGCTTCACAGAAAACACCTCTGATGGCTTTCCGAGGGCAAACGTGAGTGTTTCACCCCCACCGCAAGGTCCTTGCCCGTTGCCATAGAAACAGAGACAAGAGGTGCAGGCTCAGAAGTGCGCAAGGTGTCGATTAAAAACCAATGAAAACAACTTACCACCAACAAACCACATCCAGGTTGGAGACCGTCATATGATCCACTGATCCCAAAATGAATTTTTGGCAGCAAACCCTGACCTGATCCACAGGGATGGTTCCTGACAGGGAGATGTGCCTGGTTGTGTTCAAGACATGCATGTGAAAGCCTTTGTATGACTTCAGGGACATAAGCACCACAAGGGGGCGCCTATTCCTCTCACAAACACTAATATATGGTGCGGCATTCCAGTTACGGGTGTGCCCGCAAAACTCCCCACAAGGGCGGCACATTCCCCTGCCGCCCCCCATCTCCACCTGCATTTATTTAATCCTGGAGAACCTCAGCCTACGTCAAGGCAGCCCCCACTGGGAGGTTGGCAACCAGCCAGCACAGACGAGTAGGGTCTGTTTCATCCACGTGGCTCTCAAAGGGTCTGCAGATCGACCACGGACACGAGGAATGGCCGCCAGCCAGGTGGCAGCTCAAACGAAATTTTCAGAAGGGGTCCCAAACAAAACTTTAAGTGACAAGCCTTTCCCCTCGCCTGTGTGAATTACCCCAAAAGCCTGATAATTACAGACATTTACGCGCTAAACAAACTGCTCAGCGACTGACGCACTTTAGGGAGGGGCCTCATCAGCAGCCCCATTGTGGCTGAGCACAGGCCCCCCCATGCCAACCCTCCGGAATTGGGTGTGTAACATTCCGACCCACAGACCAGGTTCTTGGGGGTGCTCGTTAACAACGGAGATGCGCGAAACACACAAAAAAAATAAGCAAAGGAGTCAGCCCCAATATCGCTGGTTGGCACGGCGGTAAAACTCCCTGTGGCAGAGGCAGCTCCCGGCTGACCCAACCGGCCTCGTTAATTAGAGACTCCTGCTGTCAGCAAATTCCAAACAAGCGCTCCAGAAGATCCTGCTAACCAAGCAGCATGAATTCCCAGCTGGGCTCAGAAGGGCACCAGCAGGCACCCTCCCGGCCAGCAGGAGTGCAGAGCATTCAGCAGATAAGGTCATGGGGTGACGGACATGAGGGCAGGGCTGCGGAGAGCTCGCAGAGAACCGGGGTGCGATCAAAACCCTCCCCTGACGAGTCCCCACCTGCCCATCATGTCAGCGCCACAGACATCATGGGAACCAGGTTAAACTCTGGCATCATGCAGGCTCGCGTGCAAGAAACACAGACCAAGGCAGACATTACACCACTCAAATTGTGGGCTGTGCAGGTGAATCGCACCAGATTTCACAAGAAGGGCAGACCAGTCTTCAGTCCCCCACACCCACGCTGGTGATTCCCTCCGCTGGATCCAGTCATCGCAGTCCCAGGTGCATGTTGACTAAACAGTCCCATCTGATCTTAAAACAGTCACACTGCAGGTATGATCACCGAGCAAAGCCAAATTAGTCAGTAATCACCAACTGAGCGGATGCTGTGGGCTCAAACCTCATCACTGACAAGCAGGTAGGTGCAGAGTATCAAAAAGTGACCTAAAACAAGTTTCTCACTCGGCACGTTCGACTCATTTCACGTAAGAAGAGGTACTGAGATGTAAATGAAATTATCAGAAAGATCACACCTTCAGGCAGACACCTTTCCGGTAGAATACACAGAAAAGAGCTATAAAATAAATATCTAATGACTCCCCACAAAAATTAAATTCCCTACCAACGAGGTGAAGGTTTTCTTACATGTGCACAAATCACGGTGAAAAGGGAAAAGCAAACAGCCCATGCACACACGGGACCGTCTGTACGGTTCACGTAAATTAAAAGAAACTTTTAATGCTTTGCAACCCTTCGTCTTCATTTTCACTTTCATGACTCTATCCTTTTAGAAACAGCTTATTATGTGACTTTTCCCTCAATGGGTCCGGCTGTTTCACATTTTGCAACTTCGGTTGTCCCGAAGGCAGATAGACCATGATTGCAAAATAACTCAAAACATAGTACGAAGTTTCACCATGAACTTCAATTATAAAACATTATATACACCCGCAATTTACGCACCTCGTTAAAACGCAACCAGAATTCTAAAAATTCCAATGTAGGGGAGGCAAAAAATTAAATTAGAGGGCACAGGTGTAAAAATAAAAGCGTTTTCCACATGTCCGGCGACACCTCGCATCTGCACTGTCTCCGTCCCACCCATTAAAACACGGTTTCAGGTTAACAGCCCAGAATCTGTGGAAGGTAATAACCGACACACAGTGCAATCTGCAACAAGAACATGAAACACTGTCACTTATCTAACCATCGGCCGCGGTTACACCGTCCTTACCTTGGAAAATGACCCATCATCCAAGCGAACCGCACGAAGCCTTCGCACCAGGAATCTCCGCCAGCACAATAAGGTACGGCTCGGCTTTTGCAGGTGACATCATCCCATTCGCACTGACAATAGTGCGCATGGACTGGTGATAATGCGCCGCGGGTGACTCTGGGAGTTGTAGTTATTTTGGGTGCTGTAGCCCGCTGCCGGCGCTTCCAGTGAATGCAGTGTCCCGAAATGAGTTCTACCCGATAATATTTTCCGGCCAATAACGACCGTAACAATACAGTATGGTTCCGACGGCCCTACCTTCTCATGGTCCTGTGTGGTTGTAGTGCCATTTTACTGAAATCTTTAGGTCACAATTAAGGGGAAACCTAACCTCACAAGATGAGTGGGCTACATGAAGTATGGAACGATGTTCCATACTTCATGTAGGCAAGAGCTCAGTCTATCTCCATTTCCTTTCTTTTTCTCTCTCTCTCTCTCACACACACACACACACACACACACACACACACATATATATTCACACTGCACCCTCTCCCAAAATACACTACAATTATGATGCAAGGATTTGATTCAAGCAAAGGTGTTTTTGTGACCCCTGCTGGAGAGGCTCTGCAATAACATAATGTTTAAAACCTTCAATCACACCTTACCGTCCTACATTGAGGGGATTAGTGTCGCACAATGCGGAGGTGTTCAACTCTGTGTTGGATTCTTACTGACGTATTGAATTACTCTCTTGTTTGTGTTGGTGGTTTCTCAACATGGGGAAGCACAGCTCTCTCTCCATTGCTGTTTTTGTCTAGTGTCTGATCTTAGTCAAATGAAGGCAGAGCTAACAGTCTGAGGCCGCAGAGGCTGGCTGCTTTGGGACAGGCCCTGCCCTGTGGACTCGCTCACCCAGCTGCAGGCCAGTGCCAAAGAGACATTAGTCTAGTCACAGCCACAGACCGTCATATAGAGAACCACAAGGTTTGAGGGATGAAGCGGTAACCAGGGTAGGCTGCCAGCATGTTGGAGAAGATGGTCACTAGTAAAAGTCCAGCCCAAAAACAGCAGCCACGCCTGGATAAACAGCGGCTCTCTGTGGTATGTAATGTGGATAAGGGAGAGACATTAACACATATGGCCTGAGAGAGCAGGGTGATGGTCTCCACAGTGCTGCAGATTACGTGGGTGCGTGCTTAACGGCATCTGTTTGGAACGAGATCCGAGAAAACTTGTGCATGGAAATACTGCAGCAGAGCTCACAGAAATTGGTCCTGTGCCCAAGGCTGTGACCTGGGCTGTAGCCCAAGATCCCAAGTTGTAGAGGGCCCCAATTATTATTATTTTTTTTGCAGCAGCATTTAGGGCCCCCAACCCCCTAAATTAAATCCTACCCATGCCCCAAGCCCCAGCCCCTCCTCAAAGGTATTCAGGAATCTGGATCTAGCTCAGTTTGCATCATGAAGTCTTTTAAAAGCCGGCTAAACAGCTAAACAACATAATGGAGGAATCCAGAGGAACGGATTGGTGAAAGCAGGGTGGCGGACAGTGAGACTTTTGGACTGGAATTAAAAACTGGCCCTGGACATTGGGGTTCCCCACGACAACTTTTGCCGAGCAATAGATTTTGCCGATTGGTGGGGGAGTTCTGTCCTGGAACAAGTCTGGGATAGACTGGCTCACACAACCATCAGCCTGCTGGGACGCCCTGGGCTCGTCCACACTGCAGACCTTCAGAGAAAATGCAGCCTGCGGCTGTACAGGGTCCGATGCTCACTGATTAGAGAGAGATTTTCATTGAGTCACACGATTCACTAAGAAACAAAGCAGGGGCTTGTAGGCCTGGCAGATTTTAAAGAGCAGCTTCCACGTCAGCCTCAGTCCCCCACGCAGCACAGCACGCACCACTCTGCACCCAGGCCACGTGCATCCGCATGCAGCGTGTCCAGTACAGTCAGTCTGGACATGTTGGCTGCTTGAGAAGAGCCCCCCCCCCATTGTCCAGACTTAAGAGAGTCCATTATCATCCTCATGTGATGCTGGCCAGGCCAAGTAGAACTGAAAACGGGGGGTGGGGGCTTCAAGTACAGATATCAATGTCAGCACTCACTCCCTCTCTCACTCCATCCATCCATGATTCACTCAGTCACTCAATAATTCACTTACACACATGCTGACTGCGTCTTCTGCTCAGGGATTCTGCTCAGATAATTCACTCACTTACAAGCTGACTCCATCATCCCTTCAATAATTCACTCGCTACTTATTACATTCATTTTCCATCAGCAGAATCTTCACCAGCTCCTCTGGGACCCCTTGTCATTCCTTATATTCACTGTATTCCACCAACAGCACACTGGAGCAGCTAATCAAGGTGAACATTCAGAAGATTAAATAGTTAGAGTCTTTTTATAAGATATAACACATCGATGTCCACTGTGTGGTCATAACAGGATCTACATAACAATACCATGGGATTCTGGTCTTCAGTCCAACTCTTCTCACCTTCCCAAACTGTCTGAGCCCTTATTCTCCTGCCCTGGGAACACAGTATGCAGTGAACGCAGGGCAGAAGTGCAGTGCTTTAACGTAATTAACAAGTCTGTTTTGAAGCTCTGGAAAATCTTTGCACGGTGGGGTGTGGAACAGCACAGAAGCCTCCCCACCCCCATCATAAATTGGGGTTTAGTCATGGTGGATGTTCTGTGAATGAACACCCTGGTCTTCTTTTCTGCTGAACTGCTTGGGTGGCAAAGAAGAGGGTGGATTTCTTATCGAGGTCAGTGCCCATTCATCAGTGTTGCTATTTGGTCAGAGCAGGGCTTAATGACAGGGCCAAGGGCAGGCGGGTCTAAGGCCAGGGCCAATTGCCCAGGTTGCTGAGGTCATTATTATTAATGTATAACAGCAATCAGCTTAGAAAACATCTAAAAATCCACATGGACGTGTCTCCTTTCTTTCTATTTTTATCAGGAAGGTCAAACCATTTTATCACGAGTCCTGCAAATGCTTCACTATGATTGATCGCTTATGTTTCAGTCAAACTGCAGAGTTGAAAATTAGCCACCCATTATCTGAGCTTGGCGTGCCTCTTGTCAGCCCCCATCCCGGGGGGCCTGCTCTATTTTACCAAGTTATTGCACGACCTTATGGCTGACCTCTTCCAAGCACCCCGCCTGTAGTTTGAGCCTGCAGCCATATCTATGAGCTAACCATCACCTTTCAGCTGAGACTAGCAGGTGTGGAGCAGCAGTGAACTGACACGTGAGCGGTTTGTTCACATTTTTTTTCAGTGCCTTTGTTGAATGACTGAACTCCATTCCACCCTTATCGGGCTTTTGATCATGCCAACTGGCAGCCAGCTGTGACCCACCCGCACGTTTCCGTATCAACAGTCTCCATCCAGCCTTTGAAACATGACTTTGCTCTACTTATTAGAATCATAACATGGTGGATTATACCACAGAGAAGGATCTAGGTTTAGTATGATTATGACACATCAGCAGACTGTTACTGGCTGACTATGCGGGGGCCTTGGGCAGGACAGAAAACCAGGCTGCTTTCCTGAACTGCGTTGACGGACGAGGCTGCACTGAGGAAGGCAAAGTCGACTCATCCGGCTGACAAAAAGCAGAGGGGTGATAACATGACGCCCACAATCAAAGCTAAAATGGGAGGCTTGTTAGGGATATGACAGATTCACCGCCTCCACATCGCTACTCCTTGACACTGAACTGAAACAGGATGTCTAAGGATGTCACATGCTTCATCTTTCATGCTGGGGGGGGGGGTCTTCCATGTGACCACACAGCTCTGCCCTGAAGCATGATGGGGAACCAGGTTGCTCTGACATGATCTTCTTTTTTAAATACTCCCCTACAAAATATTACCCATTTAAATCTGATTAGCATTTTAATGTCATTTTAGTGTTTAGTAGGTTCCTTGGAATGTACGCTAGACCGTACTACATCTGGGCTGGTAAGTTTAGGGTGGAGTTCACCGGAAATCGCAGACTAAAATTTCTCGTTTTTAAATTTAGAACCACCTCTCGCACTGCAGATGTTCTGTCTAAAAGCGTCCAGCCCATGACAGTGCTCCAAAAGCCTTTTTTTCCTATTGAGAGAAGCATATGCAAAAGTGAGGACTTTGCCTGCAAGGCAGGGATCTGTCACTTTAATTAGGCCCCTCAGACCTGCTGTGATGTTTTGGTATAATCGCAGAACCAAGCCTGGCGTGAAGATAATCAGTGAACAAACAGAGTCAACAAACAGACTCATTTTCATCTACTTCAGCTCCCTCCATCGCTGACCTTTTTCCTGTATCGATCTTGTAAATTCACCGGTGAATCACCCTCTCCAGCACCAGCACCCCCACAGCTGCCGTTCACAGCAGCCGCGTTGGGTGGGAGCGCAGCCAGATCCTGCGTAATAAAGCGCCTCTCAATAGGTGAATGCCATCGCTATCTGCATGCCGCTTGCAGACCATGACGACCGCCTTTGACCTCCAGAAAAGAGTAAACAAGGTGCTGAATGGGAGATTGATGCAGGATGAGCTGGAACCTCGGCCAAAACGGGACAGGAGAAGCGTGGAGGTGGGATGCTGTTGGGAGGAGAAACATTAAGAATCACCATCTTGACCTAACATAGCAAAGTCTTCAAAATCTGACTCCACCCAGGTGAGGGGGACAGTAGTGTGTATAATGTGGCTCAAACAGCAGGCAGAAGTCCAACCAGCCTTACCTGTCCCTCCAGTCCTGTGTGCCAGTTGTCAAGCCTTCATTCCGGTTTTGCGTCTCCTTCTCCTCCAAGGGGGTGCAGAACACATGAGCGCAGACACGGCCCCGTGGATGGAGGTAAGCCCGCACCCGCCCGGGTCTGACTTCCTGCGAATTTTTACCACCCGCATATCATGGCTCAGACATGCATTCATCTGCTGTACGCATTCACGTAAAGTTTACCACGGTTCACTGAAACACGCCACCACGTTGCTTCAGATCCCAAGGGCAGCAGTCGTGTATAGTGTGGTTTATCACCAGTATCTCTGTCGACAAGGTCACTGACACTCAAACTGTTCCGGAGAAGAAGACCAGTCTTTCACAAAGAGTCTGCCGCCAGACTAGCTCAGCTGCTGCATCCTCCGCCAAGCCTGAAACATCTGATCGTATCCAAGAGCTTGACATCTGTCCTGCTGGTGGATGGCTGGAGCCTGACTAGGTGAGGAAAGGAAGCCGTCACCCAACACCCTCCATCCAAGGGACATGATGTCACCAGAGGTCAAGGAGCTGATACTGGTGATACTGACACTTTGCACACAGAGTCGAGGTGAGGACTTCCAGCTGCCCCAAGGCAGGCCATTCAGGGTGTGTTTCCTAGTCTTGGAGGCCATACCAACACTCATGGATGTTGTGAGTTCTCAGCATGGTGATAAGAGAAAATATTTTTGCAAACTGAAAATAAAAAACTACCAAAAACTACTTCTTAAATATACTGAAATAGAATTCTTTAAAAAGTGAAATACCTTCCGATGCCATTTTTAATATCACTTACAGTAAAAGCTCTCGTGTCCAACACTGCTGGATAGTTGATTATTATTATTGAAAAACAATGGATCAAGACAAATTTCTTACACTTACTTTAATATTGATATACACACACATTAATGATTATTGTACTTTTATTTTAAGTTGGATATTCTACAGAAGCCGAGTTCTCGCGAGTTAAACAACAGCGGAACAAGCGAAATGACTACTAAGCTGCCGCGTGTTTGTTGCAATACATCTGCCCCCTCGTGGTCTGTTGGAGTATCACTGCTGTATGCATGAACCCACCGCAACCATCCGTATCCGCAGCCAAACGTAGTATGAACACACGCTGCCGCGCACACGGCCGTCCGCAGCCGTACAGCGCATGAAATTGCACACGGAAAAGCGAAGTATGAACGCTTACGCGGGGCAGTGTCAGCGTTGTTATGGCTCGGGCACAGCTCAGGTACGGCTTGGTTCTTGGTTGCAGTGGAAAAGCGCCATTAGGCATGCGCGGGAATTAAAATAGGCCCATGCGTTGTGCAATTATTTCTTCATTTGAAGATTTTCAATACAATGTATTGAATATATTGTTATGAAATTTTTATGCTTGTTTTAGAATTGTGCCGTTTACTTGTTTAGGTTAATTCGTAAGCAAAAGCTTTCACTGTAGCTTACGTAACGATTTATCTTTAATGACTACCTAGAACATGGTTTGCCCATTTTGAGGACATTGATACGTAATGTGCAATGTGTATTCACGTTAGATTCTATAAAGATCAGATAGGTAAAATAGCTGTATAATTTTTGGCCCATCCCGAAAGGTTAACTTACGTAAATAAAACTTACACTGAAGCTAAAATACATTCAAGTTGAATAGAAATACATCTTTCAAATAAAAACTACCACACTAATAAATACAACCACACTAAAAACTAAACTAAATCTAAAACCAAACTGGATTTCAAATAAAAAAATAAGATAATGAACACAATAAAAATAAACACTAAATTAAAAAATCAAAATAGAAAAATACTGGTTCACAAGCCAAGCCATGTAGTGGTCCAATGGTCCCAATCCTGTACTGTGACCAGCTGGTCCGGCTAACTGGACAATGCTGTGTTTGCCCCACCAACACACCACCCACACAGCCATTATGCCAAGTTTGCTCCTAAGATGCCCCATTATTGTTATTTGCCATGTTCACACTTGATGGTCTGTTTGGGAACATTATCAGGTGTTAAAGTGCTAGGTGGGGGTATTTTTAAAACCACTGTATTGATTGGACTATAGTCAAAGAAATAAGAGAAATTTGTTTTCAAATTCCTGTGTAAAGTAAACCGACTGTAGCCAAAGAGCAATAGGCTGGACAAGTTTCCTGGGCCCGACTTGGAATGAGAATCTGGCGTTTTACTGCCACTCGCTGGTGAGCAGAGTTAACTGTAGTTAAATTTAGCATTTTAATGAATACCAGCTAAAGACAATGAAATATATTTCAGTCAGTTAATTCCCAAGGAAAAATGCAGAAAAATATAAAATAAAATGAATTACATAAAATGACACAACAATGGATATGTGTGTGCTGTGTTTCAAACAATTGGTAGCAACCCTTTTTATTCAAACCAGTTTCCTTACAGATACAAGATGACGCTTGACCAGCAGAGTACAGCACTGACATGGTGCATGGAGCCATCTGTTGATCTGCAGTGCAGCTAATGCCAGCACGTGGACCACGATTCGGTGGTCTGCCACATTCCCATGACGCACTGCTCCCCAAGCTCAGCCCCTTAGCTTGTCAGACAGCTTCTGCATCCAGCTCATGCTGATTCCACTGCCACCACACACCACCATCACTATGGGGTCTAGCAGGCGGGGCAGTTGGCCCTCCGCCTGCAGCCGCAGGATCACGCCACTGTAGATGGCCGCCAGGGCGGCGCCACAAGACAGCTCCACCAGAACCCGCTCTTCATCTGCACACACAGCAGCAACCGTCAGCAGCCACAAGCCCCAGGGCTTGTACCCAAATACACATCTGGAGATAAATACCCTTTTCTTAAAGATAGACACTAGATAGAGGTCACAGCCTGACAATTGAGCCAGCTGCCTTTAGGTTGCATGTCAATGCCATTTTAGGGTTATTTTATGCTATATGACCCATATCTTCAGTTATATCAAACACCGGTGTCAAGTCTGTTTATTCACATATACATGAAGCCAAATTCAGGGTGAACAGTGTTGGGGAAGTTACTCACAAAAATAATCCATTCAGGTGCAGAAAGTACCAGTTGAGTTCTCTGTGACTCTTTATACTCAACTGATTGGTTGAAACAAAACCTTAACCTCTAGATAAGTACTTTCTGGACCTGAAATGTCTGTAATGGATTACTTTTGTAAGTAACTTCCCTGACACTGAGAATGAAGCAACAGTTCTATCCGGATAAGCGTAGGGAGCATAGAATCATTAAACTAAGAAAACACCCACAGTAAGGGCACCTCAGTGTTGAGATAAGTGCGGGACAAGCTACCTACCAAAAAACAGCCTGATATGTGTGAACCATCCACAGCTGGTGTTGGACATAACAGGCAGACTCACCCAGAAACTGCTCCAGAGCCTGCAGGGCCTCCAGGTCTGTCACCACCTCAGAGATGATGTGGCCCTGCTTGGTGTACTCAAAGGCCTGACTGCATACTGTCTTAGCTCCCAGGGTCTTGGCCTCACTGTCAAAGATACACACAGCACAGTGGATACCTCCCCGACCAGCTCTTGCATGACCGACGCGGCATGGACCGCAGGCGTCCCCTCACCTTCTGATTTCAGGGAGCGTGACTAGCTTCCCCGCTCTGATCGCTGCGTTCAAAGAGGCGGCGCCCTCCGTCTCCATGCAGATGATGGGCACGCCGTCCCAGCCCACCTGCTTCAGACCCTCCATGACCCCACAGAGGAGTCCTCCTCCCCCCACGGCCACAACCACAGCCCCAGGCTTACATGTCAGTGAGTCCTTGATTTCATGTATGATACTGGCGTGGCCCTCCCTGGGATAAACAACATGGTCACTCCACCACGCCCCACAAAAGCTCATTTTTCCGGGTAAATCTCATCGCCCCCCCCCCCCCCCAGTAAAAGAACTGAAATCTCACCACAGCAGAGGGTGATCAAAGGGCGGAACAAAGGTGAGCCCTTCTGAATGGGCCACACGCAGAGCCTCTGCGTTAGCCTCGTCAAACACCTGCAGGGGGCAATGTCGCGCAGGTGAAATACACATTCACACCAGTGATACTTCACTGAAAACCACAAGGAAAATAAACCCCTCACTGGGAGACAGGCTTGGGATTCTTCCAGAGGATTAGGAGTAGATGGGCTCCACCAACCTTGCCTACCACCCTTACTGAGGCCTCCTGGCTCTTCAGCTTCTCAATCACCAGCTTGGGGGTGGAGGTCGGGACAATGATGGTTGCTGGGATTTGGAGTTTTCTGGCTGCATATGCTGTGGCCATACCTGCGTTGCCACCTGCAATAAAGACAGGAAGCTTCATTTCATTATAATTGTATATACATTATTCATTCATATTTATACACACACACGCAGAGTCCTGCTACAACGGGACTAATGCGTTCCTGAAAAACCTTGCTTTCACAAAAATAGTGTACTAAAACACATAATGGATAGTTTTGAAGGCGTCTCCAAAACTAGGAACTTACACCAAGCTAAATGAATTAAATAATATATACAGTGATATCAGTGGCCAATAATGTAATTATGTGCATGTCAAATAATTTTTTTGATTTTTACAATTTAAGACTGACCTGCGCAGTGTATGGATGTACAAACATTTCAGTTCTTTTAGATCTGAAAACCGGTTTGACAAATTCTCTGAAAACAGGTTTAAAAGAAAGAATCGTTCACCAGTTGGACAGCACTGTCGTTCACTTGGATAACTGTTAGTTGGTTTCTCGCTAAGGCCACATGGCGCTGTAGTTCGCGCAAATACAAATGCGATTCTGTGTTTTATTTGACTTAGGTACTAATATATCAAGCGCGTTACAACAGATTCGCGTTGTAACAAGACTGTGTGTGTGTGTAAAAGTGAAATACAAACCTGAGGCGCAGACGACACCCCTGGAACCAGGGCCTGCCATCTACAGAAGAGAGTACGGAGCGTGTAACACATCTGACCGCAAAATCTTGAGTATCTCAGTATATCTGCAGTAAGTTTAATTCAGGGTTCAGGCAGATATATTTTTCTCCCACAAGATGGCGGTATTGCGGTTAAATTAAACGGTTACTTGAAAGTGTAATTATCAGAGCTGAGCAGCAGGTGGCGCTGTTCGCCTGGTCAGGGAACAAAATAGAACATGAAAACGGAAGCAGAACAGTTTTATTTATTGATCGAAAGAGACTATTGTAATTTGTATAGCACTTGTGAATCGCCTCCTTTATTAATGCAAAAATACGTCTATCCTAATAAAATAGTAGCGCTACCTCAAGTTTTTAATCATAAAGCTGAGCTGGATCAAACTCACTTTCTGACAGAGATGTCCGATCCCCCGGATTTTGTAAGAGCCGGATGGCTGGGCGTTCTCCATCTTCATGTACACTCGGGTTCCAGCTCTCTTTGAAAGGTCCAGGCTTTCCAGCAGAGGAGTGTTTACATGGAAGCTTGTAAGGTGCGACATTTTCTCAACGACTCTCTGTTACACGTACAAACGCTTCAAAATATTTTCAGTTTCAGCGTTTCGGTCAAGCATTAATTAGACACATGCGTCAGAGATTCTTATTGTATTTAGGTCAAAAATCAATAATGCAAAGAACTGCAGATTGCTAAATGGCAGTTAAATAGGAATTCAGATATCCGTTCACCCACTTGCAAAAGCAGAGCACGCAACGCGTGTCGTCTCGGGATTAATGAGCGGGTCCCAGATGTCTGGCCAGTTATTCCCTGTCCGGTTCATAGTCTCATTGTTAAGTAGGAGATGAAAAAGCGGATTCATCTTAAGAACTAAACATCGTACTTTATTTGGGACTAATAAACACCACCCACTTAGTCTGTTTAAAAAGGAGCCGAACATTACAGCCAGATTACCGGGCAGAGGCCACGACCTTCGCACCGTCACACCGGGAACAGCTGGAGCTGCGCGTACACGCGCGAGACAGATGTGCCAGGTGACGGGTTAACACATATACTAGTGTTTGATTTTGGGAGGCGGGGGACACAATTTAAATGCAAGGGTGTGTTTATAAGTGGGCGAATGAAGCCAAATTATTAGGGGGTACACGACCCCTACCGCCCGCCCCCCCCCAGTTCCTACGCTCCTGAGCATGCGCGGGAAGGACAATTGCCTAACATACCGTTTCTTTAAGTGAATTTACGACTTGGTTCTTGGTAATTTGTATCTAACTCCTCCACCACCCCACCCCTGTCCCATAACTCACCGTCTCTGAATTCCAGCCCTGGCGTGGACCAGAGTAACAGAGTAACGTGGTTCCATAAATTCTTACCTACCTGAATGGTGGTGAACCTCATACACATTAGTTATCTTTCAGCCCCACCCCCATCAAACAGTCTCTACATAGGTTAAACCACGCCCATGCCCCTCCCCCCCCCCAACAGGGACGTACACAGAGTCCACTCCAGCTCGTGCCAGGGAACAGCTTTTATTGCGCTCATGTACATAACGTGTTGCATAAGCATTGCGCTGGCCCGTGGCAGACACCGGACCTCTGCAGTATTTACAGAAAGAGTGAGGAGATCTTACACAGCACAGAAAACAAAGGGGCCCGGGTACGAGGCTGTGGGGGAACGCTCCCCAAGCTGCTCTGTTAGCGCCAAAGCGTTACATTTAGCCGTCTGCCGAAGTGCTTCCGTTCTCACGCACAAAGCTGTAGCTTAAAGAGTTACTGCATCCCTCCCTGGACTTGGATCTGACAGGGGAATCCAGGCTGCTCTCTGGCAGAACCACCCACTGTCCCTCCCCCTCCCTCCTCCACAGCACACCACCCAACACACACACATGACCTACACTGCACATCTTCCATGCTAATGCTAGCGCACAGGCTATACTGTGCTTGTCCTCAATGCTAGTGCTGTGTACACTGTTCCCGTGGCTCCATGCTAATGCTATTGCCCAGGCTGTACTGTGCTTGTCCTCAATCCTAATGCTAACTCTGTGTACACTGTCTTCCTGTGCTCCGTGCTACTGTTAGCACCAAGGCTGTACTGTGCTTGTCCTCTGTGCTAACGCAAGTTGTCTGTAATGGGCCTCTTCTCCATGCTAACATTAGCACACCGCCCTTCCTGTGCCTGCCCTTGATGCTAACACTACTGTACATCCTAGTGTCCCTGCATGGCTACACCAGCCCCAAGGTCCTTCTCTCTGCACACACATTTCTGCCTGCCTGCCCATCCCACTCTGCTCTGCACTACACTACCACACAAATAGCAACATTCTGGCTCAGACCCACTCTATGCGCCCCCCCTACTGTTTGGGGAGAGGAAACCTTCACTGATACACAAACCACATCCACGCCCCACTGTGACTCAGAGAAGGAGGAAGAAGGACCATTGGTTCAGCCCAGAGGAGATCAGCCAGGCACACGACACCCCCCACCCCCATCAGTCCCACGTGCATGTAAAATCCAGTTCATGGTCCAGGCATGGTCCATGGTCCTCAGAGGCTACACGTGCTCCTCACTCTCCTCCCACTCCATCCTGCAGGGAGGTGACACCGACGCAGAGAGGGCAGCAGTGGAACCCAGTTCCTCCCTCAGGTCCGTGTGTGCATCGGCGCCGCCCACTCGACGGGGAGGGGGAGGAGTCAAGCCAGGGAACGCTGCCGGGGCTTGATTCTAGGATACAACTGCAGGGACATATACACAGTCAGCTGATTCACACACCCCCAAATTAACCACACCCACTTCTACCAAGCCACACCCCAGATGATATGCCACACCCACACACACCAAGCCACACCTCCAAAGAATAAGCCACACCCACAAAACCAAGCAACAACATGCCCACAAACCCCTAGCCTTACCCCCAGCAGGTTTCGGGGCACATATCCCTCCTGGTCGTTGAGCCGGGCCCACCACCACTCGGTCTCTGTGTCGTCCTGCCTTCGGAGGATGGTGACGGCGTCGCCCTCGCGGAAAGAGAGCTCGTCGTCGTTCTGGGCCTTGTAGTCCCACAGCGCATACACCACCCCCTTATTCATGATGCCGAGCTTCTCCTGCACACCTGCGGGAGAACCCAGGGATTCACATGGGGATGGCCCCACTAAGGCCAACCGCACTGCATCCCCACCAGCTCTCCCAGCAGCACTCACCGTAGAGGAACTGGGAGCACTGGAGGTAGCCCTCCTCCATCTCCTCGCACTTGTCGGCCGCTGTCTCCACGTCACTAATGGTGGTGGAGAAGATGGCGGCCCCCGACTCCACCAGCAGCTTGCACAGGTGCACGCTGTTGCAGGACGCGGCGCAGTGCAGCGGAGCCCTGGTCATGTGACATACAAGGACAGACTCAGCGAAGGGGGCGAGTGCGACTGGCGAACTAGGTGCTGGTCATAGCCTCACCAGCCATCGCTGTCTGCAGCGTTGACGTTGACGCCAAAGTCCAGCAGAAACTTGACAATGTGGTGGTGGCCAGCGCACACAGCGTTGTGCAGGGGCGTGATGCCCTCGTCATTGGGCTTGCTGGGGTCCTCAACCTGGTGGGGGTGTGGGGGAGGGGTCACATTAACGAGAGTTAAAAGAAGGAGGAGCAAAAGATGGGGAGGAAAGACACAGGGCAGCTAAGGCGGGGCAGTCAACCTCATAGATGATCCTCTGCACCAGGTCGAACTCGCCCTCCAGTGAGGCATCCAGTAGCAGGGCCAGCGGGTGGAACTTAACTCGCAGGCCGTGACCCGTACGCTCCGAGTCGGCCTTCTTCAGGTTGGTGCGCTTCACCTGGGGGGGGAGTGGCATGGTCAGGCGTGGGACATACTCATGCAGATGGTCACCATGGATTCCGGAGTGGTGCACACTCACCGCCGGCTGCGGGGGGGGCGTGGCCACCCGAGGCGGGGTCCCGGTCTCCTCGGGGGATGTGGCCTCCGGGATGGGGCTGGGGGCCGAGTCTGAGGGCTCGGGGGGGTTATTGTTGCTCTCATCCTGGGAGGTGTCTGAAGCCTGAGGGGGTGGCGAGGCCGGCGGGTCCCCGGTGGGTGGAGGGGGTGGCTGGTTGTCGTTGGCATCTGGCACGGGACAAGGAGGCTCTGGAAGGGCCGCGGCAGACACCGAAGGGGCCTCCGGTACGTTAGCGTTGGCCGTGTTGCTGTTGTCCACATCGGTGATAGCTCCACCCACGTAGTCGGGCAGGCCGGGCTGGTAGAAGGGCATGCCACCACCGCCATCCATGCCTCCCGCCAGTGTGTTGAAGCGCTGATACAGCAACTTCTGGATATTGGGCCCTCCGGGGCCCTCTGG
The DNA here is from genome assembly GCA_026777985.1 of Mormyrops attenuatus. Classification (NCBI taxonomy): domain Eukaryota; kingdom Metazoa; phylum Chordata; class Actinopteri; order Osteoglossiformes; family Mormyridae; genus Mormyrops; species Mormyrops attenuatus. Next base: position 14,604,161 of record JAODKC010000028.1, read on the forward strand.
TTCCGTGATGGAGCTGCGCTTCTTCAGTGGGCGGGGGGCATTGGCCAGGCGGCGCCGCAGGGCTTCTAGCTCATCATTCTGGTAACGCAACGGCGAATGCGCCACCGGTGTCAGCTTGGTGGGGCTCAGCGGCCGTGGCAAGGTGTCCACGCTGGGCGGAGCTGAGCCTGGGGGTGGGGTTGAGTCTGGGGGCAGGGCCTCTCTTGAGGCATTGTCAGGTTCATCCTCACGTTCTGCTGCATCCTCTGCCTGTCCCCCATGCAGGAAGGGCAGTGGGGAGGGAGACGTGGAGCTGGGCGGCAGGACTGGTTTCCCGTATACTGCATGATGGGGGATGGGGGGTAGGGGGGAGAAGCAATCAGTCATTCCGAAACCCGAGGACTGGTATAGACTGGAACTTGCAAAGAATCGTAAATGACTGGCGAACTGCGGGTGATATTGACCTATGGCCGAGGGCTTCCTTTGCCAAGACCAAGCTAACAAAAACCCTTAATATAAGATATCCAGCAACACGCAGCAGTATTTAAACAGGCAATTATTAACAGTTAAGCAAGTAAACGGCGGCATTATAGGGTCTACCAGTGCAGATACTGAAATGAAAGTTCCGTACCCGCCTTGACAGCCGGCTTGCCGCCCAGACCGTGGCTCTTTGCTGCCCCCGGCTGTAGATACATGTGGTAAATGGAGCTGGAGTTCATGGTGGGGGGGCCTTTTCGGGGGGACTGGGGGCGTGAACCCTTGTCAGGCACGAATGGGCGCACGGCCGCCGCTAACGGGGGATCGGGCCGCTCCGCTGGGGGGAACAGTGGCGAGATGGGTTGCAGGGTGGGGCTTGGTGGCACCGAGATGCGTTGCTGGATCTGTTGGGAAGAGGACCCGGGGGCTGAGGTCGTCGATCTCTGCCATGTCTGATTGGCACCTAGAGGTCGTGGGGGCGGGTCCTTGCGGCGTTCCAGAGAGCTGGTGGAATTTGCTGACGACATGAGCCCGGCACTGGGGTAGGTACCGTAGCTGGGGGGCAGTGACTTGGACAGCTTACTTGAGTCCAGGCCCTGTAGGGCAAGATGCATTCACCGTGTGACCATAAGGGGGCGCAGTGGTGACACGACAGGATTATAATAGGTCTATAAACATAAAGGTAGCCATACCTAACCATTATGATGAGACAGGGGTGGTTATGGGCAGTACCATCTTTCAGAGTCCTTACCTTGTCAGTAGGCATAGCCATGGTGGGGGTGCCCACGGGCCCAGGGCTGCCAGCCTTGACCCCTGCCTCCAGGCTGGACTCCTTCCAGGTGCCTTTGCTGAGTGTGGGCCAGTTGGCATCGTTAGCTGGGGGAGGAGAGCGTGTCGTTTAGCGCTAACGGCACGGCTTGCAGCGTGACAGGTGACCGATAGTCTCTGCATTTGCACTGGACTGCGGCCTTAGCAGCCCCAAGCCTAACGGAGCGTGTTCCCGCCGCCACAGGGACCCAAATGCCATTTAACACGCCGCCTGTCATATGACCTATTAACCAGTGCAGCGGGCCAGAACCAAATGGCTGCGGTCCCTCTGTTGCTATGGCAACATTCTTCCCATTGCCCTGGCACAACTCTGAGATTTCCTGCCCTGAGGACTTCTGGCCCCCATCACTGGAGTCTGTGCGTGTGTGTGTGTACATCCCTCACCCCCTCCGCACTGGAGTCGCCCCTCTGTACATCCCATTCCACTTGACCAGAACGTTTGTTCTGGAAACCTCTGCAGAGGGAGCCCTTGTTGGCAAGGGAGGGAGACACGCACTGGGACATTCCGCCTCGACCCCCCCCCCCACTCATTAGGGACATACAACTCACAGACCTTTAAAATCAGTCGCCCCCATACCAGAGCATCTTATGGATTTTAAGTTGTGCAACTAAAAATATCCCTGTTGCTAATTATAATGAATCGGCAAACATTAGTGATGACCTCCAGGGACAAATGAAGCTGTTGTTAGCTATGTCGCACTAAGTCTACAGACGAAATGGAGCAAACGAGCCGCTCTACGTTAACGAGCGTGGATGTAGGAGGAGAGCAGATGAACCCAGACTTTATCGAGTTGAGGGTGACACACACGAGAGAACAGTGAACCTTACTGGGGGCTGCAGCACACACGCACAGAGATCAGAATGCCCCCCCCCCCCCACTCCGCCAGCCATGTCAACACTACACGTCTTTGTCTTTTAAAACATAGTCAGCCCTGAAATGAACAGGGTTGCTTTAATTGCAACGTCTGTGGGTCTGTGCGGCTACATCCGAAGAGATAGACCCCGCCTCCCCCCAGGCACAGAGCAGATGTTTAAACCCGTTTCATTACACAACCATCACCCCTTAAGTGAAGTTTGTGTTGTGCCCTCACAGGCTGCCATATTGTTGTGGTGATGGGGGAGTGGTGGGGGGGGGGGTCTCGCTGGGTGTTCTCCTGCAGCGCTTACGGACTCACGGGACACGTTGCCGGCCGGCGCCGCCGACAGAGGGTCCACTATGATGTCTAAATCAGAGACCTTCCATGGCTTTCTCCCACAGCGGCCCTCCATCTCTGCCCCACAACGCCCCCCCCAGAGGAATACGACAATGACAAACAAGCATTACAGACAACCACCGGGGAAGGGACAGATGGGGGGAAAAAGGGGGGGGCAGGGGGAAGAGAAGAGTAGATAGCATAAGAGATTATGGGGAAAGTAAAGAAAAGGAAAAACGAAAAAATCGGAATAGACACTAGCTCCCTCTAGTGGAAGGGCAAACACGGAAATTATCTGTCTGATAGTACAGAAGTCCACGGAAACCTCGCTGTGACCTACACACTGGTGGGGGGGTGCTCACCTGACTTAGAACGGGCGTGGCTGATGGTGGACGTCACCCCCAGTGACTGCGGCTTCAGGGGTTCAGGTGGCACCACGTAGCCCCCGTCTTGACGGCCCGGCACCGGCACCTGTATGTAGGGTCCCACAGCAGCCACGCGGCCCATGGTCCCCGGGGCCAGCTGGGGGGAGGGGGGACCGTTGGCTCTGTTCAGCTGTTTGGGGGAGGGGTGGGTATGAGAGGGGCTGTGGGGCGGCGCTGCGAGGTATGCGTGTGTCTGCGTGTGTTTGCGTGTTCTGGCTCCCCGGGCCGCGGCCCAGCCTTACAGGGATGTTCTCTTTCTGACGTGCCTCAGCTTTTTTCCGGTAGAGCCGCTCGCGCAGCTCGCTGACGCGCCGGTCCATCAGCGACACCTCCAGGTTGCGCTTGTTCAGCAGCTCCTTGTGCTGTTGCAGCTTGCTGTTCTGGTCCTGGTTCAGCTTGTTTCGGATCTGAGCGGGAGCACAGCAGCTTCGGTGTCATGGCCACGCCCCAAACTGTTGGGCACATACAAGGCTCCAAACCCCTCGTCCCCAAGACATGTCCCTGAGTCCCTCTCCAGGACAGGACCACACTCCTAGAAACAAACAACCACCCAGGGCCCCACCTCCTTAAGACACCCCTAGTCCCACCTCCCAAGATACCCGGCCCCCCCAGCCCCAACTCCTTAAGACACACCCCTAGTCCCACCTCCCGAGACACTCCCCCAGCCCCACCTCCTTGAGACACACCCCCGGGTCCGCCTCCCACAACATGCCCATGTACCTGCAGCTCCTGGTAGAGGCGCCGCAGCTCCAGTGCCGCCGTGCCAGGCGCCTGCACACCACCCAGCTTGCCCTGACGGAGCTCCTCCAGCTGCTGCGTCAGCTGCTCCACTTTCAGCATGGCGGTCCTCAGCTGCTGCTGCTTCTCCGCGAAGACACCATTGATGTGATCGATCTCCACTGCTGTGTGTGCGGGGGCGGGTTGGGATTAGACCTCAGCACACACACACACACACACACACACACACACGCACACACGCACACACGCACAGACACGCGGCGGCCTGTACGTACACAGGGTGCCATTGACGGCCTTGCTGTAGTCCACCTGCCCCCTCATGGCGCGGATCTTCCGCAGCTTGGCCTCCTGGCTGTCCACTCTATCCTTCAGTCGCTGCAGCTTCTCGCTCTCTGCCTGGGCCTGCTGCTGCCGGCGTTCCTGCTGCTTCAGGTAACGCAGCCGCTGCTCCTGGGGGCAGAGTGGGGGTGGGCGGGGGGCAGTGAGGAGAGACTGCAGTTAGAGTCAGGAAACAGGGACCCAGGAAGCCTTCTGAGGCAGGCTCACGACTCTGTGCTAAGGCACTCAAACCAGAAAGCGCTGATGCAACAAAAACACACATGCACACTCACTCCTAGCCCCCCCGTGTCACACAGCTCACGGCACTTTCGCGGACAGCACTGCTGGCCAGGGTGTCCCGACAGCCCAGTCCACACAAAGCCTAGCCCACATTCCAAAGCCATGCCTTTGACCCTGAACCCAGGATCCTCCCGGCACTCATGGCTGTCACCTGATCCCGCGGTTTCACACCTATTCTCAGAAACAAGGTGTGTGTCAGGGAACCACCCAAACAGCGACACCAAGGCTCTGATCCAATGGGACCGAACCGAACATGATGCCAGGAGAGGGCTTCGAGATCTGGCTGTGTCCATGGTCCTGTTGGGTTAGGGGCTGTGATCCATGCAGGCAGACATACAGCAGCAAGAATCCAGCGCCGTCTTTAGCATGCAGAGAAGCCCGCCCCCCAGGGATGACCCCTGCAAGCTCTATAAATAGCAGGAGTAACAATGGCCTCTCAGTGACTGGGCTACCCAGCAATTTTCTTTTCTGGCCTAATCAGTATGGTTAACTGTCATCGTACCATCACCCTCACCGCAGTCATGGTGAGGCTAACCGCTCTTTCGGATTTAGAACAGGAACAAAAAACAAGCGGTCACCGTCTGAACAGTGGAAAACAGTATTTACCTGCAGCCTGTCTGGACAGTTTGGGTGATTATATCCACAGAAAGGCCATCAGACCAATGAACGTCGAGCCAGGAGTGACCACAAGGTGGTGGCGGGATTAAAATGGACACTAGAAAAATCAAACTGCGCTAAAAGCAGCGTCTGCGGGTTTTCCAGGCCGGGGTCCTTAGCTGTTCTGTGGCCAAAGACCCAGCTCACTGGAAAACAAAGCACTCCTATCCAGGAAACGGCTGCCCATGTCCCGCCCCCACTCTTGTCCCACTTCCTGTCCAGCTGCAGTTTCCCCTGACATTTTATTTCCCACTATCCCTTCCTGCTGTTGTGTGCAAAACTACCCCCCCCACCACCACCACCACAGATCATATCCATAGTAACAATGAAAGAGATCAACAAATGGAACAGAGCACCATCCATTAAAAGGCATCAGGCAGGCCCAGGGATGGACGCACATGGTTGCCCCCCCGCACTCCTAAGACAATAGTACAGTCCACGTCGTATGTCTGGTTGAAAGGCTCCTAATGGAATAAGCCGCTGGTGTAGAGTTTCATGCCTAGTTAATTTATCACAATCTCCTTCTTGGGCATCATCTTGCACAGCTGAGGGGTGTGTTCAGCACTGACCACCAGTGAGAGTGTCAAAGGTTCAAGCCATCACGCCCTTCCCCATCTGGCACCGAAAAATGTACCCCTATACGAGGCCTCTCTGGTTTCAGGACCACAGCACACCCTCAACACAACCAGCTGCTCCACTCCACAAAAGTGGAACCAAACCTGAAACCCGAAACTTGAATTTTATTTGGGATGGGACCCCCCCCCCCCCCAAGCAGGATGAGTTGGCACAGCCCCAGGGACACCAGGCCTACCTTAGCGACCAGCATCTGCTGCTGGGCCTCGATTTGCTGCTGCTGACGGTTGGCCATCTCCTGCAGCTCAGACAGGGTGAGCTCCACACGGGGGTTCCCCACCTATGGGTGGAGACACACACCCGAAACTGTCAGTCCTGTCTCTCCGCAGACATCCCAACACATGTGGGCAGGGCTCTCATCAGCGAGGTGCTCACAAAACAGATGATGGTGGCGGACCTTATGGGTAGCCTCGGAACAAATAACAAAAACATTACCTGGAATGCGGGCGAATAAAAGAGAGCAACAAGGAAACAGGGGTGACTCACTCCTGTTACAGAGACTGGGTGAAGAATAATGATCCGCTGGATTGAGGGAGAGGGCAGCAACGGAGATAAAAGGAAAGATGGAGGAGGAGAGATGGAGGGGAAAGCAGAGGAGAGAGACTCCAGCATGGCGTGACACAGCAAAGCCACCATATTGCAGGAAGTCCCTTGAAAGGATGAACGGGAAGCTGATGCAGTCACCGCATCCTTCCATTGTACAAGACGGGGGAGGGGGGGGACAAAGATCCCACGGGCTCAGAACTGTCCCTCCCCCGCAGTTAAGAGCTGGCACTGAGACAACTCCAGTGCAGGGGGCAGGGCAGGCCAGCCCCTCCAAACGCCAACGCCTAGGACACCTGGCCTGAAGCACGTTCTGCTTGGTCCATTCCAATCAGAAGGGAGACAGGCCCTGACCCCAGACCATTTGTCTGGTACTGGCGAAAATGGGACGGCTAGCTGTGCCCCAGTAGGTCAGAGGTTAGGCAAGTGGGCATGCATCTGCCTGGTACCCGTGTGTGACCAGGACCGGGCTCAGACCATCAGCATCATCATTACCTGTCAGCCGACAGTCATACACAAACGGGGACCGAACACGGCAGGTGATGAAGGGGTTACTAAAAATCAATCCCTCCCATCTCTTCCCCTGGAAGAGCGGTTATGCAACTTGCCGCTTCTCAAAATACCCAAAACAGCCCCCTGCAGCAGCGGAGGGCATTTCCAGCACAGATGCGTCGGTGCACCCATCCACGCGCTGCCCACACGCGCGGGACTGGGTCACGTCGAGCGCCGCGCGTCAGCCGCCCACCGCCGGGGATGCATGTATTCACAGTTACCCTCGTTAACCCCACCGCCGTCTGGCTTCAGTTTTCGTTACTCGCTTTAATGTCCATGTCGCTATTTTCCCAAACCCACCACGTGGGTTAGTGAGTGAGGAGGACAATGTCCCATTACGTACTGAAGCAAGAGCCTTCTCCAGCATCACCACCGGGGGTTAATCAACCAACATGAAATCCCCTCACTTCACATAATTCTAAATCGCCATGGTGACCGCACTTTGGCATTACTTACAGTAACACTGCATATCAGCTACCCTCTTTCAGCACTGCGTGTAAATCTGTCCCCTTTACATCTCACATACACTGGGTCCCTGTGAAATAAAACCCAGATCTAAGCCCCCAGTCTGGATAACAGGGTTCTGAGGGTCTGCAAACACTTTCACTCCACCAACAAACGAAAGCTAATCCCAAACCCAAAGCAAGAGCATTTTTGGGATGTCCTGCCCATCCATGCCTCTGTAGCAGGGTGGGGGGAATCTGTACACGGCTATGATAAACAGAAGTCTGTTCCTGAAGCTCAAAGCCTTTAGGAACATGAGGGCAAAGATTCCCCCCCGATAACCAACAAGAAAGGGGAGAGGGGGTTCTCAGATGACCAGCTCCACTTGATCCATAACTTGTGAAGCCCACCTACAACAGGGTGCCTTCCAAGTCCTACAGCAATAACCACCTCTGAACAGATGCATCTGGCATAACATGACTCCTATCCATATATTCTTGGCACCCTGACAATACACCCTGCCCCCCAACCAAATTTTACATATTCAAGGGCCCCTGTGTGCTTGGCCCCTTGAATCAGCTAGGGTATCCATGCCCCTCCGACACCCCTGCTCCTATCTACTCACCAGGACAGAACAACCTTAAAAAGTTAAAATCCCCCTCCACCTAAGAATCCTAACTCAACAGATTAAGCTCCTCAACACTGACAGGCAACATGAGACCTCCAAACACAGACGTAACCGGCTGGGTGCAACCATCACAACAGCGCCTCCACAGTGGTGCAACTTCAGTCAGCAGAAACAGCTCAGTTACCGCAAAACGTTTCATTAAAACTCGGAGACGCCAGTTCATTATGAAACTACCGCAAAGTGAAACATGGGTCTTTAAAACTTGGCTGGACGCTAAAGGCTGATCCGGGCGGATATTATCTCACTAAAAATGGATCATTTACCAGACGAGGCTCCCAAGTGATGGTGCAGGATCGCAGCCGAACTGTCCCGCACTGGCCCTCCGCCGTCAGCTCCCTCACCGCCTCCGTGCGACGCCACTCCATGCTGCCGTCCGCCTCGTCCCGAAATAACAGAGCTCAGCTCTGATCCCGGAGAGCTCGGTCCGATACGCGGCTTTATTTAACACGGAACCGGTTCAGCTCGATCTTCCCGTTTAAAAGCGTAGCATTATTAATGCGTCTCCGTGGCGCAAAAACGGGCTGCAGCTCCAGCGGCTCCTCGGGATTTCTTTTTTCCTCCAGCGGCGTTTTGTGTAAAATTTGTAGCGCAAGCACTTCTGGGTCGGTCCGGCTCTGTACGCGGCTGCGGCACGCCCCCCGATCGCCCCCACCCCACCCCAACCCCACCCCACCCGCCAGCCGCTTCGGTTCTGCCCGGTCCGGCTCGGGCACTTTGGGGAGACGAAGGTACAACCTCGCTTTAGACGCACTTAACTTACTAAACTTAACTACTTACTCGACTATTTGATCCGTCAATCTTATTTTGTTTTAAAATTCCACTTTTCGTTCGTGTCTTAAAAACCCGGATCACCGGCGGGGGGGTTAAGCGTGTCTCAGCACCTGAGGAGACATCATCCGCCCCTGGAATTATTTACTATGCTGATTCTTCACGCTCTCTTTAAAATACAGGATAAATATTGATGGAGGACTCCGTATCAAACGCGGTATTACCATAGTCCCCCGTCCCGTACTCCGCAAAAAAACTATCAACAGGTGACCCCAAAGTACTCTGATCGCAGGTTCATTAGGGCGAGCAAATAGTCAGGAATGATACTGAACTTTTCACAAAAATAAATGAATAACAACCCCCACCCCAATCAGATTTACGTAACACAACTCAATGAATGTTCCTTAGGCAACATACACAAAATATGCAGACTCCCCCTGAAGGGTTATTCTCTCCTTTCTGTCAGAACCCCACCCAGGATTCTGGGGGGGGGGTTAGTCACACAGCATGCGGAGCCCTCCCCATCAGCTTGTTCGTTAAGCAGACACAGATGTACAAACAGCAGCCCTCACCCCGGAGACGAGCCAGAGCTCATACCTGCAGCTGCTGACACAGGTCTAATCCCCCCCCCAGACCACAGGGTGGGGGCAGGAGGACCAGCTGCCCATTGGCCACGAAAAACAAGTGAGCACACTCACACATACACACTCTCTCTCTCTCTCTCACACACACACACACACACACAGTGCCCCCCCCCCCCCCCCCCCCCCCAACCCCCCCACCCCCCCAGGAAAACACACCACGGGGGGCCCCCCGACCCGCCCCCCCCGCGCAGGGTGGGCCCACCCCGGAGAGCG
>JAODKC010000028.1:14624576-14681472 GCA_026777985.1 Mormyrops attenuatus
GTGAGAAGACCCCACCCACAACCCCACCCCCACCCCCACCCCAGTCAGGACCAATCACACCTCCCCAATCCTAGATCCACCCCCCCGCCCTAGTCCCCTGACAAACTATCAGGACTCTTTTCCCGGTAATCCACTCCATTGTCTCCGTCTTATCTGTCAGATAAGGTGAGGCGGCTCAGTGGAAATGAGCGCTCATATCTAGGGCCGCGTCCCTGACCGGAGTGCCACACTCACCCCGCCCACTCAAAGCTCTGCTGCCCCACACGTGTTTATCTTCTCTCTGCAACCACTCATTAACGGCTGCGGCCATCTGATGACAGCCAGCTCAGGTGTACTCCCATTGGCCGACTGGCCGGTCACATGACCATCCCCAGGATTTCACTGTGATATGGGACGCGACAGGAAGTCCTCTTCTCTGAACCCCAAAGGAAGACGCAGTGCATCCTCTTACTGGACATAACGCCACATCACAACCATGTTTTTAACCTGCCATTGTATAGCAGGTGCTTTTTGGCCGTGGGCCTCCTGTGTGCAGCTCTGTATCTAAACCCATGCATCTTTATAATTTTTATTCAATTTTTCTGATGCCTTTATCCAAAGTGACTTACAGTAGAGGGTTACAATGTGTGTGTGCCCCCTGGGATTTGACCCCATGATCTTTGCATTGTTAGTATAATGCTGTACTTGCTGAGCGACATGCTGTCAGAAGCTTCGTAAAGGACTAGAGGCCGAAGGTAAGCAGGAAGAGCACAGCGCCAGGCCAAATTCTCTTGGAGCAAAGGAGCTCACAGCCTCATGCAATGCAGTGGCGGTCAGTGTCGAATAATCTCTGCTGAACATGACCTAAACAGAACACCGTTCCACTGACTCGATCCCAAAACAGGTGGCAGGGCATCAGTGATTCAGGGGGAACAGGAGGCCATACCCGTCTCCTCCCCCCATGCAGGGCGAAACAAGATGGAGGCAGCGGCATCCTGGCTGTGCCGGCAGCCTACTTAAGCAGCCCTCAGAGACAGAAGCTCTCCATCTCCCGTCGGGCCGGCTCTATTCTAGGACGCCCACATCCCCCTCCCTGCAGCAGAGACAAGCAGGCAGCTCATGGAAAGGCCACTCACTACAGCAAGCTGCTTGTAAAATACCCTCTAAAAAATGTATGCCTTTCGGTCTAAACATCAGTGGGGGCTATGTACAAACATAACATCCTCTTGACCTTAGTTTTAGGAGAACCACATTCAGGACAACAGGCAACTACCCAGCCACCTATGGGTCCTACACATCCACAATCCCAGTTGCAGGACATCCAAGTCGTCACATGCTCACATCCAAAAGGAGCTGGAACTGCTGGCCCTCACAGCACATGTACCCCTCTTGCAGCTCCCACCCCCACAGCACTGAGCGAAAACACAGGACAGGGTGGGGTCAGCTGACCTAAGAAGGCGCCGAGAGCACAGTGAGCTCACAAGCCACACGCTAGGCTGTCTGGGAAACACACCATAGCGTGATGTGCCATCGAGCCCAGCAGGCTAGAATCCTCCCCCACCCAACCCAGGGCCACGCCCAGCTAATGGAGGAACCAATCAGAAAGCTGCAGAATCACGAGCACTACATAACTAAGCATAGTACTCACAGGAGTATTATTCAAACCACATCACAGCCCTGTCTTATGTTCAATGAAAATCACAAACAGGCTAAACTCATAACTCATACCATTTAAGGCTTGTTAAGCAAGTACAACCTGTATGACCCGAGTACTGAAATTTGTCCTGGAGGTGAAGGACAGGGAGGATGCAGGCTTTGTTACCCAAGATTCATATGTAAGACATACCGGTTTTAATTAGGCTAGAAGGATTTTTTTTATTTACATAAAGTCAAAGATAATTCATGTCACAAACCTATATTTAATTGAGACTGTAACAAGGATAACATATCACACGTTGAAACAGATTTCGTTGTTCTATGACAAATATAAGCTCAATTTGAAATTGAAGCCAGCAATATGTTTCAAAAAGGTAGGGACACTGTGTTGCAGGGCCTCATGTTTTAATAACACTCCGTAAACATTTGGGAACTAAGGATACCAGCTGCGGGAGTTTTGAGAGTGAAATGTTGTCCCATTCTTGTCTGTCCCAACTTTTTTGAAACATGTTGCTGGCGTCAAATTGAAATTGAGCTTATATTTCTCATAAAACAACGAAATCTGTTTCAACGTGTGATATGTTATCCTTGTTACAGTCTCAATTAAAAATAGGTTTATATCGTTTACAAATCATTGCGTTCTGTTTCTATTTACGTTTTACACAGTGTCCCGACTTTTTTTTTTGGAAATGGGGGCCGTAATTACATACTACTACCAGTTAAAGACTCTATGGACAAAAACGGTCTCAGAAGCCTAAACTCTCCTGAACTGATAATCAAAAATGTCTCCCAGCCGTAACTGGAATTAATGGACCAACAGAGTTACTCATTAAGCCTAGCGAGTGGGATGTCACTGCATCCAAGTCTGTGATAAAGAGCTCTGCTTTCCGATCAGGCTGACGTACACGAGCTCCCAGATTTAGCATCACAGCTTAACTTCAATGGGGGAAAAATGGTTAATCTAATCAACTTCTGTACAAGAGCAGTGCAGAATCCTGCCACATGACCTAGGTGGAGTCAGGGTCATTATTAGACTCATCTAACAAAGCAGGACTTGCATCACTAAATAATTTCCATTCATAGTTACCTACAGTACACAGGCAGACTGTCCCTGTTTGGCAGGACATCAAAAACATGTCTTTAACCACTGAGCCACCTGCTGGCAATCCTTGCAGAGGAGGAAGGTAACTGGGATGTAGTCACTGCCCTTGTGTTCAGTCTGACCCCGATGCTGCCTATTAGGGCTGCAGAGCAGCTCTACAAAACTGCGGCATGCTGATCGACAGATTAGAAACAGGCTGAAATCTAATCAATGACTGCATTCAGCCACTTCAACCCTAAACCAGCCGTATTACACTCAGATCCAACCCCGCAAAATGCCCCCCCAGCAACCCCACACTCCTTTCCAGCAACTCCATACTTTGCACGCTGCTTGACACGCTAACATTTTGATAAGACATATACTTCACGACTTTATGAAGGATAAAATAAAAATTATACAGGCAACAATAATAACAGTCATTAGTCATTTTACCTGTTAATAACTGATCGTCGAGCCACCTTTAAATGAAAAGTCGCATTTATACCAAACTGACAAATTCACAAAATGCACCCCCACCCCACACAAAAATCCCCATTACTCACTAACAAACATGTTAAAGGCAAGAAAAACCAATCAGACTTTTATGGTTGACGGCGTCTGAAATACTTTTGGAATGTCAGAGTAACAGCATCGTGCCGACAGCAAGAGCCCCCCGCCCCGGTGGAGCCGATCGGGAAGGGTGGCAGAGGAAGCCGGGTTTTAGGGCTCGGTACAGCCGCACCGGGATCCCCGTCAGTCCGCACCCACCGGCAGCCGCACTCGTATCCAAGTTTTCAAATAACACTAACCAGTTACCACTAAGCGTGGCTGCCTTGTGAAACTGTCATTACCACGTTAAATAAAGAAAAACTGAAATTCTGGGTGAAGGTAACGAAAATATAAAACTACTGTCCGAAATCTCAGCGTCCTGCCGTGCTAAATGCGGACTTCACTGACTCCGGACGCGCTAACGGTTTATTAACTAGCACTAGTCAACTGGGTAACACCTTTACTAACCACCGGGATACTCTAAAGTCACCCCCGTTGATAGTTAAACTTCGCTGAACTCAGTTTTATTCTGACACTGGAGCTCGCCTACAGATTGTCGGATTTGCATTTAACTAGCGATAACCGCTAGTTGATAACTTGGATAGTTAATGGCTGCGGTGCGGAGTATAAATGTAGGACAGGACGGCGCGGAGCTCCGGCACGGTCTGCGGGGACTGGGACCCGCAGCTCCTGGCACAGTAACCAACTAACTAGCAGTCGGTTACCAAACACATTCGCGCCTCACAACACTGATTAAAGCGATTTAAATAGCCAAAATGAATAATAAAAACATGGCACACACCGGCATCATGGCTCCAGTTCGTTCGGATCCTGCCGTCCCGCAGTGGGGGAATGACGGGCTGCTCCCAGACCCTCCCCCAACTATCCCCACACCAGGACCGTGCGGCTAGCGGCACGTACACGGCGAGACGAGGGCGGGAAGCGGCTCTGCCGCGGCCGCCCGCACAGGAAACACCGCTGCTTGGCCGGGCCGAGTCGGATGCGTCCAAAACGATGGACGGTGGTGCCGGAGGAGTCAGACCGGAGGAGGGGTCGTTTCCATACGCGCTGGGAGTTGAAGAAGAAATGGGAGATGAGTATTTAGGGTCCTACGATCAGCGAGATACGCCGACCTAAAGCGCGGGTTATCTCCCCAGTGTCCCGCTAATGTTAGCCGTCGAGCTAATCTTGCGAGCCGGGGATCCGGGCCGAGGCGCAGCCTGGAAAACGCCGCCCGGCGGGCGAAGCGTGGAAAGTTGATAAGATGGGACGTCCGGCGGCTGTGAGGAAGGGGCCAGGCCGGCTGCCGGGGACACCGGCAGCTGAGCACCACTCACTAACACCGCAACTATTCATTTACATTGGGTTCTGTAGATAGTGACAGATGGAGATAAAAGGGTCCTATGGAAATTCGGACTGCAGTGGTCATGGTGGGAAAAGATGCTTAATAATGTAAACGAAGGATTTATTTCACACATTTGCAAAATACACTTCGTAACTTGCATCCGAAGATCATTAAAACATTTCAATTCGTTTCGGCTTGTCAGACACACGGCTGCATGAGGAATGACTGGAATGCAGATGCTGGAGGTAACCCTCATCTGCTGGTGGAGGTTTACATGCCTACACCAGGTTACCTCTAAAACCTATGGCATAAATAAACCACACGTGCTTAATTAACCGTGGTACAGTACTTGTAGGCATTTTACATCCGTCCAAAAAAGCATCCTGCAGAGAGACGCGGGGTGTAGGTGTTTTAACGGGTCGATTTTGAGTTACAAGCCACACGATATGGATACTATCAAACTAACATGAATAATCGCGATTTTATGCGTAACAATTACAAAACCAGATTTTTATAAAATGATACTGGAGAAGTTACATCGCTAATGAAAATTGGATTTTAATTCATTTCCACCAGATGGCGTCGCTGTTCCATCCATCCCCTTTCCATACCCGCTTACCATAATCCAATGCAGGGTCGAGGGGGTCCAGTCTATCCTGGAAACAACACAAGGAAAACCCAGAAAGACCAGAAAAGGGGGAACCCAGGTAGGGGGAAACCCATCGCAGGGCACGCATGCGCGCGCGCACGTACACACACACACACACATCTACAGACAATTTAGTAACTACAACAGCATGTCTTTGAACCGGAGGGGAAAACCAGATGAAACTCACTAAGACACAAGAACAACATGCAAATTTCATACACGTAGTACCAGGGTGGACACTCAAACCTTGGTCTTCAGAGGTGTGAGGTAACTGCTAACCATATATAGAGATCACATCTATCTCCCATTGAACTACACTACACTGAACACATTTGTGGGGATACATATACTGACAGCCAGAACTATTATTAACAACTGATAGTGAACCATATGCATATTAATGGCCTATATTGTGGATGGTGGTGGCTTAATGGTTAGGGAAGCGCGCTTGTAATTGAATGATTGCTGGTTCAAATCCTTCGCCAGCAAGGTACTCCTTCCCGGGTGCTGAATTAGCTGCTATGTCACATATGGGTTAAATGCAGAGGACACATTTCAAATTCTAATGTTGTTTTTCAGAAGAGTTTTCAAAAAATCTTTTTTTTGGTCAAACCTCTTAGCTAAACAAAGACATTTTTGGTTTGTTATAAAAAAAAATGTATGAATCATGTTCACCTATAAGAGCCTATGGGTACCCCACATACATAGACCTGCCTCAAAGTAGAGCCCATAAAATGAAAAATAAGTGCTTCTTCTGGTAGACGAGGCAGAACCTGCTGACATTTTCATATATACCATTTGTGTTTTCTTCGAAGAAAAGGTGAAGTGAATGACTACACAAAGTAAATGGTACATTTTATTGGCCACACATTCAACAAGCTATACAACTGTGATTAATTTCATTTAGACTGGCATATATTTAAATAACACAAGAACTAAGTGTAAAAAACACAGCATTTTAAATTGATTCTTCTAATTTTTGGGAAAACCAAAATATTCATATGACAGAAGGTAAGACTCAAACACTGTGTCACCATAACAAAAGATTTAATGGCACCAGCCAGGCTTCTGCTGAAAGCCAGGGACAGACATCCAGGTTGGCATGTAAGCAGGTCACAATCAGTGTCCCGATTCTGAAAATCAAGAGAGGAAAAACCGTAGTTAGTAGGATATTACAATCATACTAAATGACGGGTAAAACCCGCATGTCTGGAACACATGCTAAGGGAAGGGAAATGGTCGAGTTGTACTTACTGCCTTTCACAGCTTTTTTGCCTTTAAAGACAGACAAAATATCAGAATCAACATAACAGAACGGGCATAATGTCTGCATATCAATTAAAGATCAAGGTCAATATGTTCTTGTAAGGTTAAGTCCCTGGAACCCTCTGTGCTGGGTTTCACCATGACTGAACTGAGCTGATGATGCCTGACTAAAGCCTATTCCCAACACTTACCCCCATAGGAGACCTTGTAGTACAGGTAGGTCATTATCCCAACGCCTACCCACACCTCTTGGTAAGCTTGCGCGTAGTAAGGCTTCATTTTAGACCACCAGGCTGCAAATGCACGACCTGCCATGACAGCTAAAAAATATACGGAAACATTCAGTTTGTAAATCTCAAAACCATTTCAACTTTCAATCCGTAACAACCAAACACGATTCCACTACAGGGATTTTAATATAACATATCACACGCATTTATCTTTAACTGCCTTTACATTACATATTGCTGCCGTCGCCAGTAAAATTATTCGGTTGGATGCATTTTGCTGGAAAGTCACGATAACAACAAATAATTTTCCTGTGTAGTGAAAATAAAAGGCATGGACCCAAATCATTTCGAATATGACAACATTCTGTACCCTTCCCGGTGGCTTTTGTGTTTTGCACAATGGCATCATTTATACGAACTACTAAATATCAAACAACACAGCCGTCGTTAACTAATATTTGTATTACTTATATTTATAAAAACTTACCTTGCAAATCCGACCGATACACACTACGACAGAGAACCGGAAGCTACAGAAGGTCACATTAGGTTTTTATTCGTTGGTAAGAAACGTTTATGCTTTAGTGCCGCCTTGTGGTTGGGAGGTATGTATACAGCGACTTCTGAACGTCAAACACCCAAATTCTCATTATAAGTTATAAACAAGCATTCACAGCCATTTCTAATGCGTGAATCTGTAATTGTCCAATAAACCAAATAACTCCCGAAACAGGACTGTTGTCCGGTGGAATACAAATTAGACATATAATGAGACATTACAAATTCTAAAGTTTAAAAATGTGTTGCATTTTGTCTTCTCAGTAAGCGAGTCTGAAAGGAATGAGGATTTCTGAGCAATTTGTAACTTTTAGTTTCACTAATACAACAATGCTTCGGTTATTTCCACATTTGTCGTGCATTCGTATTTGTAACTCAATTATGTAAAAGAGAATCTTACCTATGGGTCCAAATAGAATAAAACAAGTTCATATGTTCAATCCACTCACCTCAAAATTAAGTAATTGATTCCCCTATATTGGAAATAGCTTCTTGTTTTTGAAAATGTACGATTAATTATGACCATACACATTAGTGCTTTTACAAACGTTAACGCTAAGGTTTGAATAACAGTTTGCAGGGACTTTCTGCGGTCGGCCTTAGTGAAATCCCCCCTCTGTCGGTCGCTATTCATTGGCGGCGGCACCTTGTCACGTGTCCTTGGGTTTTCGCGCCTTTGCTTTTACCCATTTAAGTCGCTTGCAGCAGGATCGGTAAAGACGTGTCGGCGGGGCCGCTGTTTAACCGTACGCACCATGAAGAAGACGATCACCGCGGAGCAGATAACGGAATGGTTTACCGTCGGCATCCAGTTCGCCAACATCCGAATCACTGACGGGCTTCAGGATGAGCCCAAGGTGGTGGGAGTGAGCGCCGAGAACGGGTAATCCTCCATATAGAATGAGCTGCTCGGATCCCCGCCATCAGGGCCGTAGCCAGTCATGACCTCGGTTTTTAAGAGAGGAAAATAAAATTTGAAGCTAAATATTCACACAACTTATAAATGGGACGCTATCAATATTGTGATTGACGACACCGACCCCCCCCCGCCCTAGGTCTCAGACCTCAGTATTTTTCAAACTCTAGCTACGGGCCTGGCCGCCAGCTGTGATTTCGCCGGTGCTGGGCTCAGAACCGACACCTGGGTAGTACTTCCACATCTGCCCACCTGTCTGCATTAATAATGGTTGGGTATAACCGGTGTTTAGTTCATTTTAACGTGACTGAGTAAGAGACACGTTAAAAAAGTGAAGTGTGTGTCGGGCCGGTTGTTAGAGCCCCAGTGAGTCCACGTGTATTGCAGGAGATGAACAACAACATGGCGTAAAGAACGAGGAACACAGCGACGTCAGGTACACACACATTTATATGACCCCCCTTACCAACTCGAACATGCAATATTAAAATAATGATGTCTGGAAGACGTTAAGTTAGTGTAAGACTTCCTAGCTCCGACATCATGATAGAGCTTGAAACTGGCTGTTTTCGCTTCTACTGGTCAGTGATAATCAGCCACTGCATACGCACGTGGTTTTCATGGGTGCGGGACGCTATACTAACGCAAGACATATAACTGCGTCACGTAATCTGGATACAAAAAAAGAAGTAACTATTCCCTTACCGTTACTGAGAAATAAAATCAGATTAGTTACATTTGTTTTACATAAAAGAGCCCTTGTTTGCGGAGCCGCCATCTTATAATAAATCAAGATTATTTCTAGATTTCAATAATATCTAAAATCGACGAATGGTGTTCTGTTGCGTTTATAAAGAATGCGAAACTGGCATCATCTATTTTCTGAGATGTTGACGTGTGTTCTTAAATCCATATATAGGACAGGATAATTTCTTCATTATTATTAGGACATTACGGTTTAGGTTGAGTGTCAGTTCTTCTTTGCCGTATTTAGAGGGGAAAAATACCACGTGGAGACGTATTCATGGTTTTTACCAGGGCAGCATTCCATAATTATATATATTTTAACAACATAAGTTCTGTTGCCTAATAAGTGATCTTTTTGACATTTGTTTACTCCGGTCTTTAGTTGGCATTGATGTAATCCAAAATAACTAAAATTAGGTATATTATTTTATTTTGAGGTACTTGGATTACATGACTGGTTACATTTTTCAGTAGGTAACTAGTAACTGTATGGCATTACATTTTTAAGGGAACTTACCCAACATTGTTTAAAGTGTCATAAATGTGTAAATTTATATGAAATTATGTGATATAAAATCCACTGAAATGTTGAATAATATTTTTTTTACATTTGTTGTGTTCTATTGGATAATAGTCAAAGCCTTGGGAAACGTGAAATGTCATTTCTTTGTTCATTGTTTCATATTATATAATCAGCCTGCCTTTAAATGGTCTTCTGAAGTAGCTCTGTGATCCAAGGTGCACCTGATGTTGGGTCTGGGTTGGAGTGACAGCTATGGTTAACAAAGAAAATGCAAGGCTCTCAGGCCTTACAGGGTACATTCAGCTTCTCCACTTAGGTGGCCCTCTGCACCTTTTATAATAATGCAGCCCCCCAAACAGGCCCACTGACATTAGGTCAGAGTGCTGGACCTGCATTTGTGTAGAAGGGCTGTAACTTTGTATGGATACTGTGATGGTATGGTACTGTGAGATACGCTTCAGGAAGTAAAGGTCAACTTTGCTGTATGGGTTATTTGTATATATAAATTCTCCAGGGTGTTCTGTCAGAGGAGGCGCTGTGGTCATTATATAGCATCTGTTTTTCAGAGATTGCTGTCCTGTTCCTCACATAACACCAGTGAGGTGAGTATGGGCCCCCTAGCGGGTGGTGCTCTAGGTCTCAGGGCACTACATTGGGCCAGGATATCCATAGGGCAGGTCCCAGTCCCTTGGGGCCTCATAGGGGCGGACGCTTCGCATCCTCCTGTCCACAAAGCTGGAGATGGTGGGGATCTCCTGGCGCTGTGGCATGGTGATGCCCTGCTTCACCTGGAAGCGGCTGTTCCCCTCCTCTTCTTCGTCCAGGAAGTCCCTCAGCACTTGTTTGAAGACGTGCACCAGCTCCCAAGGGAGAATGTTGTGGGTGGTGAGCACTTCACGACACCTGGGTGGAGATGGAACGCGCGGAACGTTAATGAGCAAATAGACTTCTCGGGATTCGCATGAGCGAGAAAATGATGGATGGAGGGTAGAGCAGGTGTGCATGCAGGAGTCTGAGCCTTTGGTTCAGATCTGCCTTTTCTGTGTGGTAGGGTAGCATGAGCCGTGCCGATGTACGTTAGCTGTGCTGTTATGTTGTGGGTGTGGCGGTAACCTGGGTGGCCAGCTTCGTGCACCGCATCCGGACAGTACGCTTATCAGGCTCCTGCCAGCTGACACCAGGGCTTTCCAGAACATAGCGTTCATATCACAGTATGACCCAGGGAGATGGCTGCTGCCCCCCACCCCGTACGCCACTGTGGGAGGCCGCTCATGCATGACCGCTTTAATCATGTGATGCCGTGGAATTCCTGTCCTCTTTTGCGGTGACCTTCATAAATGACAGTGGCGCAACTGACTGAAGGCCTGTAAAAACGGGCAGCCAGTATCCCTGCATATGCTTTTAACGAAACAGGCTGCAGGCAGTTCCTAGACAGATCGGACACAAACTTCCCCCATTCAGGGGGAGCGGGGGGGGGGTCACACGCCGGCTTACCTGGACAGCACCGTGGCCGTGTTTGCAGGCCTGATCTGGGCGCACAGATATTCCAGTGCCCGGCGTTCCGAAGGCGGAATAGGGGGCCTTGGGATGGGGTAACTCTGCACCCAGCGGTATCCCATCATGCACTGGGTCTGCTGTTGCTGTCGTTCCATGTCACAGGCCAGCCTTTCGTGCTCTTCCATGTGCCAGAGCAGCTCACGCATGAGCACGCAGCTGGACCCTGTCTCCACCTCTGCGGACTCCACCTTCCCCCGGATCCACTTCATCCAGCCAAACAGGGGCATGGTGGGGCTGGGAGAGAGACACCGTCAAGAGGGTTTGGACTGGCGGTCAGCGCTTTTCACGAGCTGATGGCTCCTCGTGCGCAGACAAATTAACCTGATGTGTGTTTCTTACTTTTCCCTTCCATTTGGCTGCGGGTTACACACGGCTATCTGTGCCACTTCAACGGCTCAGGACTGCAGGTATCTGATTATGCAGTCTGCTGTGGTTATGGTCTATAGGCCTGTCTGATTCCCGGATGGCTGGTCTGCCTTTGCTCATGCTCCTGACTGGTGGCTTTCTGAGTTGGAGGCTTTGTGGATGTGGCCTTCCAGCGCTTCTTGGTGCTGAGAGCTGGATGAACATTTTTGCATTTAATGGCTGGAACTGAAGCAACAGAAAAGCAGTCTTGCACACCGTGAGCCCTACCCTGCCGTTACAGTTCACACACAAACCCTGCTGTACCCATGCATGCACACACTCCTTCCTTTTCTTTTCTCTCTTTCCAGCACATAGGTAACGCCCTCCTCCCCACCCCCTACGCTTACCAGTTCACTGCCTGCCGCTCTCGATGCCCAAAAAGCCCGTGCCTCACATCCAGGATCCTTGCAGGCAGATATGTAATAACCCATAGATGCTCTTGTACATATCTGTCTTGTTTATAGCTCTGTGTGACTGGCAGTCAGAACAGGGGTGAGTGCCATGCGGTTGTGCCCAGGGAACGGTCCAGAGAGTCCAGCTGAATGACTCTGAATCTGTGATCAGACAACATTAAGACAATTTCACAACAGACGTCGGGAAACGACCTTTCAGAGAAAGTGCAGCTGCTTGGAATAGACCATGCACGCAAACATCACTCACGTGGAGCACTGTGGCAGTCGACTGCATGGATGCCGCTGTTCTTGCACCCTGCTTAGACTCATCCCTTCTGCTGTTCTCTCTCTCTTGTACGAAGTGAAGTTGAATGGCAGGCAGAGGGAGAAAGTTCACCAGTGATGTGGATCTATGGTGTGTGTTTTTGGGGGAGGGAAGGCCCCTCCCCTTTCCTAAGACCCCACCTCTCCCGCATTTTGGCTTGGCTGTTGGCTGTGACTGTCCAGTCAGTCGGGGTCTGAGCCCAGTGCTGTTCTTATTCAGAGAGGGCTGGACTAACTGGCTGTTGGGTCCACACACAGACCCAGGCTGTGCAGGAGGAGAGTACACACGCACCAACAGGCCTGAGGGCTTCCTCTGACAGCCACCCGCCCCCCTTCCTCGGTCTGTGAGGCAGCACACAGTAACGTCACATTAACCACGAACCGCAGGATCACCCGGGGGGCGACGGAGAGCACATAGTTAAACCATAGTTGTTAAGCTGGGGGAAATTAAGCTGATTTTTGATTTGTTAACATGTGGATTCATCATTCTGGGGGAGGGATGCGAAGTTCATTCACCCATTAATCACCTGCGAGTTTCTGCTGACCGCCCTTAATGAGCCTGCCTGTACCCTGGGGGGAGGCCACAGCCCCGCGTGGGTCTGGAGGTGCGGCTCCTCAGCTCCCACGAGCAGCTGCTGATGGCGGCCTAGCAGCCATGTCTGACTTCCTGTGTGTCTCTGTGGGAGCACGAAGCTTGTGTGTAACTGTGCGCCGCAGACACAGCCCTTCAGCTCGTTATATAGGGTGGGTGGGGATTGTTAGGGAGCGATGCCCCTGTCTGGGGGCATTGGCGATGGAGCATCTGGTTAGGGGGACGCTCTGGGAGCAGGGGCGAGGATGGTACCATGATGCCAGCTGCCACTGGGAGGAATGGAAACCCTGCAGCACATCCCCTTGGGGCAGAGGAGGCTTCCTCAAGCCGCCCCTGAGCTTCAGTGGGGTGTGACAGTGGGAGCTGACGGCAGGCATTTGGCTGCAGAGTCAGGGACGCGGCTGGCGGGTTTTGTAGTACAATCAGGCAAATGTTTACATTACCGCCGCATCATTATACCTGCAGCTAATCCCCAGACCTTCTGTGTGTAAAAGCACGTTCATGCCTCTGTGTTACCATCTGTAAATTCTTAATATTTTTATGGACAACAGAAGTTCTTCCAGTTGTCTGCCCCCCCCATATATTATGTGTGCTTATTAATAATACAGTAATGCACACTGTTATCTCTGTGTCAGTGTGTTGCTGCATAGTGATGCTTTAATTTCCCTCCAGGACAGCAGATGGCACTGTAGAGCAGAACAGCCCAAGGAGTGTAGCAGAGGGCTGCAGCAGGGCTCAAAGTAGCACAGAATCATTAAGCAGTGAGTTACAGCTCTTATTCGGAGTCCCCGGTAGGGCATTAGACTCATGCATTGATACCAAAATGGGGAAAAAACTGCAAGAATGTTGAGACTTGTGTATGACAGTGTGTCTGTGGTACCAGCAGTGAGTGTGTTTCTTCTCAGCTCAACCTCCAGGCTCTCCAAAGCCCACTAGGACATATGAGTACCGCTCACTGCCAATCACCAAGAACCGACAGGAGGTAAGCAGGTGTCGGTGACTCCTCCCCTACACTCCAATACTGGGCCTCGTGCCACGACCTCCTGTGGCAGCAGAAAAGGATCTTAGCTTTTTGGTGTGTAGATTCTTCTTAGATGTTTTTGCAGCCATTTTGTCCCTGTCTTCCATCCCTGTGGAAGCAACATAATTTTCATGCAGCAGAATGACGTGGCTTTAAAATATGGAGATGGAGATGCAGCTGGCATTGGCTTGAGGTTTGCCCTGCCTGATCATGTCTCTGTGAGCCTCCTAACCCCTGTAATTGGGCTGGATGATATTTTGAAATGAGTCTCTTTTTCCATTTCATTCAATATCGAGAATTAATCATAATAAAATTCAAGGTTATTGTAAAGTATTCTGGGTCAGTTTTACTTAAAAATTTCCTTAGAATTGAGAATATGAAAAAGGCAATAGACTGCACGCTGTGACCTAATTTTAATAAATAAGTCTAGAAAAATAAAAAAATTTTCTTGTAGTGTGTGACACTGAAAAGCGCCGACAGTATGGTTTGTTCCTGGGTCTTTGTTCTTAAGTCTGTCATAAAATAGTTTGGAATTGTGTTCGTTTCTGTGATATATGCTATCAAGAGATGTTCCTTATCAACAGTTTATCAAAGTTTCTCACGTTTTAAATTTTATATGACTATAAGTCGACGTATAAGTTATATCGCTGAGCCCCACCCCGTAGGCTTCCATGATTGCTTTAGCCCTCTGTAATCCTAAAGTCCATTTTAACCTTAATGTTCCTGTCATGTTGCAGTGGGGGGGCTTGGCCTGCCTTTGTGGAACGCTGTGCCGCTGCCTCAGTGTGCAGGTGTAATCATGTGGCTTTCTCCTCAGCTCCTCTCTCTGATTGAGAACAACTCGGTAGTCATCGTCCGGGGAGCCACGGGCAGTGGGAAAACCACACAGCTGCCCCAGTTCATCCTGGACTACTACAGAGAGAAGGGTGCCCCCTGCAACATTGTGGTCACCCAGCCACGCAGGATCGCCGCCATCAGCATCGCCCGCTGGGTTGCCCACGAGTGCAGGTGTGCCCTTGGCAGTCTGGTGGGATACCAGGTATGAGCGTATCCTCCCGCGGTTGCAGTGTCACCACCTCCACTATCCACGGAGTGGTTTCTGGGTTTGAGTAGGCCGCATTTGTGGGGTGGGGGATAGTGAGGTAATCTTGGTCAATTTCTGCTCTATTGCGTAACAAGCTCAGGGGACTAGTTGAGTCCAGGCCCCCTGGGCAACGTTATCTTCTCCCTGTGACCGATCTCTCTGAATTCTTGCTGGTGTTCAGAACAGTTTCCCGACATTCAGATCAGGTAGTCCCTGGGCTGCTTATTGTAACCCCAGTTCCACTACGCAGAGCTGGGCACCTCACAACAGGGTGGGGGGCGGAGTCAGGCAGTGTCTGTACCCTTCACGGCTGGCTGTTTTCAGTCCTGTCTAAACGGTGTTAACGTTACCTGAATTTCGGCTTCCCATGTGAACTCAGCCATTAGCCTTTGGGGAGATTTGTGGGTTAATCCGTTTGTTTACATATGCTTTGAAATGAGGGTGCCCAGCTCCTGTGTACTTCTTGCTCCCGTCCCTCAGCTGTCTGTAATAACAACGAAGGCAGTGCAAACCTAGATAATGGGCCATAGTCTTAAAAACCCTTTTTGTTTTGTTTATAAGTGAAACTCTAGTTCCTCCAGGTGCTCTGTGGCATCAAGGCAGTGTGATATCAGTCCGCATCATAGCACTAATGGCATGGGGGGGGTCAGGGACCATTAGCAGCCTTACGGCGACATCACACTACACGTGTCACTGATCACATGAGAGAGATCGAGCTTAATGCAGGAGAGAAAAAGGCCCTGATTCTGCCCAAGGGTCGCTGCTGTTTATCCTTCTCCATCTGTGCCATTTGCGTGGGCTTCTGTCCTACTTACACAAGCTTAATTTTGTGTGCGTGCCTGTGTGTGTGCGCGTGCCTGTGTGTGTGCGTGCCTACACACCCAGGTGAGCCTGACAAAGGTGGCCTCAGACCAGACAAGGCTCATCTATATGACCACTGGAGTGCTGCTGCAGAAGCTGGTCTTTGCCAAAAGTCTTACTGAGTTTTCACACATCTTCATAGATGAGGTACCCGCTGAATAATTTCTTACACCTATCCTTGCATTAATCTCTTACCTTCATAGAGATATGCCGTCGTACCACCTCAAACACGCCACCTTCATAGAGATACGCCCCGTGCCTCCTCTCGCACACCACCTTCATAGAGATACGCCCCGCGCCTCCTGCTCTTACAGATATACACCTGGGAGATGTGCTCCTGATCTTCTGCCTGCCTGTGGATTTCAGGTACATGAGCGCACTGAGGAGCTGGACTTCCTGCTGCTGGTGGTGAGGAAGCTGCTGCACTCCAACTCCCGCTATGTCAAAGTGAGCAGGACATTATCTTGGGGGATCCCAGGGTTGGGGTGTGCTCAGTTAGGTGACATCTACTGATTCTTCTGCAGGGTTTTCAGATTGGCACAACCCCATCGTACCTGAAATGACTGTCCTCCATGAATTCATGATACCACTTCTCCCAATACCAGGTTATCCTCATGTCTGCTACCATCAACTGCCGGGAGCTCGCGGAATACTTCGGCACGCCTGTCCGTAACCATGTGAACCCAGCCTATGTTTTTGAGGTGGAGGGAGCGCCGTACGCCATCGAGGAATTCTACCTAGATGATCTGCGCAACAAGTTCAATCATATGGTGGGCTGACTTCAGGATGAAGTGTACAGTGGGAAAAGCATTAAAGAACCCAAAGAAGCAATGTGCAGTGTGCTCTGGCCGGGCTGTGCAGTGTGCTCTGGCCATCACTGAAGATGAATGGATGTGTCAAGGCTGTTTGTGCTGTATAGTTCAGCAGGGTGTGTGTGTGTGTGTGTGTGTGTGTGTGTGTGTGTGTGCGCGCGCGCGCGCGCAAATATTACATTGTGGGCACCAGATGCCCCCACAGTGTGGTGATAACCTGTTATTTTTGACATTGTGGGGGGCATTTTTTTGGTCAGGGCTGAGTAGGGGGTTACGACTGTTATTGTTAGGATTAGGGTTTTTCCCATAGAAATGACTGGACGGTCCCCACAACGATATGATTACAGATGTGTGTGTGTGTGTCTCAGGTGGAGCACCAGAACACTGAGGAGCCCTGCATTACTACAGAGATGTACAATATGGCTGTGAGCCTCATCCAAAGCTTTGATGAGCTGGAGAGCAAAGACCAGAGGTTTGTGGGATCAGGGCAGTTAGCAGCCTGCCATTGTATTCCTGCTGGGTGGTGCTGTGCTACATTAACTACACTGAAGCTAAACTGCCACACTATTAAATCGTGGCACTATGCGCTACTGCTTCCATTACTCCTTTGATTGATTGTTACTGATAATACTGCTGTATCCTGGATGTGTTCAGCAGCACTGAGGCGGAGGTCTGTGGTGATGTGGCCCTACCGAATCGGGGCAGTGTGCTAGTCTTCCTGCCGGGCCTAGCTGAGATCCAGTATATGCAGGAAGCCCTGGGCAACCTGGTGCGCAAGAGGTATATGTGACGGGTCAGAGAGGAGAGAGCTTCTCCCCATGCCCCCACGCAGGTGCTTGTTTTGACCATAGGCAGGCTGTGTGTGTTGCAGGTTGCAGGTGTACCCACTCCACTCCACGATCACCTTGGAGGAGCAGAATGCCTTGTTTCTGGTTCCAGTTCTGGGGTACAGGAAGGTAGCTCCCACTACTTTGGGGGGGATTGTTTGTCCCATTTGTTTGTGTTAAATTTGCGGCGCTCTACTTCACAGGTCATCCTGTCCACCAACATCGCCGAGAGCTCGGTCACGGTGCCTGACGTGAAGTACGGTGGGTGTGTTCCGCCCATAGTGCGTGTGGAGCGACGGGTTTGCTGCTCTCTCCTGAGACACCCCTCTGTTTCCTCTACTGGTCCCCGTAGTGATCGACTTCTGTCTAGCGCGACAACTCTTCTGGGATAAGGGAACCCATTACCAGAGTCTGTGCCTCACCTGGGCTTCCAAGACCAGCTGCAATCAGAGAAGAGGTGCGTGGCTTAAACTTCCTGGAACCATTTCTTTGGTTGATTGACAGGGTCCAGTGGGTCTCCAGGACCTGTTGGGTTTTTCCAGGTCGTGCAGGACGTGTCTCTAAAGGCTACTGTTACCGGCTGGTGACCAAGAAGTTCTGGAGAACTGCGATCCCAGAGTATATGACTCCTGAAATGCTGGTATGATGCGATACATTCTGTATCATGGCGTGTGCTTAGTGTCAGTCTACTGTGAACTCAGACCTCATACCGGTTTGCCCAGCGGTCACCCTTGGCTACCACCATGCTGAAAGTAAAACTGCTAGATATGGGGGACCCCCGATCTCTTCTGTCTACTGCTATGTCACCCCCTCACCTTAATGACATCGAGAGGACTGTGCTGCAGCTCAAACAGGTATGTGTGCCTATGCATGTGCATGTTGGAACCTGCTGTTTGTATGTTTGTCTGGATGAACCCACATTTATTTTTTCGGGCTATTTATTGCAACAAAAGTTGGTCAAACTACTTGAGTGGGTGCAAATAATGTGGTTGTGCACTCTTACTTAATGTACTACTTACTCAGAAACTAAGTGTTAGTTACACACTGATTACATGTTAGTTCACCATCAGTCAGTCATAACTGATGATGTATTTCATGCAGCTACTATATTTGCTCATGATTTTTACTTCAGTAGTTTTTACTTCAGTG
This sequence comes from Mormyrops attenuatus, assembly GCA_026777985.1. NCBI lineage: Eukaryota > Metazoa > Chordata > Actinopteri > Osteoglossiformes > Mormyridae > Mormyrops > Mormyrops attenuatus. The sequence continues at coordinate 14,643,100 of JAODKC010000028.1, forward strand.
CCCCATCAAGTAAAGTGTTACCTGAAAGTTTTAATTAGTTGCTGATTGTTTGCATGTGTCAGTTGGGGGCGCTCTCCCTGGAGATGGAAGGAGAGGACCAGAGACGTTTCGACGGAGATCTCACTTTCTTGGGCCGAGTGCTGGCTCACCTACCTGTAAACTTGCACCTGGGCAAGTTGGTTGTACTGGGCCATGCATTTGGCTGCCTTGAGGAGTGTCTCATCTTAGGTAAGTGTGAGACACTGGTGCCCTCTACTGGACAAATGTTACAATACACGCCATCTTATCCCTTTCACCAAGTTTCTCATAGTGAAGGACTTGGAGACCTTCCATACACTGTGACTAAAGTAAAGAAGGTGCTGCTTTACTCAGTGTAGTGACATGGATTTGTGTTTTTCCTGACAGCGGCCTGTATGTCCCTGAAGAGCTTCTTTGCAATGCCATCCCTGCAGCGGTTGGCTGGCTATCGGTGAGCAGTAACAGATGGCCGCTGACCCTCACTCTGGGGCTGGGGGGGGCCTCGGCCTCCGGCATGGCCCCCCAGTGCACTTCATTTCACTTCACTGCATTTGTCCATCTGGCTCAGGAACAAGCTGGCCTTTGCAAACGGCATCCCGAGCGATTCCATAGCAGTCGTCAATGCGTTTAAGGTGCGCGTTTGGCCAAATCCGCTGCTCCGTGTTTTGTTTTTGTTTTTTTTCGTTTGGAGGGGGTGGGTTCAGAGAGTTCAGCTGAACCGTGTCTCTGTCAGGTGTGGTACACCTCCCGGCGTGAAGGAGCTTTTCGGCACCCTAAGGTGAGCGCTCGCTCCGCCTAACCGACTGAGGTCCCCTGTGACCCTGTCTGCCATATTGAAGGGTTTCCTTACCCACATCCCTGACCAGGACGAGCTGGATTGGGGCAAGGAGAACTGCATCCAGATCAAGAGGATCCGAGAGGTGGGAACAGCAGGCATTCTGGGAACATTGTGGATGAAAATGCATAATGACCTATAAGATCAGAGACTTCAGCAGAGGACAGAGAAAGTTTTATAGCTGTCTGCTTCTCCCGCTGCATGGTGCCCCTGATTTTACATGATTGGAGAGCACAGATGGATATATATAATATAAGTATTTATGGAGCAGACACACACACACTGTGCCTGTGCATACATACATGCAGGTGGCTGAGCTGTTTGAGGACCTGAAGGCTCGTGTTTCCCTCTTCAACATGCGTGTGACTGAAAAGGTGCCCCCCCAGGATTACAAGAGCGTTAACAAGCAGACGTTCATCCTGCAGGTGGGGCTCGCAGCAGCAGATGCGCGCCGGTCTGCAGCTGCACACCTGTAATCACGGCCTTTCACTCTGTCCCAGATCGCCATCGCCGGGGCCTTTTACCCCAATTATTTCAACGTGGGGGAAATAGACGAAGAACTGGCCTTCAAGGAGCTGTGTGGCCACAACCCGAAGACAACAGTGCAGGTAGGTGTCTGTGAAGTTCCCGGAGGCAGACCGGGAGCCAGGAGAGTCCAGCCCACGATCTCTGGAGCCTGTGCACCTTTCACCTCTGCCGCATTCAGGTCCGAAACATGCCTTCCTTCGGGTTCCTGTACTATAAGCAGCTGCAGTCACTCTTTCGCCAGTGTGGGCCAGTGAAGTCCATTACCTACGATGGCTCCAGGTAGGCCTGGCACACTCCTTCCTGATCCAGATTCCACTGAGGTGTGGGTCAGCTTTCACCCTCAGTCATTCCTACAGTACTTACAGGTACAGGTCAGGGTTCAGACTCACAAACCAAGGTTTGTCTTTTCCCTTGCAGAGCATACATGGAGTTCTACAAGACCTCAGCCCGGGGGACCGGAGTTCTCCCCGAGGTGTCTCTGGCCCTCCTCATGGCTCAGCAGCGCCCCCCAAAGGACCTGAATGTGCATCCCAGCAATGCAGTGGCAGCTAAGGCTGGCAGCAGGATCTTGTCAGACATTTCCCATGCGCGGTACGCCTAACGGTGACATGGAGAGTTGTGCGTTTAGTCGAGTTATGCAGTGTTTTTGTGGTACACCTGAAGAGCAGGGAGGTTTGGCACAGTCCTTCACTTTCAGATAAAGCAGGACACCCTGATCTTACACACCGTGTTCTTGAGGTGTCCCCATAGTGACTCTGAGTTTGGCTTCCCTGCCCCTGGGTGTCCTTTCACTTCACGGGGAACTTCAATCTACCCAGAGCATCAGACAGAATTTCAAAAAAGAGATTCCTTATTAAAGTTCTCTTAAACTTGTCCTCCTATGCTAGGGTGATCGTGGACTTGGAGAACCACACAGTCGAGCCCACGAGCAGCGTGTTCGACCCAGAACAATTCCCCCCCCAGCCCATGTTCATTGTCAACATCACAGAGGTAATGAATCCCAGTGACACAGGTATATCTGGTGCCCAGACTGGCTCCCTTATACACTAAATCACAAAATGAGGTGAAAGAGCAAACCTTCTGGTGTCATGGGTCCTCATGACCCTCTGTGGATGTACCGCAGAATGCACATGGTCCCCACCCTGAGAAGATGGTCTGGTACATCTCAGACAAACATCGCTACTCATAAGTATTGGCATTTGCCATTAGCACTGGGTGGTATGACCAAAAGTACGTATCAACGTATTTTTTTAAGATTCTGGCTGGTTCACAGTACAGTGATCCCCCTCCTATCGCAGAAGTTATGTTCCAGATAGGTGAAAATCCGCGATATAGAAAGACCATATAAATAAACATTTTTTTTAATATAGTTTAAGCGTTAAATACCTCTCCCACATGCTTTAAACACATGTAAACGTATTAAAACACGCTTCGTAAACCAATTATGATATGTGGATGTCGGGCTGTGGATATTATACATAATATTATTATGTTACAATGTACATATACACATCTTTCTCTGTATACGTAATGGAATATGTAAAAATAAAAACATTTTAAGCTCAGTATGGGTAAAATTGGGAGCCATCGTAAGGCTTAAAATGAAAAGGGTTCACTATCTTTTTTTTCCCCCCCCCCCCCAAGTTCATCCTTACTGCAGCAGCGTTTACATCAATGAAATACGTTTGTGAATCTTTTTAAAAGGTGTGTTTTTGTAATTATAAAAAATTGTTGGTACTATACTGGTTGTATAACTGACATGTTTTATTAGATTATTAAATGTGTATTCAGCTCGAATAACATTGTATTGATTACAATGTATACTTGGCTCCATCGAGACGTTTTATTGAGTATTACTGTATGTAGTTTAGTAACAGTGTTTGCTTAACTGACATGATTTTAATGATTATGACCATGGTAAATTGATGATATGCTTTTGCTTTACTGATACGCATTTAATTGCAGACCTAATTACGCCTAATGCCATTTTTCAGGCACAGACTGAAGCATTAGGTATCGATACTACGTGAACAGATATATATATGGCGAATTGTACTGCTATAACTTCGTGAGAAGGACAGGCACGGTTAAGGTCCCCTATCAGTACATTCTGCATCTATCCATAGCTGTTCTATCAGCGAACGATATTATACAATTTACAGCCTGTTAATGGATTACAGCTGCTATTTAAGTTATGCCACGGTATGGCAGTACACAAAATATTCATACCTTACAAGGAATTAAAATCGGAATACCGGTTCATCCAGCCCAGGACTATTTGCCATGTCTGCATTTGCTGATCTCCTCTGCAACCTCATACCTTCATGCCCCGTATTCTCCCATGTGGCCGGGATGAAGGTCGTGGAAGTCGGCCACTTCTGGGGATTCCAGGCAGATGAGGCTAGCATAAGGAAGCAAGGCGTGCTGACAGCCGACATCAACGGCAGGCAGCTCCAGCGCCTGTCTGGGTCCGTCTGCCCCAACCTGCTGTGCCTAGCGCCCTATGCTGAGGACCAGGAGGAGCCCCTGTACTTCAGGGCCAAAGTCCTGCACGTGAGCGGCAGCAGTGTGGAGGTGAGGTGGCAGCAGGCGGGGCGGCAGCGGTGCGAATGCAGAGAGCTGTGAGTAACGAGTGTCACCCTGTGTGTCTTTCAGGTCTTCTTTGTGGATTACGGCAACACCAGCCAGATGGATGCTAGCAGTCTGAGGGAGCTACCTGTGGACCTGTTGGCCCATCCTTACCAGGTACAGGAAGCCCTGCTTGTGTGGTTGTGTCTCCGTTCCTCTTCATCATAACCGTGTGCCTCTCCAGGCCCAGGAGTTCCAGTTAGTCGGCATGCGTCCGTCTGCCCAGTCCCTCATCCTGGGAAACGAGTGGAGCAGTGCGGCTAGGAACTGCTTCATCACGCTGGTCAACAGGCGCTCACTCATGGCCTCGCTCTTCTCCGTCGTGCATGGCGTGCTGCGCGTCCACCTGCACGTCAACACGGACGGTGTGAGCTTCAGCGTGGCCGACATCATGATAGAGAAGGGTCACGCTTACAAGGTTGAGGAGAGCTTTCAGTCCAAGGTACTGGGGGGGGGGGGTCTGCTGGTGCTGCCCCTGTCGCCGCAGCCTGTTCTCCAGTTTCTGGCTGGCCTCCTGACAATTTGACACTGGTCTCCTGCAGGAGGCTTTGCAGTGGGGTTGAGTCATTACCGCTGAGCAGGGCTGCGTTTGCTTTTGACACCTTCCATATTTCAGTGTCTGTCAGAGATGTTTAATTTGTCATCACATGCTGCTCCTGTGCGATTCTCTGCAGAACGAAACGTTAATTGGAGCTTCTGGTAGCATATTGTTACAATGAGTACAAAAAGGATTAAATTCATTTCAGTTCTTATTTTATTTTTTTAAATAGTGCCTTTCACAACAGTCACCACAAGGCACTTGACAAGAGTGTATGGCAATAAATTACTTAATCATGTAGGTCAGAGTAATAGGGTCAATACGGTGAACCATGTCAGTTGAACATCTGTAACCCCCACTGAGTTCTATTTGCACTCTAATCTGGGTCTAGTGAAGTTTCATGCAAGACCAACCCTGCTCCCCTTATTTGTGTCCTGCAGCAGAGCCATGAGATGCTACAGTCCCTCTATAAGGACCTCCAGAATGGCACCTTCATGTTCAATCCCTCCAGCACCTCTTGGTCAACACACAAGAAGGAGCAGAAGGAACTAATCGAGAGCCTGCTGGAGGCCTTCTCCAAGAGTAGCCAGGCCGCACCGAAAAGTCGGGTGTGTAAGCGTGCGAGTGACACCATCTCTGTGTGTCACACGGTAGCCGTATTTTATAATTTTTTTTTCTCCTGCTAGGTTCCAGTCTATGGCCCCACCAGTCCATACAAGATGAGCTTCCACTGCATGAGCAGTTTCAGACAGTACAGGTGAGAGTACAGGACTGTACTGGTACCGTACCCTAGTGACTGAGATCCCTTGCTTCACCCTTAACTGGTATTTGTGTTTCTCCCAGATCTGTAGCCATAGACATGGACAGCATTAATTCAGTGGCTGTCAACGAGAGCCTTGAGGACAAGCACCAGAGGATCCTCGTGGCCGGGGCAGTTTCTGTCAGTGCAACCAGTAAGAGCGGGAACGCTGGCCCAGGAAGGCAGCTCCTTCATGCCTGCCCTGAATTGCAGCTCAACATCCATGAGGTTCATGAGTGTTTGTGTCTAGGCTCTAACATCCTGCTGAAGGAGACCACTCTGATGCCCAGGATCCCCGGCTTGCCGGCCATACTCTGTATGCTGTTCAGCCCCATCATGGAGCTACGGTCAGGACTACCTCTCAGTCCACCCCACCAGCTCCATAATTCTCCCCTCCCCTTCTTTTCCGAACCTGCTTCCACTTTCCCCTCAGCACAAATGAGGGCAGCACCTGTTTTACTGGCACCCTCTGTGGACTGGGCTGGAACTCGCACACCCAAGAACCTGTCCTGGTAGAGCATGACATGGAGCTGGACTTTGATGTCAGATTTGACGTGGAGGATATCACTGAGGTAACAGCTGAGTTAGATGACAGCATGACTGTGTGCACGTCTGCTCGCTTTCCGACACCCATTTTGCAATGTTTGAGCATCTAGCGTTTGTGGCATATTACTCATAACTCCCTACTACACCCACCCCCAGATCAACGCTCTGCGATTGGCCATCAACAGTCTAGTCTGTGAGGGCCCAGCCGGAACCCTCCACCTGGAGCGGGACCGGATCAGCGAGCTGCAGCAGGATGTTCGGGATAGGCTCATCAGGTATTTCTTCGAGCATGTCTAGGGGTCCAGAGAGTAAAAGACCAGAACAGGATTTTGTTTCAACCAACCAGTTGAATACTCTGTGACTATGACTCTTTATGCTCAACTGGTTGGTTGAAACAAAATCCCGGTCTGGACTTTTACTCTCTGGACCTGAATTAACCTTCTAGATGCAGAGTTGGATTTCAGGTACTGCAGGACTCTTCAAATCTGACCCTCAATTCCAAATTCAGGCCTTGTTTTCAGTTCTCCTAGGTAGTTAAATAATTACTGATTCTGATTGGACACAGAGGCTTCACTCCTGGCTCACAGGTAAAGGAGGGCTGGAAAATCAGCAGTGCTCGGACCATGATTTGAATAACCCTGGTTGCTGTATGGATGATGATCCAGTCCAATGAAGTGCGTAGTCAAATTTTAATAGTTTGTGCTTTGACATTAAATGTAACCAGTGTGCCACACTAACACTGTGGAGTGCTGGCATAGACTGCCGCAAAGCCCATCTGTGGGAAATGCTGACACCGCAGCTGGAGTTTGCTCCCTTTCACATTCAGGTTATTCACCAAGCTCCCCGCAAGAGATGACATGGTGCCTTGCTACTCTGAGAAGCCGAAAACATGGAATCAGGTTGGTTGTTACAAAAAAAAATGGTAGCACTCAAAGTAATCATGTAATGCATTATAGATACGCTCATAATGCATTATAATGCATTCATGAAGCATTATAAACATGGATATAACTATTTATAAAGAGGCATGACAATGTAACCATGTTTATTATGCATTATGATTGCTCTATGAAGCTCTTATCTATAATGTAGTATAGATACCTTCATAATGCATATTTGCTTATACTGACCATTATAATGCATTATGAAGGTATCTATAATGTATTTTAGATGAAAGCTTCATAGAACATTCATAATGCATAATAAACATGGCTGTTATGCCTTGTTATACTAATAGCCGTGTTTTATAATACTTTATGAATGCATTATAATGCATTATGAAGGTATCTAATGTATTTTGATGACTGCTTTAAATAGTGTTGCCAAAAAAAACACCCTAATGTTTTATAACATTTTAGGTTTCTTATTTGGAAAAAAAAAATTTCTTCAGGTCAGCTGGTTTTCTTCTTAAACCCATCTTGTTTTTAGAGGCTTTGAACATTTTCAGTAGAACATTTATACAATGCTTCTTTCAACAATGTTCAATCATGGGGCCACACTGGGTAGTGAAGGTACAGCCTGAGCTAGGCTGCTCTTAGCCTCTTGGCTCATTACAGGCTTGAACCACAATGCGGAATGCTTGTGTGTTACAGATCGACCCCAGTCAGAAGATGGAGCCACTACAGAAGGCTGACCGGGATAGCAGAGGTGCCCTCTTCCACCCGCACCCTATACCACTCCTCAATGTGTAAAGTGGCCATAATCCCTGATCTGTACCAGAAGAGTTGTTTTGGGTTGCCTGTTTGTTATTGAAAATCCACTCCCTGGTCCCAGGCCTAGAAATTTCTTCTCTGACAATGTTTTGTTTAATTTAAGTTCCCATTTGTACCACCAGGGGGCAGTTATGTTTGGTAGAACATTAAATCTTTCAAGCTGCATGTCTCTCTCTTGCTTGAGTTCAGTTACCTGGGCCCAGTCATGCTGGGGTGAGCTACATATTGGCTTCTCTCCCAGGTACTCTGTGTCCGAGGTCCCTCATGCTGTGGACCATACGTGACAAAAGTGGGGGGAAAAAAAATGCAGTCTCTTCTTCAAGAGTCTCATAGTGGACATAGGGTAAAACTGGCTGGCTGTAATAGTATCTTACCCAAGTATCTGACGTTACCTGTATTGTGAGTATCAGAGCAGGATGCTTCACAGCATTAATCTCCGCATGATCGCTGATACTCATGGAATGGCAGCTTTCTGTCTGCCAGAAAAGCAAGGACCTTAACTCCAGACCCACTTTCAACAAGTTGTGCACTCAACACACACAAAGATTTACATTCAGGAACATTTATTTTCGCATTCATTAACAGTACAGAGATGCAAATAGTCCAGGACTAAGAAGAACTACATCAAACAAGGTACAAAGGTGGACAGGTTTTTAACAAGCTAGTGAGATCTCACCAAAGACCACCTGCTGTCTTTTTTTGCATAATTTAACAGCAGTACCTAAAACATCAGTCTGGTTCCTCATTTTAATACAAAAAAACAAAGCCTACGATTACCATAGTTCATAAGTAGAGAAGTGTTTGATTTGTGCTGGAAAACACCAAAAAATGAGTCCATGTGTCTATGGGGTTTTTATACATATGGATGTGTTTAGATAAAGGCGATGCTTAGCGTTACAGCTGAGCGAATTACGTCACGTTACAGCTTAAATCCACCAGCACTTTGCAGAGTAGCGGGAAAATAACACACTTAAGTCAATATTAAGAAGTCATGCACTTAATAAACGATACAAAAAAACACGTCGTTTGTCTGAACTTTTATTTTCCTCACTAGACTTTTAGTGCTTGGCATGATGAAGTGAGTTTACTGTAATCAGAGACGCCCCCCCCCCCACTGCACATGTGTGCAGTTTTCCCCAAACACCATGATGTTGACCAAAAGAAGGTACAGATACAGCATCTAGCACGTCTGCTGGCCGCAGGGCCTTCTATTCCGTCTTCCGTCTGGTCCCTGGAATTTTCTCTTGTATCCTGTTGAAACACACATTCACCAAGTGAGACAAGCATCCAGATGATTATGTGTTGTAGGACATCAAGTGATACTCCATGAGACACTGAGCTGTTTCATGCACCCTTGTTGCCCATTTCGATTGGCGTAGAGCCCGCAGGAGACTGGTCATCACTTACTTTCCTACCACAGAGTTGACGTGGGTCCTTACTAGCCCCAGGTACTGGTCAATCTGAGCCTGTAGGGAGGAGACAGATGTGAGGTGACCTTCATACATCTCCAGAATGGCTCTTGGTAGAAAGCAAGACGGAAAGCTCCTACCTGGTACTTCTCATAGACCACAGGCATGGTGAACATGGATATGACCACTGGGGACAGAGCACAAAGAGGATGTTGCATTCAGCTCTTATTGGTTGAGCTCTTTTCAGTACTGACCAAGCCCTGAGAGTCAGGAGCTCCCCATTAACCTGTGTGACATTACCATCATATCAATAGACCCTTTTCACACTTCCAGGTTTCACATAATGGAAGTCGTCATAGTAGGGAACTGAGGAAAGATGGTGGCGGGATCATACACTGACAAGAATGAATCTTTGTGTCGTATTTTTTCAGCATCATTGCGATATTCGCCTGATTTTTCCATGAAAGACGTAATTTGTTTGGTGGACCAGTTCTTCATTACACCATGGACAAAGCTTTACAAGAGCCTACAAATTTATCTTGTTTTTGAGAATTTCCTCTATGGCTACGACGGTAAACGACGCCTTGCCTCTGTCATATTGCTGATAGCTGGTGACATTTCTGTGTCATTCAACATTTTTTTTCTGGAGTGCCCAATGTTGTAAACGGGCAGGTTGTAGTCAGAGCAAGGTGCTACAGATCAATGAGAGAGAGGAGCCTCATATGCTTGAAGTTTATTAGAGTTGAGAGGAGTTCTGTGATTTTGAAATTTGTGATCTTATCTGCATTTACAGATAAGTTACAGGCTGCATATGTCCTATTTGCAACTATTCTTCACTTCCTACTAAGACGACTTCTGTTATGTAAAACCCAGAAGTGTGAAAAGGGTCCATTGACAATACACTATGTGGTGGAAGGGCATTCTCACCCAGGATGAGCAGTGTTAGGCCGTTGAAGAGCGCCCCCACATATGTTAGCAACCACATCAGCACAGCAAACTGGAAAAGAGAACAGAGTGTGTGAATAGGGAGCAAGGCTTGCTGGAACGTGCGTGTATGAATTTGACGTAGAGCTACTGGTAGTACTGCAATGCTCAGCCTGTCTTTCATATCAACTACAGTCTGCTGCCCTGTGATTGCCCTGTGGTCTTCACAGCTAGGCCCTTCCATTCTACATTCTCCTGACAGTGTGGGCTCAGCCCTCTGACCTTGAGTGAGTCTACCAGGTCCTGCACCAGGAACAGCCTGCGTAGTTCCTTCATGGCGCTATTCACGTACAGCTGGGTGCAATCAGTATACTTCTGGATCTGATCCTGGGACAAGGCGATCTCTGCCTCCAGGTAGGACCTGCAACAGGACGCAGAGAGGGACGGCACAGAGACTCAGACCATGAACACAGCTGTTAGTCACGCACATACGTATAGACGTTTAATGGAAGCACTGACACAGACTCACTTGAAGGGGTGTCCCTCGTCGGTCTTCTGCACAGCCTGCAGGACGCACTTGTAGACCCTGAAGCTGATGGTGGCGGAGAGGGCAGCCAGGGCCATGTAGGCCATGACACTGACAACGCTGAACTGCGTGAGCGAGAAGAGCAGGAGCAGCACGCTGGCAAACAGCACGGCCGTCTGCTTCATGTCCCGCCAATACAGCAGGTCCATGGCTGAGAGAAGGGACACATCACTCAGTAAATCCCACCGTCTCCTTAACACAGTCCCGCTGTTAAATGTTTCCCAACCAGGTCCTTGGGGACCCCCAGACAGTCCATGTTTTAGCTCCTTGCTAGCTCCATGGCAGATAGTCCACAATTTTGCTCCCTGCAAGGTCCCTGTCGTAATTCATTCAAGATCATCTAATGTTTTTAACTGTCAAACACCACCCCAGTCTACACTGAGAATGGTCTTTTAAAAGGAGACCCACTGCCGTCATCAAATAAGGAGCCAGAAGGACCCAGCAGAACGTAATGAATAGGATGTCTCCTATTTCCACCACCAATACTCAGTCAATATAACTGATAAGATTTCTCATACTGCCGCACTGCACATGGGTCATTGAAGGTCATAGATTGGCACCGTGGCTCAAACCCCAGCTGTGTAAACTTGTCACATGGGAAACACTTTCCTTTATATACTGTGGGAAAATTAGCTCCCAAAATGCAGGATACAATTCCTACATTTTCATTGCTTCACTAATTGTGGGTTCTCACCCTTCTATTCAAAATTGTGTTAGTCTCTTGTTAAAGATCGCCATGGGCTGTAAACAAGAACCAGACAAGTTGACTCCAAATTAAACCAAAAGGTAATAAGTTCCCATTTCAGTGATCGTCAAAGGAAATCCTGTCAAACACAACCACACCCTGCTGATGCACTGAAAGGTAGCTGTGCCTGCACAGGATGCTCAGACTACAGCAAGAACAGAGCTGCACAAACTAATGTTAACTTGATAACTAATTTAACGGAACAGCTAATGCTAACTCAAACGCTAATACTGACAACATCTAATGTTACTGGTCAGGCTAACAATAACTGGAATGCTAATACTGACTGAGCAGCTAATGTTACTAGGCAGGCTAACAATAACTGGAATGCTAATACCGACTGAACAGCTGTTTCTGGGAGGACTAACAATAACCGAAATGCTAACACAGAGCACAGCGCTAAAATTATCTGTTAAATTAATAAACGTAACAGTAACTATAGCTGAAAGTCCTTGCTAATGGCTACATTGCGCATGGTGGTATCACCCACGTGTCTATGGGGATGGGCTCTTTCGAGCAGAGAGGAAAGCGATCGGCCGGCTGCCTAGTTATCCACCCACCCCCCCGACTGCCCGCGCTAATTTTGGTGACGGAGCACGACATCCAACAAAGAGAATGAGTCCCTTTCCCATGGTGCCCTCTCTACTGGGACAGCAGAGCCAGCACGGAGAGGACAGAAGAAGCAGACATACATATCATGTCCACACCCTGGCTGGCATATCAACCGCTAGCTAGCGCTCAAGCTGCTGGTGGAGCTCGTACTGACCTGCGGCTCTCATGGCTCAGGAGGGGAATAGGCAGCTGCTGGCTTCTCAGACAAAGGAGAGTGCTGGACGAGGTGTCGCAGGCAGGGGGCGGGAATGAGGAAGGGGGTCAGTGGTCCCGCCCCACAGGGGTCTGCTCCAGGAAGAGGAGCCAGCACAGAGTTCCCTCTGGGCCCTTATCTGACCGCCAGAAAGGACGGGCATTACTACACATACTGATCTCTGGGAGGAGGTGCCAGCCACATAAATGAATGTGGACCCCGAACTCTGTGACCTCAGCACTTGGGAAGAGAACCTGTATGGGAACAGCCATGTACAGTATGTTTTTGCTTATCCTACACACAGTGTGGTCTGGAGCACTTAGCTGTCCGGCATCAGTAGAGTCACACAGAGGCCAACCACAAGAGAGAGCCAACCGGGAGCTGGGAAGGAGCAAAAATGTGAACTGTTTGACAGGCACCTCAGAGGGAGCAAAAACATGGACCAACAGGGGGTCCCCAAAGACCAGATTAGGAAACACTGCACTAGAGTTAAAAAAAAAGGCTGCAATGCCTAGGTCCAGCAGGACAAACCAGACTGGTGCCATAGGACTAGGCTGAGGGAACCTATGGCCAATTACCCAAGACAGATTTGCAGAGCTTGCTTAATAAGACGGCTGTCAGCAAGCAGTGGCAAATCCACCTGTAAAAGCCACCCAGATGGCGGGCCAAAGCCCCCATATCAAAAGGACTGCAGCGCGCCGATTATGTGGAAGTGAAAGTGGGGCCTCAAGGCAGCTGGTTAACACCAGCTGAAGAGTTTTATCTCTGCAATACCATATCTGGGATACAGACATTAACATGACAATCCAAAACGACCCTAAAAGCTTTGCCTTATGCATAGCTAGGACATCCAGAATGTGGGACGGTCTGCAGTGGGTGATATCAGACGGCGAGTGATAGGGACAGCACAGTCATCAGCCTAAAAAGAAGCAGTGAGGAAAGGCCAGGGACCAGGTGATTAGTTATCAGCACAATTCACTGGAGACATCACCCCATTGTACCAACAAACCAAAAGAACACTGCATCAAATAAAACATGTTCAAAACATATACCATCCTTTCAATATCATCTTAGATCTTATATTATCATGATCATCTTACCAACCTAGAAGGTGGTGATTAATCACACTGTCAATAAGAAGGATTTTAGGAGTTCAAATTGGGGAACTGATCCTGAAGCTGCTTCTTCAGAGTCTTTGCTTTGATGGAAACCTGCCAACCGCTGACAAAGCCAGTGATGTCTTCATTTAAGACAATCTGAGTCAACTGCTGATTCAGCAGGTCAAGGAACTGCATGCATGACTCAGGAGGGGAACATTTTTTAATATTTAGTCTAAAATATTAACTCTGACTGCATTCTAATGCAAGCTGAGAGATGGTCTGGTTACTGTAGTGGTCTAGTTGCCAATCTCCATAAAGATCTCCACCCAGATGACTGATAGGAGGGGTTCTCTTCCCAGTTAAAACTGGGTAAAACCATACAAATAAGGCTGTAAAATGCAGCCATGCCCCCCACCCCCCTCGAGAACCATTCATCCCAGATTGATCCCCTATTATTATTATTATTATTATTATTATTGTTAGTAATAATGATAATAATAATTATTATTATTATACAATCTGCATGATCTTCTTCCCATTGCTTCCCTGCTGTGGCCGGCAGGCAAAAAAGGAGACAGTCTTTCATTTCATCTCAATTCTAAGATCACATATTGTGCTGTGCTTTAAGAAAGCTGAGGAGAATAGCACAACGCCACCCAGTGGTGATACAGTCACCTGGGCCTAAACTTATGGAATGCAGGAAACTGTACGAGGCCACAGGAAATTCCTTTAACTGCCATGGCCCGATTGAGCCCTGATCAAGGACTCTAAGCAAAGTTCAACAGCAGACAGGACTGCAAACACTGTAGACCAGGGGTGTCAAATTCCAGTCCTGGGGGGCCAGAACCCTGTGTAGCTTAGTTCTTTCCCTGTTACACCACAAATGATTCAGCTCAAGAGCTGTGTGGTAATTAGCACAAAGAGGTGCAAGAAGTTGAATCAGGTGTGTTAAATGAGGGGAAACCCAAAAATCTGCCCCCCAGGATTGGAGTTTGACATCCCTGCTGTAGACGCTTTGATCCATGGGGCAGGGTGAACATGGTTCATCATTTAAAAAGTCAGAAGGACCATGTGTGTATATTTGCAATCTTTTTCAGTTGGAAAGGAAGGAACTTCAATGAGAAGTGAAAAATGCCTATATGCCAGTGGAGTCACTTGAGTCTGAGCTGCTGTCCTCCAACCACAGGGCCTGTCCAACCAGAAGGTCTGTTTTTTGTGTGGACTATTCACGATGACACCAGAAGTCCACTGAGGTTACCACAGTAGACATGGGAGGGGTGCGAACCATGACTGCAATAGAAGCAGGATATAGACACACCCAACTTGTCTTCCTGTAGAAATTATCACAGACAGGAATGACAAATAATACCTACATGCAGGGGTACAATGTTTCACTCCTGAAATCTTCCCCCCACGCAAAAAGGGGGTCAAGAGAGCTGACCATTGCACGCCCACCATTCTACCATTGTTCTGAAAGAGGAGCCCTCAGCCCCCACTTGATCTGATGGCTGCTATGACACATGCTTCTAGCACAAGGTGGGCTAACAGGAGCAGAAGAAAGGCAGAGTGAAGCTGGATTAGGCTAATTACTCACACCGTGTTCATCACTGTAAAAGGCAGCCCCAGAAGAGGAGACAGAAACGGGAAACGGCAACACAAAGGCAATAACGACACCACTAGATGGATCACACTCGTGCCCACAGCAGCCACGGATTCCATCTGGAGCATTCTGGGGAGCCAATCACAGCATGTGGCGTGTTCTGTGCGGCTCCCCATTCCCTGCTGCCTCATCTGTGCCGTCCCCCTCCCCCGCCATCAGGACAACAATGGCGACTCGGCCGTGCGCACTTCCCCAGAGAGAAAGACGGCCACACCCCACCACACGTGGATGGCAGCTATGGCCACCAATGATAAATATGACGGGCAGACACAAAGGCAGGTCGTCAGGGAAAAGCTGCATAACATCAGCCTTTTCTCTCCTGCTCTCCTATTCTCCCAGACATGCGTGTAAATCATTTATACTGCCTTTGCAAAAAAAAAGGCAGTAATAAGCAAAAATTATGCATTCATGCCAAGGGGGGAGTCAGCATGGGTGTGTCCAACACAGGAGCCTGAGCTACCATTTCCTCCTGCTCAAGACCACAGACAGCACCCAGTTCCAGCCCGGCTGTCATGGCAACCACATCCCAGCACTTTGTGCCTGATACCATGACAACAGCCTCCCAGAACCTAGATAAAGCCACAAAGCCATGACAACAATATCACAGTGCAGATGTATGCACGATGCTGTGGCAATCGCGTCCCAGAACAATAGCTAAAACCTCGATGACATGACAGTGAGCACGCAAATGTGGGCGCCTCAGTGAAATCTACATCCCAACACAGCACCCACTGACTTTCCTGATGCCATGACAACTACATCCAAGCAGGAGAGGATGGGCCCAGAAAGGGAGGGGGAAGGGGTTACAGCAACAATATTAGCTATGTCCTCCTCCTGCCCAGACCTGCTCACACGTACTAGCACCATTTTATGCTAATGCTTATCTGGCATAGAGACCTACACACTGACACTGAACCTGAGCCATTTTACAGGTACAAACACGCCCACCAGGCTACAGCGTTTTCAAAGAAACACCCCATCCACAGCCAGCTCACACTACCTAGACATACATAGTGACACAACAAGCCGACCCATCGCTCCCTTTGTCTGCCACAGGAGAGCTCGCATGCAGGCCCAGCAGAAGGCCCCCGCAGACCCTATCACACACGAACGCAGCAGCGAGAGGGCGCATGCCGTACCCTGACACTTCCAGCCGCTCCAGAGGCATTCCTTGGTGGGCTCGGCCTGCATGCTGGTGCACGGGTGTTTTCCTGTTTTCTCCGATGGTTCTGCTGCAGCGAACAGACTCTCACTCAGGCATCCCAGCACATGAATGGCTGAGGGGAGGCGGGGATGGGGGGCAAGTGGAGGCGGAGCTCTACGATGATGATGCTGTACAGCAAAGCGAGAGCCGCCAAGCCATAGCGGTGCGGGGAGGGGAGCAGATTGTAAACACTGCAGTCGGCACTGCAGCAAATCAGGCGTGCGATGGGAAGGGCTTTGGAGGGGTGGTGTCTGGGCACCCTTTTGTATGAGCATTCCAGACCCCACCCCGTTGTTTAACTGACATATCGACGGGATGTGGCGCAGCCAGCACAGGGTTAACCAGCGTCATGCACTGTGCAGATCACTGCTGTGCCAGTTTTGTTTCTCTCCCTTTTCAATGCCAGAATTTCCATGATGTCTGGTTCACCCAGTGGCATTCACCAGCATGTTATTGGGAGTGGTGTATCACATCAACAAAATGCACAACACACACCATGCTGGTGATAGTCATCGCAGTGCTGGCATTTCTCCAGAATGCCCCACAACTGCTTGACAAGAGAATGTTCTCTTTCATTATCTCCAAAAATGTTTATTGCAGAAAAATAAACACAAAGGCAGCAAATGAGGACATTATTGCTCTCCCCAGATAGAGGGCGTGACCATGCCTCACATCAGAGCCTAACTTGATCATTGCGGGGCAGCTGTGGTCAGGTGAGCAGCACAAAGCGGTGCAGGGTGACATCACTGCCAGTCCCATACAGGTGGGGCTGCCCTTACTAGGAATGACTCAGCAGAGATACTCTGGCGAACTGGGACTCTCATAAGCTGTCACCTCACTAACGTGTGCTGTTCTGATCAGGAGGCCACGCTCAGGTAACGTGCCGGCAGCCAATCGGAGACAGACAGCTGTCTGCTCCAATCACTCCTGCAAGTCCCGCGGCCATACCACATAACTGTAAGTAGGCAAACTGGGCACTTAACAGTTTTCATAATTGCAGCAAGGCCCTGAGGCAATACCAGTGTCTTCCTTCCACAGCAGTTTTCACGGTAAATATGTTTACATCAAGCATCTATTTACCTATCCATCTTCCATAGGCACTTATCTCATAATTTAATAATTAATAATTTAATGTTAGTGCCATAATGTTAATTAAATAAAATTATATTGTATCATATAGGTGTGTAAAAGTACACAAAATTATTCATGATTCGGTGGAGATCTATATTTTGGGTTTACAGTTCAGTGCAATTTCGGTACAGCAGGAAAACAAAAGTTTTCTTGAAATTATTATTAAAAGTGCAAAGACAATTAGGAACCCATACAGCAAAGGCAATGAGTCTGTGTATGTGTCTGAACAACAGAACCTAAAAGACATTCGTTTTCATGCTAAAAACAAACATGTAAAAATAAATAAAAATCCATAAAAATATAACTGCCTCCTGATCATAATACACCAAATCCCATTTTCTCTACCAAGCATGGCTGTATATCTCTAGAGTTAAACACCTCTATAACCTGCAGTTATTTTTCAGCCCAGTCTAAATTTCCCAGCAAAAGTGCCTTAAATTCCTCCAGAAGACAAACTTGCAGAAGCTGTTTCTGTCCTGCTCTGTTCGTAGACACACCTGGCTAATGTCATCTCAAATGAGCAAGTTGGATGTGTTTCCAGCAAGATATCTAAGTTCAGTATAACAGAACAGACAGTCTTTGTCTTATCAAATACTCTCTCTCCAGTGTTGGTGTCATTTATTGGGAAACCAAAATTACGATTTAAGTAACGTGGGAGGGTCTTTGAGCTCTCCAGCAGTAGCTGAAACCAACTCACAGCCACAAATAGCATCATGTTCTCTGTGATGAACATCTACATTCGTTTTATATTCTGAATCGAAAATGATACAACCGAATTGCACACGACAAATACATACTATTAATGCTATGTACTATTAATGCAAAGCACTGATCAAAGCGCTGGCAGCAAGGTAAGTTACTCTAACAGCCTAATTAAGTGTACTGACAGGGCTGTATAAGAACATTTCCAGTACTGAACCCCAGCAGACTGCAGATGAAGCATGCCAGACTAAAGTATTAGTCTATGTTTGCAATCCCTTCAGAAGGAAACAGGCTGAGGAGATGAGCAGAGAGAACGAGAAGGATTCCTCATCTCTTGTACCTGCCTTCCACGCGGCTTATTTTAAGGGAACATTAGCAATGCAAATAAGGAAGAAGGGAGATTAAAGCGTCTGCCAAAGGGGCTATAAAGCAGGCCCTAGCTGTGACGGGCGCACTGCTGCATTACAAGAAAATGACAATAATCCTGGAGGTCCAGTTACACAGAAGCACATCCTGCTGTTGATTTGGTCACCATGACGACAGACAATCTCACCTGCAATGGGGATGGCAGCAGAGGAGGACCCCCCCCCCCTCGCAAGGCACCTAAGAAACCAAAGCAAGAAAATGTGCTACCAGTGAAACCATCTTCTCCTTTGTGTTTGATAACAGATTTCATGTCAAACTGACAGCTGGGTCCCCTATCGTCCCTGCACTAACCTCCCCCTCATGTGACTTTGGGTAACCACTGGGTCATCAATGGCCACACAGACGTGACATTTCAATGACAATAGCATACTGCAGGAACAAAGAGCCTTTACCCCGCTCAACAACTAGTCTATATATTCAGACTGAATAACCCCACCAGTACTTCAGCATGGAAACTAATCCATCAGAATTTTTCCTTTTTGCATAAAACCAGTGAATCTGTCCTTAAGCTGCACCATATAATGTACCAGCAGGTCTCTGAGCAAATGAAAGCATGTGCATTTAAAATGCATTTAAAATGAAGGAAGAACACGGACAACACGAAGCAGCAGGTATGGCGCAGTTGTGATGACTTCTAAGTCATCTGATCCCCTTCATGCATCATTCATGTTCATTTCTTTGCTCCTTCTGCCAGAGACCCTCAAGGGGGGTTATAGCTCTCAAGGCAACAGCAAATAGGCCACAAAACGTCAGCCCTCCACGTTCTGCTCCTTTGCTCCGTTGCCATGGTAACAGCAGAAGGCAGGAAAGTGGCGAGCGCCACAGCCCCATTTCCCAATAGCTAAAGGAGAAAAGCTAGCCAGGTACCCTATCCGCCTGAGTCCACACAGGGCACACTCTACAGCACCAGGGCTAAACTTCAAACTGAAACGCCAGCACACAGGGGGTGGAGTATATCTACGCCTACACTGCAGCGTTCAGATGCTAAAGAGCTATAGAAAATAAAAATAACTTAAATACTGATACATAATCATTTGCTGTGACGAGCAGACAGGCTTGTTGTTGGAAGGTGGTAAAGCACATGCCAAGGAACCCTACTGGTCAGGCAGATGGCAGTACAGCACCCTCTACTGGCACAGATGCTTACTGTCAACCGGATATAGACTGACTTCTGTATTTTCTAGAACATTCAGCTGGCTTTCTTTCATGCACCACTGCTGATTCACACAACAGTGCCAGCAATAACCTGGTGCTGATGGTTTTCGAAATAAAGAAAAAGAAATATTAACATAAATATTCAGTAATTTTAATTATAGCAATTCTAATTGCAGCTTTGTTAAAATCTTTTGAAGGTAGAGTGCTTTATGCTTCTTAGGTGGGATATACTTAAAAATAATAAACAGACAGTTAACCTGGAGGAGAATTATGCTCTCTAGTATATGCTTTGTGGGTTGGGGGGGTTGTTATTTTTGGAGTTTTACCACACCTCCCTGAGATGTTCCACCTGCCCTACAGCCAAACCCAGAGTGAAGCCTGGACACCGTCTGTCCATAGAGACCTCCACAATGTAAGCTCAGGGCATTCCTGTCTGCTCTCTGAAGAGGCACTGGACAGATACAGACTCTGGGTGACATCATCTATGTGTCACAGGAAGACATAGCTGTTAGCGCATAAATGGCACTAAGTCACAGCCCACTTAATTAGCAAGGGAAATACACAAGATTACATCTTCACAGACACACAACAGACAGACGTCTCCTAGTTGCTATTCTCAGAGAGAATATGAGGCTCCGCATCACTAGGTGGCAGCAAACCCTGAGAATGTGCTGCTGAGAGTGCGCTGTATTTATCGGAAGAAAACAAACTGGTCCAAATGAGCTTTGAGACAGATGGCAAAAAATTCATCAAGGCCGTTTAAGCACTGATGTGCACGGACCCTGGAACCGGGGGGGGGCATCATTTACAATGCTGTGATGAACGGCTCACCTATGCACAATTTAATGCAAACCAATAAAACTTCATTAATAAAAGACTGAATTACAGCCGTTTTTTATTTTTTATTTTTTCGAAATGTCATTTTTAGGTGAAACAAATGACATGGATTACTCATTGAGTGTTGTGATTTAATATCTAGCAATCAACTGCATTTTTAGATTGTGTATTTAATGTTACGTTAGCAACATTAGCCAAATCTGCAACACAAGACCATAAGTGCTTCATGTGGCTTCGGCAACCTAGAGGGGAAAAAATTAAGGGCCTGGAGGGTATATCTGAGTTTTTCAAAAGCAGACAGAGAAGTGGACATGACTTTATGCCCCCCGCCCCGCCAATGGGTACCCCTTGTTCAGTTGTGTTCCACGGTCCACGCAGAATTGAATTATAAAAGCCAGAAGCCACATCCCTGAGCCTATAGAAACACACCCTTTTAAACCCAAAGAAATCAAATGCTGCAGCCTGCAGACAGGCACTCAAACACCTAATACTCTATTAAGTGACTGAGTCAGTCAAAAACAAGAAAACACCCCTCCTACACCAAGGTGTTGAGCAATATGACACAGTGTTCTGAAGATAACGCTCCAAAGTCAGTCAACCTGCTACCTCCCATCCAAGCTTTGACTTCATTAGGAACAGCAGTTTGGCTACACAAACATAACTGAAACATTAACTACACTCAGTTTGTGTTAAATAGTCTCCAACCATCTACAGAAACAATATATCAGGGTTGTCCAGTTCTGGTCCTGTATGGCCAGTCTGCAACACAGTTTGCAGATTTCCCTGTTTCAAGTAGAACAGAGTGTAGAATGAGAGGGCCCT
This sequence comes from Mormyrops attenuatus, assembly GCA_026777985.1. Taxonomy (NCBI): domain Eukaryota; kingdom Metazoa; phylum Chordata; class Actinopteri; order Osteoglossiformes; family Mormyridae; genus Mormyrops; species Mormyrops attenuatus. The sequence goes on from JAODKC010000028.1 coordinate 14,664,210, forward strand.
GTAGTATCTGCCAATGCTTCAGACCTTTCAGTATGTCAGACTCAAACATTTAGGTTGGGCCCCTGATTACAAAGCATGGAAGTAAAAACCATGGGCTGACTTCAGCTAAAACCACAAAAAACTGCTTCACCAACAAAAAGCAGAGCCACGTATTCCTCTAGTGTCCATAATCCACAAGTGCTTACTCTATTTGGCATATACTCCAGCCTATCACGGAGCAAGCAGCACAGGTTGGGTGGTGGTACACTGGCCGTGGGGCCCTCTCTCCGTTCATCTGATCCATGGGCCGCTCTCACTGGCCATCCGCTCTATGGGGCGCTCTCACTGGACTACTGGGTACTGCTACGCCCCCTCTCCACATGTCATCCCCAGCCACAACACATCTGGACAGCATTTCATTTTGAAAACAGATAGAACTGGACTTTTACTATACAAATTGCACAAACACTACCTATTAAGTTATTCACATTATATTTATTTCAAGAAGATTTCATGAATATTGTTTGCATTATGTGTACTCTCACAGCATGTTGTCTTTGTTATCACACTATATGTACACTATGTATCTGAGCACTTTATGTACCTTGCTGCTCTATGCACAAAGAGTTTCCCCCTGGGATCAATACAGTACTAACTTATGTTTTCTAATCTTAAACGGCACACAGCAGGATACAATACAGCACAGCCAGTGAGACCATGAAGATTACCCATCCCTGTTAAAGAAACCAGGGGGCCCACGGGCAAACCATACCATCCCCCATCTCTCTCAAAACAGACGACTCAGCAAAGAGAGCAGAAATGAAACACCAAACTCCAAAGCAGTCAGCAGACGACTCACCTTTCTGCTTGTTCAGACCCTGCAGGAACAAAGGCAGTGTGTGGTGTCTTTCTGACTCCCCCCTGCCCTCACCGGCTGGTCTCTTCCTCCCCTCCTCTGCCTCTTCCTTCTCTTCTAGGGGTCGTCTCTCTACCTGTGGCTCGAGGAAAGCTACACTGGGCGGAGCCTGAGGTTGGCAAGGGTAAACACCCTCCATCTTGGAAGGACTGGGGATCTCGTCACTGGCTGAACCCTCTCTTGAAATGTAGGTTGGGGGCTCAACAGGCATGGGGGTGGGGGTGGGTGCAGTTGTGAGGGCAGGGGTCGGGGCTGGGGCAGGGTCTTGCTCCCTTTTGGGGCTCTCCTCCGATGCAGAGGAGGCATCACATGATTCAATGACGAGCTCGCTGTCCAGCTCTGCCTCCCGCTCCTCACGCAGAATGCTATACTGGATGGGTGGAGCCACTGGAGCCATGGCAGTGGGGGGGCCTCCCATGAGACCAAAGCTCGCGTAACCAGATCCTGGGGACCGCTGCTCGTGGTGAGGGGATGGTTCGTCCGACACCAGCTCAATCTCAGAGTCACCCGACTCGGCGCTGCTGCCATCTTGGTCGTGGATAGTTGCTGAGGTCCCGAAAGCATTAACTACTCCAGAACTCACAGGCTTCACCACACTAGACTGGAACATGAGGTCAGATGGGGATTCCTCTACAAAGAGAGAGAGAAAAACAGAAAGAAAAAGAAAGATAAAGGGGAAGAAAAAGACAGACATGGAGGGACATTGCAGGTACAAGGTGAGATGTAGTAGACGGCTGTGTTGCCTCAGTGGATTAAGAGACAGTCGGCAGAGTGATTTCACTGTTGGGCCCCTGAGCCAGGCCCCTAACTCCATTTGCTCCAGGGACTGTCTGACTTTACTTTCACAAATAATGTATACTGCTTAGGATAAAAGCGTCTGCTAAATATACAAAATGTAAATAGTGCATTAATGCACTAGTCAATGTGAAGCTCAGTGTCTGTTTCCCAATGCAGTTCCAGCGGTACCCTGCGGAGCACACTCTTGTCTGCCCCCCATTGGCTGCTCATTTTTGCAGATTGATTAAGTCTGGATTTAATGCCTCTAACTACCCAGAATCTTTAATTAATAGGACTTTACCAATACATCAATAGGCATTGAGCAATACACAACACACTGGAGAAATAAAAGTGCCCTTTTCTGCAGGTGCAGCTATTCTATAATTCTGTTTCATCAGATGGGCATGTGACGGACAGTGTGCTGTGCAGGGGGGGGGACACCTGTGAGGGGAGGCGTAACAGAGTCGGGGCTGTCGTCCTCAGGCTCGGACAGTGTGACGGTGGGCACTCCTTCCACACCCAGGCTGAGGATGCTCTCTCTCTCAGACACCGAGATCTGGGGGGGGCAGCCAGAGGCGGGGGCCGTCTCAGTCAGGGTGATCCTGACCGGGCTGATGGTCCGTGGTGTGCCACCTGCACTTTCGGCCAGGTGGTCCAACAGCTCTTCATCCGAAGGTTCCTCCACGTAGGGGAAGGAGTGCAAGTCCAGCACTGGGCCCAGGGTCTCTGGGTTCTTCTTCTCCTGGTACTGACTCAAGCTGGCCTTGACTGACTCATCCCACCCACCAAGGTGCTGCAGTTGCTCATCCCTTTGGCCTACGTCCATATAGCTGTAAGCTTCAGTCTTCTCTGACTCCAGCAGATTCCGGGCCACGTCTATGGACTCCCCAGGGGTCATTTCAATGCCTGAATCGGAGCTGAACATCCCACCGTGTGAATCTAGACTGGACACCCGCTCTACTTGCTTCTGTTCCCCAAAGAGATACGGTGCCACTTGTTGGGAGCGCAGGGATGTATACAGGTCGCTGCCAGCGCTCTCTGAGCTATTCAGGAGGTCGAAGTCCAGATCACCTGCAAGGACAAGTAAGACGTGAGGGAAGATTAGCATATATCCATGCACTTGTGTCTCAGACAGTGCTAAAATATAATGGCACTAACTGCAGGGATCCAGCGACCACCCTATGCACCCTTATGTGTGGGTCATGAATAGATTACATAGTGGGGATAAAATGTCCCACACAGGGGAAACTTAATCTGTAACTTAACTTAAACTTAAATCTGTAGCTGCAAACAAAAAACTAAAAATTATGGTCAAGGTTAGGGCAGGGTAAGGGTTAAGGTTGTCGTTGTTGGGATTAGGGTTTTTCCCATAGAGTTGAATGGACAATCCCGGTGAACATGTGTGTGTACACGTGTGCATGCGTGTGCGTGTGTGTGTTGGAGAGAGAGAAAGAGATTGAGAGAGATCAGGGTGAATCTTTAGGTATGTGTGACAGCAAATGGTGGATTTAGCAGCTCAGCAGTAATTTCCACATAAACTTGCCCAGACAGCACTACGCCCTTGTGAGTAGCACAGGGCAGGGCAGGGCTGAGCTGGGGAATCTTGGGGATGCTTCATTGCACTCACATGGTAATCTTAGCCTGCAGGGAAAAAACTAGCCACAGCTGGCATAAAGGAGTATAGCCCAGTACTGACAAAATCCCAGCTGCAAATAAGAGGCACTTAATGAATACTGACTTGTTTGTCTGAGTACAGGTGGGAATACAGCAATGGTTTACGGACTGAATGGTCTCATACAGACTGGCCATTAAAAGTCTGAAAAACTCTTTTGGAAATTATTTCTAGTGAGGAAATGTCTATATGACATTATAGGAATATATGTCTATATTCTTACTTCTTTCTCTGCACATTCTTACCTACATGGTTTAATTTTGCGTTCATGTCATTTTTACTGGCACATTTCACCAATATTAATAAAGCATGGAGTAGCTTTGACATAGATTCATCAAAGTGCGCATTAAATATATGATCTGTGCAAATTTCAAAGCATCTTTAATAAATCACTTCTTACACAATTTATTTTTCCAAATTTGTGCGGAACATTAATGATGTGCACTTTGACAAAGTTTCCATGCCAGCAGGTCGCAACAGTCCGATATTAAACCAACTTCCCAGTAGATTCAAACGTATTTTTTGCTGTTGTAGGGAAAAAGTGCACTGTTGTTTACAATGCAGTTTAGTACACAGCGGCCTATGTTGCACTGACAGATGAAAGTGGTTTGAGTGATCGCATCTTGATGTGTTTTCAATCCATTTTGGGTGCGTTCACACCTTTATTTAGCGCTGTCCACTTGTGATTGGATTACCCAGGACGCATGTTAATACCAGGTGTGAACAGGGCCTTAGAGTACCCTAGTCCACCTTTGTCATCACTTTGCAGTTAGTAGAATTCATGCTATTCATCTCGACGGAGGTAGGAGCGGTATCCATGAGGCACAGGTCCGAAACTGATTGAAATAAAACTGCTACAAAACTTAATCAGATGCTACACCTCCCTGACTTCATACTGAACAGTTTGATCAGATTAGGGCCTTGACATTAATGCCCTGACAATAATGCTGGTGAGTGACCCAAATTAGCCAGTCACAAAAATAAAGCCTCACAATGTTTTCAAGATACTGGTCCTTTGCTAGTGGTCACCTGTAAATCTGTGCCTAGAGAGAGCAGAGCAGAGGCTGCCAAGTTGCAGAGCCACCCTAGCACTGCTGTCTTATTTTTTTGACTGTCCTGCTTGGAACAGGTTTACCTGTAGCAGGTTGTTGTCATAAAGACCACACACTCCACCAGGAGGTCCCATCCACATGCATACACACTCTACCACCTTCCAAAAATAGCCTAGGAGAAGGAGAACAAGGATTTACACTCACCAAGCACCACTGAGGATGCAGGGAAGGAGGAGCAGAGAAGAGGGAATGTCAGTGGCAATATAGGTCATATCTCCAGGGCTCATCTGGCCAGAGACTGACAAAGGGAGGCTTGAGTAGAAGAAACCTGGTCTGGAGGCCTCTGGGCCCAGAGACCCTATGCTAATAAAATACTATAATGTCAATGACAATAATTCTAGTAGAGTGTAACTGCAGGAGCTGCTCTCCACTTTTTCCCATACATCTACCCCTAAAGCACATCTTGTCCCACATACGTCTTGTTAAAGACTATCTTCAGGATTATATTTTTAGCCTCGATACAATAGCTTTTATGTTGTACCTTGAGAGGCACACGCCCACCTGAATCCCGCGATGGTTACTCACGGCTGTGCAGACACTGGAACTAGCCTATGCATGTTCTACAGCAAATATGAGCTAGTTATAATAATACCCCTGGCCACTGATCCACTCCACTTTGGCAGCCCTCATCACAACGGACATGGAATATGAATACTTCGTTACCCACAATGCAATGCAAGGCACTGCAGCAATATGCGTGTTACATACATACAGACCCTGTCCCCTTCCCCTGCAATGGAGGTTGGAGTACTCTGGGTCCACTTAGACTACACTGGTCCACTGCCATCCCTGGTCTCCAGCTCAAAGCTTCTAGCACAAGTGCGGTTCTTTAGGCTTGGAATGTCTATAGCATTGATGACTTCCCATCATATGCCTGAAATTGAGCCTGACTTTTCTATCCTCAGCTTTTGCGTCGACGCAGATCTTCATTAAGTAGTGCACACTGAATATTTAGTCTTCACCCAAGGGCATAAATGGACAGTAGGGCCATGTTCCTACCAATACTGTGGGAATACCATGTGTGTTTAGGGAGGTGGGGGTTTCGGGCCTGATTTCGTCCATACCAATGTTGAAACCAACATATACCCGTATCTTCACTGCAAGCCGACTTGTTTGCGTTTTAATAGCTTGTTTACTAAAACATTTTACTCTAAATAAGCTATAACACTTGCTCTTAATGCCCATGGAAAATAAATCATAAATCATCTTTCAGTGGCTCCAGTGGATAAACCCCCACTGAGCAGAAGATGAACATCAGAGCCAGTCAAATAGTCCGTCAAAGAAATAAAACCTATTTGTTCATAATATTTCCAAAGTACCGGTCTTATACAGATAGTAGAATAGAATAGAATAGAATAGAATAGAATAGAATTTCAGCATCGTTATCACAGTGTGCGCATACAAAATAATCACATCGCAGGGTGAGAGATGTCAAGTTAGGCAAATTAAATCCAACACTTCATACTAAAACTTTTTTGCTGCTTGATACAAAAGGAAAAGGTTCTCATTTTCCATGATTAATCCACAACCAAGGTATTGTCTGATATACCATAACTTTTAAGGGTTTTTTGGATACACATAGTTTGTTGCTAGTGAGTGACATGCAGGCTCTACATGCAAGTGATGGCCAAATGAAGCTTCATGAACCATTTGCTCTATTTTTTGACCCCACTAGATGGTGCTCTTGGCTTGCTTTGGGGCATGTTTCTGAGCCCTTTTTTAAACAGAGTGTACCATCTAGTGGAGTCAAAAAAACAGCAAGTGGTTCATGAAGCTTCATTTGGCCATCACTACTACATGCACAGCAAACCAGCAATCACAATTAGGGCTAGGCGATATGCGATATTAATATCAAAATTGCATATCATGCACATGCAGTTCTCACATCGCAAGGACCGCGACAGTCAGCTGGGTTGAGGTCAGGCTTTTTCATACTCTCATATTGTCTAGGCATTATACTGCAGCATATGGTATTTTCAAAAACAACGTTATTTTGCAGTACCCTTCGAGTATTTCGAAATTTTGGCGATAAACCCTCCATGCTCGGTGAATCTTAAGTTTTAGCAAAACATTTTTACTCAGTCATAGGAAACAAAACTTAGCAAGTTTTGCAATTTACAAGATTATCTTGTATATGTTAAAAAAAAATCAGTTTAAAGTTTATCCCTGCTACTTTTGCATGAGCTCTGCATGAGCTCTCCAACCCCAGTCGTAATCATTTTCATCCTTGCTATTTAAATTACTCATAGAAAGGTTTGTGAGAAATTTATTTTGAACTCCCTTTTGTTTTGTAAGTATCACAATACTTATCGCAAAAATAAATCTGAAATTTTCCAATATCATGCAGCCCTAAATAGAATAGAATAGAATTGGAATTAGAATAGAATAGAGATACTTTATTGATTCTCTTGGGGAAATTCTCTTGAGACACATAGACACATACACAGCTGATACACAGCTTGGGGGTTGCAGTACAGGGTCAGACGGTGTGCAGCAGCCCGGAAAGGCCTTGCTCTCAGGCCCAGCTGCGCCATCAGTCTGCCAGCTCTGGAATGTGCTGGTTTCTGTCACATGAATGAGATGCATAGGATGTCTGGAGTCTTCAGACGGTTCTTCAGACGGCATTTGTTTCTCAGGACACAGGTAACCAGTTTAGAGGGTGCCTATTCGGTGAGTGTATTCATAAGTCTGTATATGTGCGAGCGTGTTTTTATGTGCTGTTATGTGCATGCCCGTTTGTCAGAATGAGGACTTTGGTGTCTGTCGCTATGAGCCTGTGTTTCTTCATGCAGAGGATCAAAGGGCGTTCTGCATTATCCCCACAGCATAAGCCACCCCCCCATGCCTCTGGGAAAGGAGCTGCGTGATGAGAAGCTTTCTGTTCCTCACAATAAAGGAAACATCTTCCAGCACATGCTGGGTATTTTTGGAAGGCTCCTTGCAATTCTCTCTCCACAGGAAGTCCAGGAGGAGGTGCGGGGCATTCCAAGGGAGAGCCAGGATCATTTAAAGGGCCGGAGTGAAATGTCAGCGCTAGCAGAAGAGTTTCACATCGTGATCAGACAGGAGTACAATTGGGAGGATGTAAGTCTATGCAGGACACATCCTGCTGTTTAAGAACAACAAAAAAACAGGGAACCAGTGCAGGACAGGTTAATGGAGTGAGAGCGACTGCAAAGGGAGAGGTCCCCACAGATTCATGGTCAGAGGACACAAACAGCAACCCCTTGCAGAAACAGGGAGCCGAAGTGCGACTTTACGTAAATCATCCTGCCCACCCTCAAACACTGACACACACACACATAGCTTTTACACATCACTCAAACTATGGCTAACAATGAAGAAAGGGAGCAGCTTCCTCTGAAATGTTAAGTACACTGTGTTCCCGCAGGTCAGAATGAGGACACACATCAATCGCAGTGAAAATGAATTACCCAGCAAATAATTATGAGCAAGTTCTACTTTTAGCCACTAATCTCACTGTTCATGATGGTTATATTTTAAAATTTCCTAAATTATTCTTGCTGAAAATGTCCTGACAAGGGAGACAGTTCCAAAACAAACCCAAGAAGTACATTTGTCACACAAAAAAGACTGGATGAACACAAACAAAGACTCACCCTGTAAAGTCAGAGTCTCAACCAGATGTGAGCTCCCCCCTGAAACAAGTAAAGATGAGGTGGGTTTAGATGGTGTACCTCTGAATATATTCCCCGTATAGCAGGAGTGCCAAGCACACAGCCAGGAGGGACAGCAGGGCATCCCATAACCATATGCTGAGTCCAGCAATATCATGTGTGGCTTCGCTGTCATTAAACGGCTCTCCACAGATAAGGTGCCATACAAAGACTGGTTAAGCAGAAAGCAGCAGGTTCTGCCGAAGCGTCTGGTTGGTCCTATGGATTATGCTACTATAACAGAGGAGAGCTGCAGGCACATAATGCATTACAACTTTGCCAGTTAGCTGTTACCAGGGCAAACCTGCACAGTTAGCACAAAGCTCTTTGGAATCCTCTCATGTTCTGGTATGATGAGTCCTCTTTTTCAAAACAGGGATGAACGAAAGGTCTATAACACTGCAATTCAGCGGAGGGCTGTAACGCTGCAGCTGGTGCAGACATATATGTGCCGGGGCACTTCTTTTGTTGCCTATTTTATGTCTTATTTATCATTATTTAGATTACTATTTTCTTTCTAAAACCACTGGAAACACAATACCAAAGGAACACTACAGATGCACCTCAATTTCCAGCCCTTCCACAATAAAGCTAAAAACAGAATTTCTGAAAAGTTGTGTAGCCAGTGTTGGGGAAGTTACTCACAAAGATAATCCATTACAGACAGAGGTGGAAAGTTCAGGGCCAGAGAGTTACAGATCCACCTCTGTAATGGATTACTTATGTGAGTAACTTCCCCAACACTATGTGTAGCACACAGACTTACAGTACAAGCAATGGCATGTTGAAGCGACACACAACCTGCTGGGCTCAGTAAGCAGGCGGTATCAGACTCTGCCCTTATTCCTGAGGAAGTAAAACACAGCGGTGAAAGCAGAGCGTTCCCACTTTAGCTCACTTTGTGCACTGGAAACATTTGCTGAGTAACAGGTTTTTCATCAGGTGGTCTATTCGGAGAAATCTCTGCCATGAAGTTTTAAAGGTTTCTTAAAGGAAACTGAAGCTTTGGGTTGCTAGGCTAGTTTGGGTGCGCTACAACCTGGGGACTAGCAATCAATTTTTTCTTTTAGTTAGAAGGCCTGCTGCCAATGCGTAGTAGTTTACACGGTTCATATTTAAGCCAAGATATGTAGACATTCTCGTGAGCATTTTCGAATCATTTTTCATCATAATGACAGCTGAGCATCAACCTGGATAAGGCACAGATTCCGTGCACTGCGAAAAGCCTTAGTGCCTTAGTGTCACCGAGATGTCATGTCACCTGTATCATCATAATAAGAGCATGGGGGCGTCACATTCATCACTCATTAACATACTGGTTACTTCCATAAAAAAAAAAACAGTGAATGTGACAAGCAGCGAGACTGCTCCACCTCCCATTCCAAACTACAGACGGAGAGACTCCAGGGACTCCCCAGATGGAGCTCAGGTGTGGCACACTGATAAGAACAGCTCAAACCAAATCAGACCAAATAACCATATTTCTTAAGGAAGCACATCTTCACCAGGCTTTTTGTGTTTTCGTGGATACACAAGGGAGGCGACGTCTTGTCTGGACACGGAACATCTAACCCCATTGTTTTGGATTTCCTACTGAGTGGCAAGGGGGGCAGTACTGGCCTGCAAATAATAGTGCCTGGTGATCTGGGCGGGGGGGGGGCGCAAAGGCAGTTTGATGAACAGAGTCCTTTGCCCCAGCATCCCTGGGTTCTGGGGCAGTATGGCTCATGGCTGGTGAGAGCTGGTGATACACAAAAAACAAACAGTTGCAACTTCTCAGCTTAGGAATTAAAATGGTTTTTCAGCATCATTTGACATAAGGAACAAAGTCATTGTATACAGCAGCAAGAGAGGGCAGACTGTGCCAGAATGTGGCACCATCAGGCCTACACATTGGAACTCTGGCCTACAAGGCTGAACAAAGATGCGTGCTTGTTTAATCTGGCAACAAATGGGCAGGGATGAAACAGCTTCCTGAGAAGAGTGGATAAAAAAAGCAAATGAAGGAAGAATTTCAAGTAAAGCTGATGAATATTTCAGGAGAGAGAGAATGAGTTGGAAGCATGAGGATGCTGACGCTTCCCACAGCCAACAAAACTCTGCAGGCTAAAAATAGTACAAGCTGTACTGCAATACAGATAGAAAGGGTTTAGGTATGATGTTTGTGAAGTAAGCGTGAGATGCGTGTTTTGGCCATGGCTACTGTACAGGTAAAGGATAGCCACATGCCTTGTGAGCATCTTGGGGAGATGGAAAACATAGGCCACTCTTATAAAACTTCATACTATTCACAAACAGGAGGCAGCAAAATGCCACGCTGATAGTGTTAATGCTGACTGAACATATTCCTAAAACATTCAAAGTATCTCTGCACCAATCTTATCAGTACTGTCAGGCCAGAAAACACAACCAAACATCTATGGCGAATATCAGAAAGAACTTCAATATAAAAGACCACAAGAAATGAAGCAGGGTGGCTCATTCTTTTCAAAGCTGGCACTCTAAGAGCTTTTCCTTTAAGGACATGTAGCGTAATATTTTGGGCGCTGCAAATACTGAATCTATCCTTCGAAAAGTGAGATATTTCATATTTCAGAAATAAGTCATGTTTATAACTATTCCTCTGGGATACATTAAACAATAACACAAAGATTTCTGGATTTCATCTAACTAGCCAGGACTTCATCCTGGCCCAACCTGACACCCTCTGAACTAGGCCTGTCACAATTATTACATAATTGCCTGATCACGATTATTTGAGCTGACGTGATTATTTTGCATAATCGCTAGAACTGTCTCCATTCATCTGTATAAAAATAGCCGGATGAGACAGAACCGTCATATTCATATTACTATTTCCATGTTGTTGTCCTAATGTCTGACTGGTGCTCGTTTAATGTCATCATCTCGTTGTGCTTCTGAACCACCTGCCCAATGTATACCTTGCAAGTCTGCGCAAGCTGATGCGCAGCATTATACTTCACGGCAAAATTTACAGCAGTGCCCGACTTGTACCACTTTGTTTCACAACATTTTCATGACCCAAACTGATCCCGTAAATATTTCTTTTCACTATATCAGGTTCATTTTACAGGCTGCTTGTGAGCAATCTCCACCAGCCCAGAATGGGATATTCAGCCAGATATTCTGATTTTGGATGCATTATATTCTCTGTCAGTTTAATAAAAGCTCTGCATATCTTGTGTCTGAGTGCGTGTTTATGGGTCTCATTACGGTGGGATGACTGTATATGTCCCTGACAGCTGCCACTATCATGCTGTAGCCAAGTCAGTATGGGATATTTAGGTAATAGTGTTGATCTAAAAACTGGAAACAGACAACCGGAGTGAACACTTAAAATGACAAAGAAAGAAAATGGATTGTTTTGAAGTCAACAGAATTATTAAAACCAGAATTCTTAAGCCCTGTACCATGTTTCACAAAGTCAGATTTCTTGCTTAGCTGGACAACTTGTCAGATTTAAGGTACCCCAGTTTAAATGGATTTTATCTTCCTTCACTTGAATTTACCCAAGACTACCTTAATTCCAATATGTTATCTGGTTTCGTTTGCTGTAAATGTAGACAATATGGTTTGCCGTAAAATGGTAGGATGAACGGATCGGGTGGTGCAGACGTGCAAGGTAAAATTGGGTAGGTGGTACGGATTGGGTAGTGACAACACTAACAATTTATCTCGGAGTGTTTAACTTCTTATTTGTTAAAGTCATATCTTCCCTTAAAAGGCAAATGCAATTTTTATTTATGTATTCCAGTATTCAATTTTCAGTTCTTCATAAGGTGTATATGTATTATTAAACTATGATTAGGCGGTCTCTAAGCTGATAGTGTTATAAAATGAACAGAAAAAGAAAATTAATCGCAATTATTTGTATGACGATTAATTAACAACTGATATTTCATGATTGTGACAGCCGTACTCTCCACGGTTCTCCAAGCATACATCCTGCTCTAGTAACTACAAACTGCATTTCTTATACAGCTGGATAGTCCACATAAGCAATACATCTTTAGGCATTTCTCAGAGGTAAGAGATATTGATATTGATAATACCTGATATTTATGCCTAGGTCCTTAATTATACCACTTGCTGCCCAGTGATCCACACAACTACATGGCTTTCAAAGATAACTACAGCAGCCAGCAGCATGAACAAAACCATCATCCAGGATTATATTCACATTTGTATTCCTGATCCTCTGTTGCTATCATATGTACTCAGAAGGTATTAATTAAGAACAACAGTGGAATACCAAAGTCTCAATTAAAAACCTCATTTCTAATTCAAATCAGGTTAGGGTGAATTTATTTTGGTGCGCCCCATGAAGTATGAATATTCATTCAAATTTCAAAGGCTGTTTAAAGGCTAATGGCAAATGCAAGCCAAAATTAAACCAAATTCAAGAATAAGGAATATATGCAACATCTAACAGCAAGAAAACTTCCACGTCATTGTTAGAGCTTGCAGCAGTGACCTAAACCATGTGTGGTCCATAATTCAAGGCTTTAAACCACAAACCTGCCCTTACTTTGACCTGTATCTGTAACCAAAACTATTTACAATGTTACATATACATCAACAGCAAGGGCTTTGCCAAGAATCCCTTATGAAAACACTACTAAAGGTTGCCACTAACCTACATAGCATTATGACATGTTAGCAATTCAGAAGATTGAGCTTTTACTTGGTTGTAAGATAAAATAGTCGGATACTTTGATTTTGATCATTTCTGAAAAGCCACATTTCACAAAACGCCATACATGTTATCATAATTTTTAGTCAAAGAATTGCTGCATGTTCCATTACAACTGGCTCAACTAACCTCAATTCCACAGTACTAGTGGCCCAATTTAAACCAATATAAATTAAGCAAGAAACTCTAGTGGGACAAAAAAGAATCACGAAAATACAATAGTTCTTGTTGTGAGCCAATATATGATTATTTAAAAAATACTCACAATTATGGTGACAGCCAAAGGTAATATAGGTGTGATTCAAACAATTCTCAAAATGAAGAAAAAATTAATGAGCTCACGTGGCATCTTTAAACACATTAAATTGCAATTGTAGTACAAGTTCAAGATCAGCAATGCCATGTTCACCCCAGGGGATTTCAGTTGACATCAATCAGTTTCTGAGAAGTCAAATGAAGACTCTGCAGATTCAAATCAAATTATTTCGCTCTGACACATTACAGCACCAGCAGGTTCCCACACACTAGAGTTATGGTACTGGGTTCAAGCACAAACTCGCCATCATCACCCAGACTGCTCCTGTGCTAATAGCCTCCCTGTTCAAAAACAGCAAGTGGGAACCTTACCATGCATTTCAAATTCTCTTTAAGACTCCTGACTTTGCTTCAGGCACCTGTCCTCAAATCCACTCCTGCACCTTACTCGAAGACAGCTACTATTGGGGACTCACTTCCGCAAATGTCAATCATCTGCGTCTTTCACATTCTGCACCAGGTTATACACACTCTGGATGTAAGGTTTTGTCTTTCGTCATTCTGAGACTTTGTCTCAAGTTACAGTCTGCTGAAATGATGTGGGCCAGCAAGAGGGCACTCAGCAAGAGGATAAATTCAGCTGAAACACTCAGTAGGATAAATTATTTAAGCTAAAGCACTTCAGCATCCATACAAGCGTAATACAATTTACTCCTTCCAATACCTGACATACACCATACCTACACATAGCTAGAAAAACCTAGTTATAGTTATCAATTAAAGCTGGGGCTATGCTATAGTTACCATATACTGCTGTAGCTTTTGTTTGAATGCTTGACCCTCCAGGGAAATAGTTTTTTTTCCCTCACTGCAAACAAATGCGCTCCCTTTAAAGTAAACGCGATGCTTTAAGCAGTCAGAAAGGCACAAGGCGGCACACACCCGCCCGGACTTTGTGCTGCGGGCTGGAATGTGCCAACCATCATGTCCTTATGAGTAAACGTTTTGCCAGTCCACACCCTGGTAGGGATTAACTAGTATCTGGGAGGAAACTTTCAGGAGAGTTGGCACCGAACACGATCGACGTAGCGTTTCCATTTCAGTATAAGAAAAGACGACAAATGAGCTATTTTTGAAACTGTTTTACAGTCTGCAGTCTACATAAGACTCGACATGTATAAATCCTGCCATCAACAGCGTAAACTACACGACAGCATGGCACATCATGACCACAGCTTCCACTCGCCGACCCATCAGTGATGCACTGTCAGCATAAATAACCCGTTTTATGGGGGGTTGTCCGTGAAACCAGACAAAGTGCCCCTACCGAAAACCTCAGAAAGTCGCTAGCTGGCTCTGTCCACTGAAGTTAATGCTCAGTTTCCCCGCACAGCCAAGCACTTTAGAGGGAGACGCAGCGCAGGATACTGGGCGGCTGCGGGCTAAATTAGCTGCACAGGCTAATGGTGACGGAACCGTAAACGATGGCAATAATGACATTAATGAACAGAGCGAACGATCGTAACGTCGACCGTAATGTCGGTATTTCGCATGTAAATTTTAGGGCAGCAAAGACGAATGCAGATGCACGAATGCCTAACCAGCTAGTTATGCAACCATGCAATTTGATATTGAGAACTAGTGGGATTTAAGTTTTTCGCAAGTCGCGCAGAACTTCAGGGACCGTCGGTGTCAGAGGACAAGCCGAAATGATCATGCAGAGCCGGGTTTGGCCGTCATTAAGGCTCTCCTCAGCAGACGTTACCTGTAGACGCAGTCTCCATGGCGACGGGCCCCCCTAGCCCAGCGCCTTCGACTTGCCGCCGTCCTGTCGCCTGGTCCCTGGGTGGGCTTGGAGGCCACGCATCGCTTCCCGGCGGGGCACTCCCTAGGAACCCGGGATTCTCTTCGCCGGGCTTAGCGGACATAGCTCTGGGTCAGGGTTTCAGTTCGGTTCGGTTCGGCTTGAAACGTGTGGCTCTTCAAACGGACTCCGTGCGAACGGCGCGCGTGTCTGCGGTGACGTCACCGCTGGGCGGCTCGCGGCGGAGCGTGACGTTCCCGTTAACCGGGGGGCAAGGGACTAGGGGCTTTCCGTGATTTGTCCCTGCTGGTCTGGGAGTGACAGGAGTGCTACCGTTAAACTCCACTGTCGCTGATACATATATACATATATACAGCCCAGAAAAATAATTGACATTATATACAACATACAAGCTCACGCCTGCATCTGTATTCAGTTACTTCATTGATAAAAAAAAAAACATGTGAATTACTACGACTTCTAAAATGATAGTGTGAACTGCATACTTTTATTAGCTTCTGATTCCCAATTTTCGCATTCTTGCCATACTATCATATATATCTTATAGATGTTATATATTGATTAAATCAGACAAAAGGCATTTTCGGGACCCCGGCGTTTCTTGGGAATGGGGGCAGGAGGTAGTCCTAGGACTGGGTACTAAAAAGATACTGCTGCGCCCTCTGCTGGCTAATGACGACAGAGTACATTTTAAGGATTTTTAACTCCCTTTAAATTCCAAGATGGCTCCCTGGAAACAGGACGCACACTTCCTTAGAAACAGAAAACTAAACTAAACGTCGTTGCGGAAATGGTATAACGCATCATCCACATGTAAAGAGGTTGACTTTTTTGGAAAACAGGTGAAGACCACATTGAGACGGGTGAAGACCAAGTAAGAAACTTCCACAAGAACTCGATAGACAGTTTTTGTTGGCTATCTGGCTGACTGAAGGGGAGGACTTGAAATAACTTAATTATCTTAACTTAAGAATAATTGATTGGTATACATGTCCATGAAAAAAAACAACTCTGGTAAGCTAGATGAGATGCATTGCTTGTTCAATATCATTGCTTCAGATTTGCTTATGGTAAATAAAACCAAGGATGTATGATATATATATGATATATACAAGGATGTATATATATATATATATATATACACATACACACACACACACACACACATATATATATATGTGTGTGTGTGTGTGTGTGTGAAGGCAACCTCTGTGTTGTGTTTAGTATGGGTAAGTTTGTCCCTGTTTCCGAACAGCTTGTTAGTGAGACAGTGCAGACATTTCCACAGTACAGGAGTGATGCTGCAGAGCAGTGATGAGGAGCTCATCAGGGAGCTGGTACTGTCCTGCCCTTTGGATCGGCACGTCCTTTCTGATGCCAGTCACATTATGGGTGTGTGTGTGTGTCCTGTGCTAACTAATGGCCCTTTTCCCTGCTTCCCACAGTGCACAGCTAATGGCTTGTGCTATGAGAAGGTGACTCGGGACGGGAGTGTGGCCTCTTCTCTCGAGATGCTGTTCTCAGGCTTCTCTTGCATGGTGGGCCTCTCCTTCTTCCCCAGGCTGTGCCAGCTCACTGTGGTGGGCCAGGCTGTGGCTCTCATCCAGGGCCTGGAGGCCTGCCCCCTGCTTCAGGAGCTCTGGGTGGCCGAATGTCAACTAACTGTAAGTGTGGATTGAGCATTTTGTCAGGGGTGGGTGAAATTTCCAAGCTGGGGGATGCTAATCTTTATGGCTAGCTATTACACATAGCCTGTGCTGTTGGGTAATGAGATTTTATGTTTGCAGTCATACATTTACAGACCTCGTACTTAGCATCATCCATCCATCCATCCATCTTCTATATGCACTTAGCTAGTTCAGGATCAGTCATACACGTGAAGTTTCTCTTGAAAGGTAAACTCAATGTAAAAATAAGACACAAATATAAGCATAACAGAATTTATAGTTCTCAGTGCGAGATCATTTTCAGTGGTTGCCAACCTTTGTCACATTCAGGGATCCATCCATTCACCTTCTATGGCCGTTAACCCAGTGCAGAGGCACAGTGTTTTCTTATAGCCCATCACAGGAAACACTGCACAAGGCTGGGTTGACCCTGAGCGGTATGGCAGCCAATGACAGAATACATATCCACACCATGGGCACTTCAGAGATGCCACCTCACCTAACCTCGTGTTTTTGGACTGTGGGACGAAACCATAATACTCAGAGGAAACCCATGCCTTAAGAAGGACATTGCTGCCTTGGAAAGGGGGCGACGTAGGGCTACGAGAATGATTCCTGGTCTTAGAGGAATGTCGTATGAGGAGAGGTTAGCTGAGCTGAATCTGTTTA
>JAODKC010000028.1:14687755-14701402 GCA_026777985.1 Mormyrops attenuatus
GGTGCCTCACATCTGGATGACCTTTCGCATATGGTACGGTGCCTCACATCTGGATGACCTTTCGCATATGGTACGGTGCCTCACATCTGGATGACCTTTCGCATATGGTACGGTACCTCACATCTGGATGACCTTTCGCATATGGTACGGTGCCTCACATCTGGATGATTTCTTATGGAGCTGTACACACAGTGTCAATGGGGTTTTGACAAATTCAGTGTTCCTTTACAGCTTTGATGAACATCAAAGTTTAGCTATGTTTATAAAGCACTGAGATCTTCATGCACAGTACATCCTATCATGGGCAGACCTTCCAGCCCGTGTTACGGCTACCCACAATACACTGCGGGTGCTTATCTTCTGGACCTTCAGCCTTTTCATGTGAACTGTGTATTCATTTATCACGGTGAGGTCGACATTTTGGCTGATACTGATGCTGTCGATGTTAAGTCAGCACTGCTGATAGCTGGAAAGAGACCGGTCAGGATAGCGAGTCAGCGAGTTGCTGGGGGCGTTATTTAGAGTTGTCGTTTTTCTCCATCGGTGCTGGTGAGCAGCCTAGTCTAGAGTTTGTGGATGCCAGCTACAACCATATTACCACCCTGGAAGGCTTCCGTGGCATGAAGCAGCTGAGACAGCTGGATCTGCGCTGGAACAAGCTGACCAGGGTGCGGTCGGAGGCAGCAGGGCTATGTCAACACGCCCCCTGCCTGCAATGCCTCGATATATGTCATAACCCCTGGCACAAGGTTAGAGCTCCCTGAGCACACAGTGAGCACAGCCCAGAATGGCTCCCGGCCGCTAAGCCTGTTCTGCGTGTTTCAGCCTGGCATGCTACGTATGGTGGTGTTAAACCACCTGAGGACCCTTACACACCTAGATGGGCAGCTGGTGAGCGAGGAGGAGGTGGTGACCGCCATGCAGATGGCCGAGTCCCGGATTGGCCAGGTGGGAACGAAACTGTCCACATATGCAAAAACACACCCTGTACGGAGGTTGCATGTCCTCCGGCTGCAAACACCTGAATACAGATGCAGCAGCAAGCCAGCCAGCAGATCTTAAAATGTACTGATGTTTGTAGCAACGTTACAGTTCACGGTAAATCTAGAAAGACTGAAATTAAATGAGAGGCGAATCCAGCAGCCACTCGATGTGAATTTGAGGTTTATTGTATTGTAGGTCTCCATCCTGGCCCACTCACAGACAGATACAGAACGGCCACGCCGCCTCAGTCTTCTCTCTACGGCCCAACTCCTGACTAAGTCCCGCCCGACACCCTGGGACCTCAGTGCTGGGCTGGAAGTGGTCTGGACCTTGAAGGTGGGCGTTTGCCGCAACCGAGTCGGTCCACAGGAAAAATGAGCACATGACAGATGTATAAGCCTTTCGTGACAGATTACTGCCCTCAACTTGGATGGCCAAAGGCTCTCTCGACTGGAAAATCTGGAGGGACTGGTCAACCTTCAGTGGGCCTCCTTCAACAACAATGATATCACCGATGTGGAAGGCCTGGAGAACTGCCAGCAGCTGAAGGAGCTGTCCCTGGATGACAATGACATTTCCAGACTTGACGGTCAGTCGCACGGATGCATGAGTCTGTGCACGACACCGCTGGGCTGAGATGATTGGGGCGGGGGCTGACTGGATGGGCATGTCCTCCTGGTTATTTAAGATGGCTCTTAGAGTGATGGTAGAATATGGTGCTAGCCAATTTCAGACACGACTCTCGCTATGTCCCACAATACCCCTGTCTTAGGAGTTAACTGAAGCATAAACCTGGCACAGAGTAAGTTACTATGTCTGCAGGACTGTCATGTCTACATCAACTGACGCGTCTCAGCATGAACGGGAATCGGCTGAGCGGCCTTGACACATGCATCTTTGACAAGCTGCCGAACCTGCACTTTCTGTCCATGGAGAACAACCGACTGAGCTCCCTGCGTGGAATGCAGAGAGCGCACTCTCTCTTGGAACTATACGTGGGCAACAATCGCATCAGTGCCACCAGAGACATCTACTACCTCAAGGTTGGGTGTGCCACACACACAGCCTTCAAAGTGTTTAAATATAACTCTGAGATATAATTGTTCAGTGTTATATCAGCCACAGACAACAACGGTATTCAGTATTTCCAAATGTATACTAGTCTACAATTTATAGTGCTGTAGTATTTATTGTATTTATAGTATTTGCAATATAGAATTTATTATAGTATTTTTAGCATTATTGTATTGTAACATTTATATCTACAGTATGCCGTAAATTTCAGTATTTTCTTGCACATTCCCTAGGACTTGCACTACTACTGCATGCACTGGCAAATAAACTGTACCATTAAATAGTTACTCTGTAGTGATTAGTATTCTTAGTACCATCATTAGTACCTTAGTACCTTTCGTCATTATTATTACTATCCTTAATTATTGTTACTATTGCCAGTTTTGTCAGTCTTATTATTCTTTATTCTTCTTACATTTTTTTGCATTGTGGTCTTTCATATGTGTAAGCTACTGGGTGCTTAAATTTCATTCTGGATCAATAAAGTATCTGTCTGTCTTTCAGTTAAAAAGTCATAGAAATATATCTTGAAGAATGTCTGAAGTTGATATTTTCTCTTAAGCTCACTTTTTATCACCAGATATTTCAGCTGTCTCCTATAATATCTATAAACAGGCTAAGGCTAAAGTGACTTCTGCTTATTTCACAGAACCAGTGCTCTCATTTTTTCAGGCCCTGACCAGCCTTATAGTTCTGGATTTGCACGGGAATCCCCTGGTGGCAACACAGGAGAACTACAGGATGTACGTGGTGTTCCAGCTGCCTTCACTCAAGGCTTTGGATGGGCTGGCAGTGGTGAGAACTTGAGTTTACAGGAGTATAAAACAGAAACCCCCCCCCAATCATAAATACACTGGCAGAGAGAAGGCCTGACCACCTGTACCATGTTCCACAGGAGATGTCGGAGAGCGATAGTGCGAAGGACATATTCGGGGGACGTCTGACCCCTGACATGGTGGTTGAGAAGCTGGGTCATGCAAACTACTCCCAAATCTCTGAACTGGACCTGCAAGGTTCCTCTATCAGGTACTCCTGAGGCCTCCTGCCTTCATGGAATCTGAGACAGGCAGCCTAAGGAGCTTCTGGGAGGATGCTTGGCATTGAGGTTATTTGCATGCTGACCTATGTTACTGTCTTTTAACTTGGATTATGTTACGTAGCTTACCAAGCACCTTATGTAGCTGCTTCTCATGCAGGCTTCTCTCCTTAGGATGGTGGACTTGGCTCCCATCCATCTTTTCCGTAGCCTGCGCAGCATCAATCTCATGCACAACAACCTCACTTCCTTCAGTGGCCTCATCTACCTGCCCAGAATCAAGGTGTGTGATTGGCCAGCCAGCTTTCGGGGGGCCAGGATGACCTCAGTTAAGTTATGCCTTACCATGGTAATGTGGTTGGATAGTTCAGGTCCAGAAAGTAAAAATCCAGACCAAGATTTTGTTTCAACCAACAGATCAGCCACAGAGCACTGAACTGGCTGGTTGAAACAAAATCTTGGTCTGGATTTTTTACTTTCTGGACCCGAACTATCCACCTCTTCCAGTTAGACAGCAGCATTTCCCACCCTTGCAGGTGCTCTACCTGGACTACAATCGCATCGAATCCATCCTACCCCAGCACAAGAGCCCAGTCCAGCCAAACGGCCGGCAAACATTGTATCACAAGGTCAGCTCCAGTGGCTATGGGCAGCAGAATCTATCAAGAGCTAACAGGTACTACACCCTGCTCTGATTGCTGGTGTTGCACGTGTCCGAACGTAAGTGATTTGAAGTCATCTGTAATCAGGTTTTTTTTGGTGTGGTGTAGTTCCCATTTTATTCACTGGGGGGCAGCAAAAGCATATGTTACCCATCCATCTCCCTACTCACTCATCCTGGACAAGGTCACAAGGGCCTGGAGCCTCAGGCAGCACAGGGCAGAAGGCTGGGGTATACATTAGACAGGATGCATGGTACATACGCTCTCAGACCGTCATACGCTACCGACAATATAGAGACATCTATAGCCTATAGCCAGCTGTGCATATCTTTGTTTGGCTTAGCTTACCTGTGGTGGTTCTGCTTTTGAAGTCAGCATAGCTGTTTATATGTCAGACATAGTTCTAGGTGCCAGGAAATGTATCTCTTTCTGTGCCCCAGAGTTGCCAGACCCGCTGACAGCTTGGAGCCTCTGATGGAGAGCCTGGAGGTGCTGCATCTGGGCCACAATGGCATCTCCAACCTGGTCAGCCTGCAGCTCAGCAGACTCATAGGCCTGAGAGCCCTCTTCCTCCAAGGTAGCCAATGATCAGTCCCCAAGAGCTTGTGCACAGAACCATGTGTCACACCTGTGTGGAAGTGATGTATGCATCTGCGCGAAGGTTCTGTTTCTGCGCAGGCAATGAGATCAGCCACGTGGAGGGCCTCGAGGGGCTCCAGCATCTGCGGGAGCTGGTACTGGATGGCAATCGCATACGGGCCGTGGGACAGAGCTCTTTCAGTGGACAGACCGCGCTGGTGGAGCTACGCTTGGCTGAGAACCGGCTGCGGGAGGTCAGCCGCCTGCAGCCGCTCGTCCAACTGCGCAGACTCTTCCTGGATGCGAACAAGCTGCAGGTACACAGCTGCATAAATGATTTGAGTCTGAGCTTGACTAAGCAATGGACTTCTCATAAGGCTGAGTAGCCTTCTGTTATGTTCACATAGGGCTTGGTAACCCTTCTTAAACCAATGACCACCAATTGGTAACAGACCAGACCAGGGGCATTAAAGGGGCGTGTATTTCCTGGCAGCTTCAGGGCAATCAGCACTTGATAGGGGCCCGTGAATATGTAAAATTTCACATAAAATTGGTCAGGGGACCCAAGGATCACCTATCATTAATGCACGATCACTTAAGTAACAGCTAATCATTTGGGGAACTTTCCCTTAGCTGCCGTTAAGCAATGTTGCTTCAATTTTGGGGCAATCCATCTGAAACATTTGATCCGGTCCAGAAGCTGCTCTATGCACACCCAGTACTATTAGTGCTCGCAAAATCAGAGAATGCAAAACCAGCTGTCCACATTCCTCAGTCCTGTCCTGAGCACATACTTAGCTGAGGAAGAGTCTCAAATTACAGACTGTCCACATACCTTAAATTTGCGGAAGTCAGACCTCATTGCCGGGATGCCTCCTAACCTTACCAGTGGAGTGAGGAGCCTTGGGCTTGCTCACAGCAGCACGTTGATCTTCAGGTGCTCCGTCTCGATCGACGGGCACATTTGCATTGGATGTAGGGGAACATCGGCCGGTTACCATGGTGAAACATTCTACTGCCCTGCATTATGGAAAGTCTACGCTGATTGAAGGTCAGAGCTACGCATACAAAGACATTAAAAAAGATGAGAATCAATCGAGGCGCAATCAGATTTGCCTCCATATCCCGCCGCATGCACTGATTGTGGTTTGTCACAGTTGCACTCTCATTTTTAATTAGAACATGGATAGCAGTAATCACAGCACATTTCTGCACATCCCAACTGCCAGGGGAGGAGGGCAGAGACCCCCAGGTGCCTAAAGTCATGCATCAGCTGTCCAAGCAGTGAGGGACTGCACAACAGGGGCACTGCAGCTCTGATTAGGGAAGGCTCTGCATCTAATACATCTCTGAACAGCTGAAAGGAAGGAAACGCCAAGAGAAGACATGACAGCACTCTGTGTGTCCTCAGGACCTGTGTGAGATCGAGAAGCTGGAGGAACTGCCCTCACTGGTAGAGCTGTCTGTACTGGGTAACCCAGTGAGTATGACTGTATCCCCGTGACTGACCACCCAGAAGAGTCACTTGAACCCTTATTTTGTATGATGATTAGTGCCCTGGCCCACCTGGAGCCCATAGGGAGGGTCTTGCAGTTGTACACCCTCTGCAGCTGCTCCTGAATTATATACCTGGATAAAACGAGGAGATACTGATTAAACAATCAGCCACTTTACGTAAATACAGTACTGTGCAAAAGTCTTAGGCAGTCAAAAGGAAATGTTTAAAGTTATTTATCTGGGTAGTGCACATTTGCTCGGAGCAAAAAACACAATTTAACATTGGAACATATGCAAATTAAGAGTAACACAATAAAAACCACTAATAATTTTTTCTGTTCTCCAAAAAGTTATTCATGTCTGGTTAGATGAACACCGCTTCAGTTCCCAAACCTCTCCTCAGGGTCACCCCAACCATTCCATATATTTATTACATTTCTTCACCAGCTCACTTAATTAATTTAATTAGTTTAAAAAGTCAATGAGATATTGATTAGCTGTACGAGGTGTGCTCGTGGTTGAGTCAAAAAATAAATGGGTGTATTGTATGGTTGCTGGAAATAATGGGGTGATTTTAGCTGAGGTTTTGGAATGGCTAAGCTAACGCACTTTGACAGGCATAATAGCATAGTTTTACACCAATATAAAGATAATTTACACATCATTTTCTTTTGCACAGTACTGTATGTACCAGGAAATTTCATCCAAAGCAGCTTTCACCGTCACCTGTTTAAACAGCCCAGGGTTGTACAACTGAGGTCGTTAACCTCTAAGCTCACAACTGCAGTCACCATCCCGCCAGCTGGCCTCGTGGTCACATGCACACAGAAGCCTCCAGAGCTCCAGCATGTCCCACTTGTGTATGAGCGTGCCCGTGTGTCGATGTGCGGCAGGTGGCCAGGAGGACTCAGCACCGTCCTGCCGTGCTGGTGCGCCTCCCCAGGCTGCAGGTGTTGGACGGCTTGGCAGTTACTCTGGAGGAGAGGGCCTGGGCGGAGATGTTGCTTAATGAGACTGAGGTAAGGACTGCCCCGAGTGAAGGCGCACTCATGCAAGTACTCGGCTCATGACACACAGTCACTTCTCTCTGGAAGGTTATTAAGATATCACATTAATAAATCACCAGGAAGAACAGAGGTTTCATTCTCCCCCTTGGGGAGATTGCCCTTTTACCTCCCCCAATTTGCTCTCCTTGAGACACACAGGCACAAAAACAGGTGATACCAAGCATGGGGGAGGGGTCATCACAACCCAGGGTCAGCCAGCTTCCAGCACCTGGAGCAACTGGGGCTAAGGACCTTGCTGAAGACCCCAAATGTGGCATTGGTTTGTTGGATATAGGATTTGAACCGGCAACCCTCCGATTATGGGTACAAAGTCCCAACCAGCTGAGCCACACACCGCCCCCAATAAAAGCATCTATCAAGTAACTTAATGCTTGCTTTTTATATAATCCAGGTAATTGGTTGCAAAATTAAGGGAGTGCAATCCAGCACCTAAGACATTACACATCCTCATCCATTCAAAATCAGAATGCAGGTAAGATTTTCAAGGCTGTTCTTTCCAGAAATGCAGCAAAGGAGATTAGTAGCAATCATTATGCTAGGCCAGCCAGTAAGAGCTGACAATGTTCCTGGCAATCCTACAGCAGAGAACTAAAAGCCACGAGTTACATCAAATCCGTTCTTTAGCCTGTGCAGCCTGATCCCAGCTTGTTTAGTTGAGATCAGAATGGGGAGATTCCGCCTTGTTATGGCCTCCCGTCGCACAGCATAAATACTGCGTCCGGTTTTATTTGATTTATCCATTCTCTGTTACTAGCAAATAGCAGCTAAACTGAGCAGGATGTGGAAAGCCTATGCAGGACCATGCCATCAGCACACCTTAGCTAAAGGCGAGAGAGGTTAGAGTACCCTCAAGTTAGCCTTCAGATAGCCTCTGGAAGGGTGTGACACGGGGAGTTTTTCTGTAGTTGCTGCTTGTGTTAGATACCACAGATAGTCTCAGTTACGGCTCCCTTTAATGGACCAGTCTGATGTGTGCGTGTCAGTGACAGACCACAAGGCTCGGAAAATTCAAATTGTCAAGGTCTTCCTTCCGCTCCAGTTACAATCAAGAAATGTTTCTTTAGACAGAAATGTCTTTAGGCTGAACTGAGTACTGCACTGGTGGATCCACGTGTGTATATGTAGCTCAGCAGAGCTGTGTGTGTGTGTGTGTGTGTGTGTGTGTGTGTGTGTGTGTGTGTGTGATGCTCTGTACCTTCTACTTTATATAAATGAATGAAAAAGCTATAACTGTAAACACTACCGTATGCATGTGTGAGAAAATACTGCAAATGGTTTATGAAACTTAATTTGTTCATCACTAAAAACTGGACATACATCAGGGAGCGTGAATACAGTACATGACAAAAATGTTAATTACTGTTATTAGCCAGGTGATAAGCCAGCCTTGCGGACATTCGGTCTCTGCCTAACAGTGTGGAGTACCTGGAAACATGGCCTTGGAGTCGGGGCATCCCGGTCAGCTGACCTTGCCATCCCATGGGAGCTCAGTACACACTGGGATCCTGCAGGACCTCCTGGGCTCACATCTCCCACCATCAGCTTACCTGGAGGACAAGCCAGCACGCGACTCAGCTAAACGTCAGTGCTGCCACACCAATTCCACGTGTGTTACACGAGTTTTAAAGGCAGTCATGGGGGACGTTGCACTTGCCATAAAATTAATGAGAGAAAAGGATTCATGAAAATATAGAAGCCTGGAGCCAAAGGCAGCAGTACTTGATGAGATTTATCTGACCTCAGACAGGCAGCCTGTTGTATCACATCCTTATTTTTCGTTTACCAATTGCTTTCCAAAGCACATTTACAAATGAAACACTGTCTGCTCTAATGCAGGAGCAATGGTGTAAATGCCATCTGACTGCACAGCAATGACACGTGGAGAACCTTTCATCCTGATGTCACCTTTTCTCCTTGCAGACAGGAGGAGGCATATCTGTGGCCTGGCACCCCCACCCCAGCACGGCATTCATCGCAAGCTGGCCCCCCTGCAGCCAGGTGGCCCTCTACATGTCACCGCTCTTCTCTCAAACAGACAGCAGGAATTCCTGCCATATGCCAACGTGGATGGCGGGTAAGACGGGCCCCGCCCGCTGTGCCGTGCAGGGCTCTCATATCCGATTCTCATTCTCATCCTGCTTCTTTGCCCAGGTTCCAAAATCACAGCTCTTCCAGACGCACCATGCAGCAGCACTGCGACGGGCAAGGAACGCGACACACAGGCACACGTCCTTGAAGACAGGAGCGAGAGTACACCACCGTGTATAGGTTCACAGCTTCACCAGGGAACGGTGCTTCTCCGCCACGAATGCGAGCTGCTTGTGAATTAATCTTAGAAAGCTGAACCCTTTAAAGTCTCCTTGTGCCAGGCATCACATGGCCAGTAGGTTCTACCCCAAAGACTAATCTACAAAGACTGCAGGAGTATGGCCAGTTTTCCAGTCATTGCAGAGATGGACATGTCATTAATTTAAAAACAGATGCACCTGAAAAACAGCTGAGCAGAAGGTCTGATGGAGGTCCAGAGAGCTCATAATGCCGCTTTGCAACAGCTCTCCCAGGAGAAGCTGGAGCTTTCACTAGATTCTGAGTATAATGCTGTGATTGGTCAGCAACCATCGTGCACGTGGTCACTTGCCCACCGATGCAGGCCTTGACAGGAAGTGACATGGCAACGTTTATTAGAATCACCTTTGGGTGATAAAGGAGACCGTGGAGAAGTTTTGGATGTTAGCTGATTTTTTGTCTTTGAAAACATTACCAGTGTTACTCCTTCTGTATTACAAAAACTACAAACCACTTGTCCACAGCATGGCTTATTCAACATTTCTATGCAGTTGCACTCTTTGGGCAGCAGATGTCAATAGTGCGCTACCTGCCTGTCAAGTCCTGAAGAAGTGGCTTAAATCCCGTAGCCAATGAGTCTACCTGGAGACCGCTTCTGTAGCGGTGAATTATTAAGAAGATTGAGGGTCGTGGTGCATCATCACCGCTACAGCAAAGCAGACTGCCAGACATGGAACAGCACTCAAGACACTGTGATCCACCTTGGTGTAGGTGTGCTATGAATGGCCACTTGCGATGGGTTCCTAAGCCCAAATGTGTCGCCACAAATCCCTTGTCTTCTTCCAGGAAAAACTTCTGAGAGGCCGCCAGTCGGGGGTAAGCATCAGAACCCCTTTCAACGCGGAATGCCAGTTCCTGAAGCTGGTCAAATGCCCGCTTGTGTGTCAGCCTTCGTCAAAGGGCCTCTAATGCGCACGGTTCACTTCATCCATTAAACCCCTCGATGGCCTGACGGCACGTTCGTTTCACTGTGTCTCTGCGAATGGGCGTAGACAAGCTCGACAAGATAGGCAGCGGGAGACAAAGGGCGGAACTGATGACGCGGCCCTAATGCAGATTATGGCCTGAGAAACTGAGGATTCTGGGTACACACACACCACTACAATCCTACACATGCATTTCGAGATCCTTCTGTCTGTTGATCACCAGGAATTTTTGCATTTTACGTAGAATTTCCATATAGTCTATTAATCATTCATGAAGCCATATGAGACTGTGTTCTCTCGCTGTCTCTCTCTCTCTCTCTCTCTCTCTGTCTTACTGCCACTCAGTGGAGTACATGGTTCATAGCTGGTTTAATGGGATAGAACCTGACAGGTTAGATTTCCATCCGTAAGACATAAAGTCTGGCTTGGAAGAGAGAGAGAGGAAGAGAAATCTCTCCTCATAGCCCTCTCTCAGTTCATTATTAAACATGTTTGGGCCTGTTGTCTCTCTGTTGAGACAACTGCCAGTCCAGGGGGCCAGGATGTTACTAAAGTCATGTTTTCTGTACCATCGACTTGGCTTGCAGTGTGTTTGCATGTGAAGATGGACGGTGATTATTGAGATGCAAACTGAACCTGCCCAAGAAGCAAATGATTCTGAAAAATAGAAAAAAAAACAACGCACCAATAGCAAAAGTCCAGGCAAAGAAGACAGAGAATGGGGTCACACCACGATCCTCACTATACTTCAGATAATTAATGTCATTAATCTGCCTCAGTCCAATGGCAGAGAACAGCGGCAGCTATTGGGTGACCCAATTGTTCACATGACTTGAAGACAGAGTCCGCAACTATTTTGTCTGTAGCTTCATGTACATTTGACATTGATGTTTCTGTAACTTCTGAGTAATTACCACAGGGAGCACAGCCTTATTATTACACGTTATAATAGATAAACACAATATACTGTATTGAGTGCCTGTTTCCACAACTCTGAGAATTCTATGGACGCTGTGAATTACTGCCGTGATAAACCTGCTTTTGCGGGGTGCTCGATGTGAAGTGTGCAAACGATTTTTTTTACTTTGGTGCCAATGTACAATTTCTGAAATTTGACTCATTTTGTAAAGGCATGAAATCTTTAGCGCATATTTGAGCCTTCAGGCACAGACACAGTTCAGGGAGCACAAAGAGGTAAAAACACTGTGATAATGACCGCTGAAATACCTGTCACTGCGCTATTGTTACAGGTCACCATTTTCCACTATCAATCTCCCACTATTTGTCTCTTGCGGAAAAAAGAGGGAGAGTCAAAGTGAAAAAACAGACTAAACAGGGGAAAACAGAGCTGTTCTTGTCAATCCAGGACTTATTGCTCACATACTTCTTTCTTAGTTAAAGAGCTCACTTAACCCAAGGAGGGCACTGAGGTGTCACACAATGCAGCCACAAATCAAATGAGCTTTCCCCTAACCAACTGTATTCCACCCAAAATGAGTCAGACCCAATCATTGCCAAAGCAGCCACACTAGATCTCAGCGAGGCCAATGACACACATCCTCACCCTGGATG
Organism: Mormyrops attenuatus; assembly: GCA_026777985.1. Classification (NCBI taxonomy): domain Eukaryota; kingdom Metazoa; phylum Chordata; class Actinopteri; order Osteoglossiformes; family Mormyridae; genus Mormyrops; species Mormyrops attenuatus. The sequence goes on from JAODKC010000028.1 coordinate 14,699,499, forward strand.
ACAACATCGAAAAACACACTAGAGCGCTTAGCAACAGCAGACGCGAAAGGCACGGCCTCACTGGCCAACATTTGTCAATCGCCCAGCAACAGAACACAGGACAGCCTGGTGTGCGTGTGCACACAGTGGTGCGTTTACAGAAACGAAATGCTGGCAGGAGGCGTTTTAAGGTCCTCGTCTCTATGAATACAAGATGTAAAGAAGCGAAACCCTCTTCATAAATGAAAAATATGAGCACTACTGACTTACATAATGTACTTTACATTCCGCCTCTCTGTCCTGACAATAAAGGTGATAAGCACCACCGAGGTGATCACTTACTCCCAGCACCACATGTCCCACTCATTGCTCATATCATCACCACTCTGTGCTGGAATGGCTTACAGGGGAAGCAGCAGTGGGGGCTTTCTCTCCAGGGGCCCAGCGTGAGCAGGGAAGAGCAGGGAGCTGGGTAATACTCAAGCTCAGGAAACAGAGCATACTGATGAACAAACTGGAAGGCCGTGAAGCAGGAAATGCCGGAGTCTAGGCTGTGTACCAAACAGTGGGATGGCGAAAGGGACCCAGCCATCATGCTACCCGAACTGTCATCCCCTAAAACAGTGTTTTTCAACCCAGTTCACATTTTTGCTCCCTTCCAGCTCCTGGAGCAAAAAATGGGGATTGTCCAGGAGGGAGCAAAAATGTGGACTGTCTGGCAGGGAGCTGGAATGGAGCAAAAACATGGGGGTCCCCGAGGAACGGGTTGGAAAACACTGTCCTAAAAAACACACAGCTTGCATACGGAAAGACACAAACTGTGGCTCCATGTGCTTCATGTACAATTTCAGAAAATGCTTCAGGAAATCAGCATGAAGGCAGATTATTTAGAGAAAATCAGCATAATCTGTCCCCCATTTCAGTGTCCAAAAAAGACAACAGCATGGCCCATGTCTGTGCACAATTCCTGCGACTAGGATCGACTGCCCAAACCCACATAATGACACCCACCGGATTATATGAGGATGTGAATTTTTTGAGTACTGTCTGGACGTCATCTCATGTGTAGCAATTGCTTCCCAAATCAGCAACAGTTGGAATGAGGCCATAATCTCCTTTTCATGTAATCACCCTCTTATCTATGTCAATGATTTGGCCTTTTTACCAGATCAGTCTATGATCCACGCCCTCCCTCACAAAACCCCCTTTCACCTTACAACTAAGCAGACATCTGGGATGGCCGGGATGGCCAATAAAATCACTCGCATCAGTCATGATATTATAATAATATAAATCTGCTGTAGTATCTGAAGTATTAAAGATAACTGTGAGAGGGGTTTAATATTAAGACAGGTAATCCTCTGTCTTGGGCCATGTGAGCTGTGAGCTCAGGGAAATAGCTTGAGATAAGGCAGAGAATGGACAAAAACACCAGTGTCGTGTGCATTCTTGATGTAATTATGACACCACTATGTGATGTCCTCACTATTCAACTGCGGAGGCGCATACCAGGGTAACACAGCATCTTTTGTGTTTCTTTTTTAGAGACCCACTGTGTCGAGTTTGTTGGGTGCAACTGTGCCGATTGACAAAAGCGTATTAATCTGATCCTGTTCTGTTCCCCGACAAAAAACACTTAATTCCCACTTTCCATTGCCTGCACCACAAAGCAAACAGGTAAAAAACCCTGTTGTTCACAGAATGCTACATATGACATGTTTAACAGTGAAAAGGAAAACAGTTTCTGATCACATTGATATATTTTGTGCATAGAGAAGGATACACAATGTGCATAAGGTCACAAAATGTCCTGGAGATGGTGATAACACATGAAAAACTTTTGAACTTTACACTCTCAGAAAAAGGGTACAAATTTGTACCTTTGCTTGTCACTGGGGCTGTACCCTCAAGGGTCTGCCAATGGT
>JAODKC010000028.1:14701502-14728905 GCA_026777985.1 Mormyrops attenuatus
TTGGCAGACCCTTGAGGGTACAGCCCCAGTGACAAGCAAAGGTACAAATTTGTACCCTTTTTTCTGAGAGTGTAGCTTTATACCTCTAAATGTGCCTTCGTCCTCTGGTGACCTTCTCCTGTCCAGTATTTCTGAACGCCTTAGTCAAAAAGTCCAGAGTCTCTTTAAACTTTTATATGTTTTCCTGGCAGTACCTTTTATGTGGCACTGGATCTCTGTGAATGCTTTGAGAAAATATTATCTCCCACACCAGTCATGGTAAACAGAACAACCTTGACTGGGAGCATCGGCAACAAGGCACCCGAATTCTGTCACATCCTCGTTCTGCATCTCAGGAGGCCTACAAGCATCTGCTTCCAATCATGGGCAAAACAAATGGGGAAAGCTATTCTACAGCAACACAGGGATTATATACAAGGGATTATCCTCCTGCAACTGCAGCTAAGGGAGGGACCAATGGCCAGCATCACACACGGCATACTGCTGCCCCTGTGCACTGACCTGCCAGATGGGCCCACAGCTTCCTTCACATGTCGGCAGGGCTAAGGTGGCCCTAAATAAGCAGCTCAGCTATTGGTCCAAAAACCAAGCCCTGGAAACTGCTGTCACCAAATACTTATGGGTAATGCCAGTCGAGGTAAGATATGTTTCCGTTGCTCGGCCCGTGCTGCAGCTTAGGCTGTGTTTCTGAGCATAAGCGTGAGAAGAATGAGCGTTTTATGAAAACACTTAGGTGTTGTTTTGAATAATAGATTTCAGCTGCTGCTGCTCAGGGAAATTGAAAAAGACGGATATTGTTCCGTATCTCCGCTCTACTCAGATTATTATTATTATTTCACATAGCATAATTGGAGCCAGGAAGAAAACCGTAATGAATTTGGGACGACCTTGTTTGCAGGCCCTTTTCAGGGAGCAGGAACACGATGCTCCTGGCCTGGGGTCAGACATGGAGGGTGGCTTTGTATGGCACAAGCAAAACAGCTTCCTGATAAAAAGGGGACAGTGGTGTGATTATAAAGTGATATGCAGCCAAACCCTGCTTTCGTTGGCAGTCATCACCACAATCACACCCTCCAATGGCCAAACACACAGTAATTGTGCTGCAATTTGCAATACTTACAGACTTACGGTGCTGCAAATCACACACCCGGCATGTGATGTCCCCCTATTGGCAATCATGGTCTGCACCAGGGCCAGAAAAGACAAAGCTGCTGGGAAGGGGCAGAACAAGAGTTTGGTAGCCACCCAGCCCAGTACCTCACCCTTCACAAAGTGCCTTAGGATCTCGCTTGACCCCTGTAGTCTCAAGTTCTGTGACACTCCTGGCTGTCATGGTCAACTCATCTTCACAGTCAGAAGCCAAAAGTAAAACTCTCCTTGAATATGGGTTGGAATTTGAATTCCATCTGACACTTGGATGTAAATGCGGTGTAATTATTTAACATGAATAGTAAATGCTAAAGGATTATAACTTTATCTACCTCTTTATACACCCAACAATGTGTATATTTCCCATTTCAATTAAACCATCCTGGTTGTGCTCAGTTTTACCTGGAATAGGCTCCCCCCCCCCCATCATAAACGTTGTTACATCCGGTCAAGGAAGCACGGCTGGATCTAGAAGTGGGCAGGGGTGGGTAATGCCCATCTAAATTTCTGCTCTGCCCACCCAATTGGTCAACTTTAGCCTGCTCCATCTGAATCTGCCAATCACGTTCATTTCATTCGCCCCATCAGATATTCTTCTGCGGAGCATTTGTAGTCGCCCGTGAAAGTGGAGGAATGTTACCTTATTCTTATTAAGTTCCATTTTGTTAAATGTTGTTAAACGCTGTAATGTTGTGTCGAATAAGGATCTTTGCTAGTAGTGGTTTAGGTAACACTTACTCAGCTAGTTAACTAACATTACTGTTGGCTAGGAAGCTCACTAGATCACCCGTATCTGGCGATTTTGTAATCGCAGTCTCAGATTAATTTGTAAATTGAACTTTTTCAAAGGAGTATAAGTACAATAAAAACAAATAATTTAGAGTGTTCACTACTATGCACGGTTTCGGATCCCCGCGGTAGGTCATGGATCCTATCCCCCACGGATACAGGTGCACTACCGTATTCAACATTTGACAGTTTGCTAACCTTGATATCAGTGCAGGGCTGCCACCTTTGGTCAGCTGGCTGGAGTGAGACTTTCACATTGAGACAAGTCTGCACACACACATGTACATGCGTGTCTGTTGAGGCAACGGGGCATGGTGCACGCAAGGAGAAGATGTAACAATCCACCAGCGGCTCCAAGACAAAAAGGGGTTTATTGAGGAAACTAACACAGAGGCTAAAACTACAAAACCAAAAGGGCCACAAGGGGTCAGAAAACAAACGGGGGAAAAAGACTGAATTAACTAAAACCATGAAATAAAGCACAACTAAAAACAAAGCAAAAACACAGGGACTAGACCACAGCAGTAGAACAGGACCAAACACACAGTAACACTTACAGTGGCATACTAAGGAGCGGGACAAAGGTAGACACTTAAACATAAACAGGTAACCAACTAACAAGAGGGAAGATGTGGAACATGACAATTAACCAATCAATCGAGACACAGAACAACGAGCAAGTTACAATAATGGAGACAGAACCAGGAACTATAATAATCAGAAAACTATGAACACGAATCAATCCTAATACACAGGAGGGTAACACTGGAAAGGGGGCAGGAACCAACACACAAGCAGAATACTATAACAAAAGGAAGAAGTGGGGCAAACCAAACGCATTGGTTAAAAAGGATGTTGTTTGAGTGGTCTGTATTTTGCCAGGAGGCTTTTGACAATGTAAAGTCCTTGCTTTGCAGTGAGCTTGTGTTGGCTGCTCCTGACTTTACCCACCCTTTTAAACTGGACATTGATGCCTCTCATGTGGGTGCCGGTGCTGTGTTAATGCAGGAGGAGGAGTCAGGGGTGGACCATCCAATTTGCTTTTATTCCAAGAAATTCAACAAACGCCAACTGAACTATAGTACCATCAAGAAGGTCTCTCTCTTTTGTGCTGGTCTTTTTGTTATCTCTCTGTGGGATTGTGCTACTGTGATATTCTTCTATTGTGATACTGTCTTTTTTTTGTGTGGTTGGTTGATTGTCCGACTGGAAACATGGGGGATGTATTTGCAAATTTAGTTTGTATTCTTTTGCCCACCACTGCTGGAAGGGGGTAAACACCATTTCCTTTGGATGCCTCCTTTGTACCTTTTTTGGTGTAGTCAGGGAGATAGGGTAAGTGGTATTTTATCTATTTTTTTCTTTTGGTAGGTAAATGTGTTGGGTGGAGGCAGTTTGGGGTTTCTGTTTGTTATTTTGGCTGGCTTGCCCCTGGAGAGATGGCACAACCCTTATGTATTATATATCTGTGTATGTTAGATACATGGTAGGTTGGTGGCCAGGTACAATGAATTGTACAGTACTTGTGAAGATATTTAAAAGTGTGAGGTGTTTTTCTTTTTATGAACTCGGTGTTGTTTGTTACGTGTCCTACTCTGGAGGTGTAATAATTGGAATAAAGAAAAATAAAATTACAAAACAGGTGAGACTGGTCTCAAACCAGCCTTTAATCTACAACACGAGGAAACAGAATAAGAGCCACACACTTTGCCCGCTGACTTATGTGCTAGTCTGGGGAACACTGAAATCACACTGGGGCTGAAGGGCAGGAAATAAAGAGGACAGGATGGCCGACGACACCTGCTGGCCAAAATAGGACGGGGATACGGAGGGTAGGGTTGTATGGATGCTGACCCTGACAGTGTCACTGTTTTATTACCTTAATAAATAACAATAATAGTCTGGAGGGTTTGCAAACTAACACAAAGCTTTTTATATTGCTAATTTTAGGTTTATAATAGAATAATTTAGATTTGCCATAAGACTTTTTGTGTGAGAACCTAAAAGCATAAGTTTCACACCAGATGCATGTTAGCTGGTAACCCTGTCAGCGCTCAGTATAAATAAAGTTACCTGGTTAAATACAGTTCAAGTCATAACTATTAGCCTCCTATAAAAAATGGGACATTTTCTTATATTTATGTCTATCAATTTTAACATCAATTTTAAAACTTTACAAAGACATACATCACTGTAATAACCTTCAACTGATACATTATTTATTTAACAAACAGCTTCCATATTGCTGTATAACAACTTTATTGAAAATTGGGGTGGTCAACACTATTAGCCCCATGAGAATTTGTCAGGAAGTATTGCAGTGAAGTTAAATGTTCTGGTGTCAAATCACACCTGAACCCCATATGATGTGATTGGCTCAATCAATTAGCGCCATACTCTGATAAATGGACTGAAATGAGCAGGGAGAGTGGTATTTAACGGCAAGGTTGAGAGGCATCGCGCTTACATTCTTGGTAAAAAGTAATTTCATCAAGCCAAAAACCTATGAAATAAGTATAGACCTCAGAGAAAAGATACCGGATGCTCATCTTAAGGGTTAAAAAAAACTGTTATGAGTGCTTTTCATCGTGGAAAGCTTTGAGGTCATTGGCTAAGGAAAACTCCATACAGCTTTTGTATGCCGAAAGAAGGGAGAGGCCTTCAACCCTAAAAACAGTTCCCACACGCAAACATGGTGGTTGGAGTATAATGCTGTGGGGCTGTTTTGCACAGGAAACCTTGTTTGGGGACATGGCACAATGAAGAAAGATTACGTTGACATTTTAAAGAATAATTTGAAGAAATCTGCTGCCAGTCTGGCTTTGGGTCATCGCTGGGTCTTTCAGCAAGATAATGACTAGAAGCACACATCAAAGTTGATAGAGAACTTTTTGAGGAACACCAAAATCAAGGTCTTGGAGTGGCTGTCTCAAAACCCAGATCTCAGTCTTATTGAGAATCTTTGGCAGGAACTCAAGGTCCATGCTTGGAAACCATCTAATCCAGATGAATTGGAGTGATTTGCTATAGAGAAATGGTTTAAGATCTCGCCAGAGACTTGTGCAAACCTTGTGAGAAACTGCAGTAAGAGGCTGCTATCATTCTTGCGTCAAAAGAGCTACACTATTGAGTAATGTCAGTGGACTAATAATGTGTATGCTATTCCTTGTTTCAATTATGTGCATCAGTAAAATATTTTCATCAAACTTCTTAGAAATTGTCTGTCCTTTTGGAAGCAATTCTCATAAAAACTTTAAATACCATTAATTTTTCTTTGAAAAATTAACAGTTTTGTTCAATTTTGGACAGGGGACTGCTAATTATTAGGTTATGTGCTATAGTTTACGTACACCCTCCCTGCCCACTTCCCACCAACGCAGTGCAGGTCGGTCCACCTTTGTCTGCATAGTCAGTTGGTTTGTGATTTGGTAATTATCTTCCAATGCTTTATCTCTTTATCCGTCCACTATATTACTGTTCATGTTACATGTTCTGGTCTTATGTTCTTATACACTAGTTCATGAGTTTGAGATCCAAATTCGCCTTTAATATGCCAGTAGATAAGCTTATGTTTATGTTAAATTTATGTTTGGTTAGCAGACACATCTATCCAAAGCACCTTACAGAAATCACATACTAATAATAATTAAGTTTGTCTTTCCTGACTAGAGAGATGACCATGAGCATAATGTAGTGTTCAGAAATAGTTCAAACATAAAATATGAAAATGGCCATGTACCCCCAACCTAAGCTGTCTAGATCCGGGCCTGCAAGGAAGCAGAACATTATAAAGGTTTTATAAACGACACAAAGTTGCACTGGCACGCAACGAAAAGTGTTATGAAACATTGTTTCCAGGCACGACAACCAGTAGTCGTATTCTAATCGCCTAAAAAATATATACTATAATGCTCATCCTTAAAATTTGTCGCTGGGGCTTATTTTTCAGAAACGGATTAAGGCATATTTTTATTTTATTCGCCAAGTTTGAGACTCGCCTCGCGGCGCAGGAAAAATCCTCCGCCCGCCCCTCCAGTCGGCCCACGCGGCTGCTCGCGCCGTACGCCACGCGCTCACGGCAGCGCGCCAAGCGTCCGCGCGCACGTGTGTGTGCGCGAGCTGCGGCCGGAGGCTCCCGTGGAGACGAGCCGTGGAGACGCAGAACCGCAGCTGGCCGGTGCGCTAATACCTCCGCTCCTAACCCTCCGGAGGACATTCTGCGTAAAGGAAGTGAACATAGGCAAACGTTCGTACGTATTATCGATTATCGCCATTTAAATGTGCCGTTTAATAACATAGCTGCACAGTACCTCAAAGAATACATGCAGCCCGCTACTCTGCTAGCCCAGCTCCAGTTATCCAGCTGTTGTAAGATTATATTTCTTTATTTACTCAGTTTTACACTCAACTGTGATTAACGATATCCTTTAATAAAGCCCTGGTTATGAATTTTATGGGAAACTTATAAAAGTCATGCAGTAGTTCACCGTTAAGCTAGCTTGCTAACAATAGCTATCCAACTTTATTTCTGTATGAGCTTATTCGTTTGGATTACAAATAAAAATACTAACAAACAAAAGGAATCCGTACGTAATCATTATAATACTCTAAGTACAGTTTTAGGGTTCTGGAAATACTCGTATTGAGAAGCAGATCCTATTATATGAGAGACATCGCCGGCTTGATTGTTTTTGTTGACATTTGCCCATAGAGACACCGGAGCGTCCGGCTGCACGGATCAGACGGTTAACGCGGCTAAACTAACGCGTTTCCCTTTGCTATATTCAGCTCACCTTATCAGCCCTTCATTTATGTCCGTAGTAGCTGGAAAGCAGAGTCGATTTTTGCCTTCAGGAGGTTTTTTTCCCCCTCTCTATCTGATTACTCCATGACAAACTCCGTTCCTTTAACCTAGTCGTCCACACTGTGATGTTTCCTTCCCTGTCTTGCTCTCCTCAGGCAATGTTCTGGCAGAGGGCAGCTTGCTGTCGAGGATGACCTTTTACCCACCCAGGCTGTGATCGAGATGGGGCCCGATGTCCCTCTGCTCAATGACTACAAGCAGGAGTTCTTCTGGAAGCGCTTTCCCCAGACAGTGCTGGGAGGTCCCCGCTTCAAGCTGGGTTACTGTGCCCCGCCATATGTCTACATCCACCAGATCATCCTGTTCCTAACGCCCTGGCTCATAGGCGGTGTGGGCACACTGCTGCATCAGTTACAGGTTCTGGAGGAGATAGGTGCCGCCTCCCTCTCCGGAGGGCTTATGCTGGGGGCTGCTGTGGTTGCCCAGGCGCTGGCCGTGCGAGCAGTGCAGCGGACAGGGCGAGTGGAGCGCATACACGCAGCCAGCGTCCTGGTGGAAGAGGAGGAGGTGGAGTTTGCAAGCTGTGCTGGCCCCGAGACCGTCCGCTTCCTCATCCCGGGAAAAAGACTCATCCCAAACACAGTGCTACATGTGGTGCTGGCTGGGGTCGTGTGCGGCCTGGGGACATGGTACCTACTCCTCAGCAGACTCAGCAGCCTGTACGGCAGCCAGTGGGCTGCAGGACTGATCTTCATCCTAAGCTGGGTGACCCTCTGCATCGGGGAATACTCCCTTATCATCAACACGGCCCCCGAGACGGCCACCTTTCAGCCTCAGGACACCTATGAGATCACACCCCTCACCCGCCCGCTCTACATTTTAATTTTCATCGCTGTGGACATCGCGCAGAGGTAATGGACAGATTAAACGCCCTTTTGTGTCGGAAAAGGGACCTGAAATCCCTACCACCAAATACAGGCCAGGCAAAAGTAGTGGTTTGTAATAAATACATCCTCTCACTCTTGTGGTATATGGTAGCAGCCAACAAGAGACACACTAAATGTTTTGGTGAACACGTAGAAATATCTGTAGCATCTGACACTACAGATTCAGTAAGAGAAATGGCTTAACCTAAGAGCCAGTCCATGAAGCACTCTGTGCAGATAATGTTTACTAAGGTAAACATGTTTGCTGTTGACCTGCTAAGCTGCTTGTGCCCTGACTTGGTCCCAGCAGAGTGATGGGCCCCATTCCAGCACTGGTGTTAAGCAGTCAGGTGCTCCACGTGCTTTTCCTCCTCTTGCCGCTGCTGTGGGCGTTGGGCATGCTGTCCCCTCTAGATGCCCTTCTGCTCTGGGGAATGGAGCAGACCTTGGTTTTTGGCCTGGGTGGATCACCCATGTCAACTAACTTCAGGTGACTGAACCGCATCACACACTTAGCTCTTAGAGGTTCTTTATACCTGGTTTTAAGTTTTGGTTAAGCCAATTATTTTTTGCATGACTGTTTCCTGTACTGCAGGCTGCTGGTGATGTTCATGGTCTCTGTGTGTGTACCAGTGTGCACCTTCTTCATCCCTTCCACACTGGGTGTGGTGCTCTTCACCGTAGCCTTGGGCTTCCTGCTCAGCCTGGATTTCAGCCAGGTTGGAGTGCTTCTGCACGCTTGCAGGATGGATGGCCAGTCTGCAGGTCTGTCTGCCAGATTGCCATCTTCACTGGGATGGTGGCTGGGTTGGAGAGAGGTGCTGCTCCACCTGGTCCTGCTGTTCGGGGCTCTGACTGAGGCTGGGCTTCTCCACTACTTCCTGCCCTCACCCCAGGACTGGTCCGTGGGTCCCCAGGCAGTTGCTGGCTACCTCTCACTAATTCTCTTTGTGATCAACTGGACTCTCCAAGAGGTCCAGGGCGTGTACCTCCTAGGAGGGGTCTTCCACAACCCTCTTTACCCCAAGGAAACAACCAACGTGAAGGTGTTCAAGGTGCAGAGTAAATACCTTCGGATGGCTGGGATGGTTAGAAGAGTGCTGGTCAACCTCGGTGAGGCTTTAGGTATTATTTACAGCAGTTTCTCAATCCAGTTCTTACGGTTCACATTTTTGGTCCTTCCCAACTGCCAACACACCTTTTCCAGGCATTCAGTGATTTTGATTGGTTCAGGTCTGTTGGGAGTTGGGAGGGAGCAAAAATGTGAACCGCCTTGGGGTCCCCAAAGACTGGGTTGAGCAACATTGATTTACAGTGATCCTGTTTTGAAGTCCCAGTGTGACCTGCTTTGAAATGATCTCTGTTCTCTCTCTGACGGCTCCCATTTCAGTGGCACCATTTGCCATGATTGCCTTCCTGGCTATGGATGACTCCCTGCAGGCTCTGCACACGGCATCCCTCAGTGTGGGCTTCACCCGGGCTTTCAGAGCAGTGAGTGACTCCCCGATGAGCCAGCTAGCCCAAATCTGCTGAACGAAGCTGGCTGCTCTCACCTGGGCTTGAGCAAACCCAGGGGGCATCTTTCTGCAGCTCAATTACCTGAGGATGCTGTGGCTCATAAGCAAAGCTCTATAGAAATGAGAGGCTTGTTTATAACCAATTACATGCCAGATATAACTCTTTAGCTTTACTTTCTCTCACGATAACATTTTTTAATTAAAGAGAATGGTGTGTTTTCTGGAGTTAATGTGTGTGGCTTTTTTTTTAAGAAACAAACATTAAGTTAGAACAGAACCATACAGTTTGACCTGGAGTCAAGGAGTCATGAGGAGGTCAGGGGAAGTTCTCTTAGCAGGACAGCAGACACTCTGACCCTCGTCTCCTTCCCCAGGTTTGGCAGAGCACAGAGCACCTGCTGTTCCAGGTGACGGTGGTGGCCGTGGTGCGCCTTTTGGCGATGGGCTTTGAGCTGCCCTGGTGGGATGGCCTTGGGACGGGCGTCCAGCTCATTCTGGTAAGGCGATTTTTGTTATGCAGTGGCCTGCAGAGCGAACAGCCTAGCACCAATGACCCCACCGCCCTCTGTCTCCTCAGGTGAGCTTAGCCAGCGACCGTCTGTTGCAGCTGACCTCCAAGGTGCGATTTGCCCTAACGGTGCTGGTGACCTCCTGGACGGAGAAGAAGCAAAGGCGGCAGTGGGCGGGCGCCCTCCTGGCCTTGAACGCCGTATTCAGTCCCCTGCTGCTGTGCACGCTCATCCTCTCGGCGCTGCTCTCCACCCCGCTGCTCCCGCTCTTCACGCTGCCTGTTTTCCTGGTGGGATTCCCCCGGCCCCAGCGATGCTGGCCGGGCCCCGTGGGCACCGCCTGCTCCTGCCCAGACTCCGTCTACTACCAGCAGATGAGCGGGAGCCTTGCAGCCGCCCTGAGGACCGCCTTTGCCGGGGGAGTGCTAGGTTCGTAACAGACCACCCCCTCTGGTCCTCACATCGCAATGGATAGAGGACATTCCTGCATGTGCCCCGAGCCTATGCACATAATCCAGCCACAGTGAGCAGTTAACAGAACAAATGTGGAATGACAGGGGGCCTGTGCAGGAATGGCGGAGAACTTGCCGGCTTACAGCTCATGTGATGTCTGGTTCCCACTGGGTGGTGCACATAACAGACTGTGAGTCCAGTTTTTAAAGTGGTACATGGTGAGAGAGGGGTCACTATGTGACAAACACTCCTCGGCCTGGACCACTGGCAAAAGGAGCTACAGTCAAATCATTCAGGTTTGGATACATTACATTCTACTTACTTCCACATCATTAGCACGGTAATGCGCTTAGCTGGCCTAGTTGCGGGTTAATTATTTAACGCCGATGCTGTGAATGCTGACAGCAGGGAGACTTTATTTGCCAGGCAAACAACGGGGTTTGGATGTATAATGGGCCTTTTGATGGATGTTTGTTTCCCTCCCTTCACTCCCAAAGATGAAGCAGAACACACAGGGTGTTTGTTTTCATCTCAAAGCCGCAATTCTCATCCCCAGTACCTGCCCCACATTCAAAAGCCTTGCCGGGCAGACAGCAGCACCCAGTTCTGTTAGTGGAGCATAGATTTACACCACGATGTGACGAGAGGGACCGTCGGAGAGCTCTGTGCACTGAAACATGCTTTTTATGTGACCAAAAGAGACGATCTACATCTCTGCCTCTCGACAGTCCACACAGATATCCTCCTTATCCTGCGGGACGGGACTGTGCAGCAGGCGCCTCTTATGTCCTGATCTGAGATTTCCAGACAGCTGGTGCTTACACATCTGTGGCCACCTGTCTGTCTGCAACCAACACACCTTCTGTGTGTCTCTCGCCTCGCAGGCCTTTCCAGTCCTGGGTCACACTTCCTCGGTCGTTTCCAGGATCGGATCGTGTGGATTAATGTCTTAGAGCGAGGCTTTGGCTACTGCTCAGTTAACATCAAGGTAGTACAATTTCAAACATTTCTGAGTTCACACGAATAATATACAGTACTGTGCACTGTCTTAGGCCGTCAATAGAAATGCCTTTCTAGGTAAAAGGTGTGTATTTGCTCAGAAAAAAAACTATTTTAAAAAATTTCACTAAATGTATGCAAATTACCAGTAACACAATAAAAAATGAAGGATTTCTTCTGTTCTTCAAAATGTTACTGAGCTTTGCTTCCCAAACATCTCCTCAGGGGCATCTCAGCCATTTCATGTATTTGTTAAATTTTACCACCAGCTCTCTTAATTATCTTAATTGATTAAATAGCTCAGTGAAATGTTGATTAGCCAAACAAGGTGGGGTAGCGGTCGAGTCAGGAAATACACTGGGGTATTGGACAGTTGCTGCAAGTACTGTAGGAGAGGTTTTCAAATGGTTTAGCTGACACCCTTTGACAGACATCATCATAGTTTTCATAGATCATTTACACATTTTCTTTGACTGCCTAAGACTTTTACACCGTATTGTAGGGATTCGGCTCTGATTGGATTCAGTTTGGATCAATTTAATATGCATTGAAGTGTCCTGTTACTCAAAATGTGTGTAGGTGTCCCCCATACTGTAACATACCTGTAGCCTGCCTGATGCTCTTTAAGTTACCCACCTTTGTTCCAGGGCTTGGAACTGCAGGAGACCTCGTGCCACACAGCTGAGGCAAGGCGGGTGGATGAGGTGTTTGAAAGCGCTTTTGAAGCTGCAGATGGGCTGGGACTCCCCACGGGCCTGAACCTGCACTGGGGCAATGCGATGACTCCCCGCACCACGGTGCCCATCTGCACCTACTCCGACGCCCGCAGTGTGTTGACGGGAATCATCGACTCACACACCAACCTGCGCCAACTGAGAGACGACTTCCTGAAGGTCCTCGTATGGGTGCTCCTTCAGTACTGCGTCCGGGGTGGCAAGGCCTTCGCAGCCGGCCCTGGCTATAAGCTGGAGAGCAGATTGCAGGACTCTGGGCCCCAGAGCCCACCGGAGGCCCCCTCTCCGGAGTGCCGCCAGGACAGCCCCAGCCTGAACTCGCTGAGTGACTGGTCCGACGAGGACGACCTGTTCGGTCCGCAGCCTGCCAGGAAGACGATGGCACTGGTGAGTGTAGGGGCTCCCCTGCCGGCTGGTCCATCACTTCCCGGGTCTATGGAGTTAAACAGCCTCTATGGGGATGTGCCACTCTCCGCCATTCAGCCCTTACGGCCACTGGGCCTAGGGCTTCCAGCCATGGATAGGGGCCAGGACAGTGAAGTACCCGGTCTCATGGGGTTCACCCCTCCCAAGGTGAAATTTGGCTCACCCCATGCAGATTTGTTGGAGCCACCCCTAGCCTGGAGGATTGCCCCCCTGGCCGCCTCACGCCCACAGCAGCTGAGGCTGGCTTTCCCTGAGGAGTGGTTCCACTTTGTGTTAGGAAGGCTAGGGCCGGCCGGGCAGGGAGAAGCTCCCAAGGCAGTGGCCGAGGCTCTGCGGGAACTGCATGCGCAGGTGGCTCTGAACTGTTTGGTTGCACTGGGTGCCGAGACCACCACCCCCAGCCCCAGCTACGTGTATAGGGTCTACTGCGGGGATGTTCCCTGGACCGAAGGCCTTGACTGGCTCACCAGCAACACAGAATTGTATCATCTCACAATTAAAGCATTCAGGTATAGTCAGCATCACCCCGAATACACCCACCGTGAAGTCAGTGAGCATATAGCTGGGAAACACAACCCTACTTTCTGTATCCAGGTACAGCTTCAAGCTGCTGTTGGACCAGGCCAGCCTGGGAGCCATAGGAGGCCCTGAGGAGCTTCTGAGCACCCTGGAGGAGTATGAACAAGACTGGTACATCGGCCTGGCATCGGAGCACGGCTGGCGGGATGCCGTCCTGCAGGAGAAGCCTTTTCTTTTCTCCCTGGGTTACGACCTCACTATGGTAATGTCTGGCTGTGCCATGTTAACATCAAGGGAAGGGGGCATTGCGGTTTATGGGGTCCAGCCCAGTAAGAAGCACCTCTTTTCACAGGGCACCTACACAGGCCGTGTCCTTACACTGCAGGAGGTTCTGGTGCAGCTGGGCCACCTGAATGGGGAGGGGGTGCGGGGCCAGTGGGCCAACCTGTCCTGGGAGCTGCTGTACGCCACCAACGACGACGAGGAGCGCTACAGCATCCAGGCACACCCCGTACTCCTGCGCAACCTCACCGTGCAGGCTGCAGACCCACCGCTGGGCTACCCCATCTATTCTTCTGCTCCGCTGCACCTGCCCATCTTCTGACAGCACAGCACTGGTGAATCCACACTGACGACGTGGGATGGGGCCGCACCGGTCTGAGGACATCCAGCCATTCAGGCTGCACGCATTAGACCGACTGATTTTTAACTCGAGGAACATCTTACCCAGACGACTTCTGTAACACCACAAGAGCTGCAGCAAAATCAGGCTGGATTTTTCATGTCAGATGGAGTTCAGAGCAATTTCATAACTGTGCCCCCCAAGAATGTAAGCCCCTTCAAACGCACTTTTCATGTCAACACTGACACATTCAGTTTTACGTCCTCGCCGAACAGAAGGTGCACTTAGAGGCACGAAGCTGTAAAAGAATGACCATGTACTCACACTCATGATGGTGTCCGGTCAGATCTACATATGGGCAGTGACACAGCAATAGTTCCATAACAGTTTAGTGTCCTACTACAGAAATGGTTCCTATCAACAGAAGATTCTTAGTGCCATTTCGAAGCTGTAAGCGACCATCTTCATATATCAACAATCTGCCCAGTGCTTCCAGTTTACTGTATGCCATCTCACAATCAGCTCCTGTCTTGTTTAAAGGTTCTCAATCCAGAAAAGGGATTTTTTTTAGGAAAACAAAGCATGTGCCTTGGTCTGTTTTTTGTACTGTTAATTGCAGGATTTACAGTTTAGTTTTATTTTCAGAGCTGTGTTTTACAGGTGTTTACAGTGAAGGTTTCCTGTAAGTGCCCTAAATACCCCTTTTTTTAAGCTGTGATTCCTCTATACTGTGTATTGTATATAATTGTAAGATATAAATGGCTTTCACAGAAATATGGTTCTGCTTTATTTGTCAAAAGGCAAATGGCTTTCTGTTTATGAACGTCAGCAAATATACAGGCTTATTAAACGCCCTCTAATTTGTTTAAGCATCAATTGAGTTTAATGTAAATAACCTTGTGAGTCTCTCAAGACACATGTATCACTGAAGGCTGTGCTTTCCTCAAGCTGACACGTATGCCCGGCCTTGGGAGTATCAAGCCCGTTATTTGTGCAGGTTTACAGCCCATGCCGTGAGCACATCAATCCGCCATCCTTGTTTTTGTTTTAGACCCGCGAGGAAAGCCAGAATTGACACACTCTGAATGCGTTGCAGCGTGAAAGTGGCAGCGTCGAGCAGGACGTGGCAATGCACAATGCAGCGGCGCAGCTCGAGAGCAGCTCATTCAGGAGTGACGACTGGGAGCATTAACCAGGAGCTGCCAAGCTAATGCTGCGAGGCCTAGGGCCACAGCACCGGCAGACCTCCAGCGCTCTCATGCTTTTAATTTCAGTCTGATCATTTAGCGTGGCAATTACAGCTCGACTTAGGCTCACTGTAGGAGAGAGCTCAGCCGCGGCATGAGTGTGGGGGTCCGGTGTTCGCCAGACGCGCGCCAGGCACACCTACTCACGAGGCCTTAAGTGCAACCCCCCCTCCCCCCGAGGCCGCACAGCGACAATATCATCCTGCATTAGTGGACGCATTACGTCTCCACAAACCATCCTCGGAGTGGGGGGAGTGCTGTTGTGAA
Source organism: Mormyrops attenuatus (assembly GCA_026777985.1). Lineage (NCBI taxonomy): Eukaryota > Metazoa > Chordata > Actinopteri > Osteoglossiformes > Mormyridae > Mormyrops > Mormyrops attenuatus. Next base: position 14,716,464 of record JAODKC010000028.1, read on the forward strand.
GCCATGGAGGAGGGGCCCCAAACAAAGAGCCAGGTCCATTAGACCTGTAGAACTGCTTATCCACCAGGTCCATTAACAAGCATGACATTAAATCAGCCTTTGAACCATTTTTATTCTGATTTCAACATTCAAGTAACGGGAAAAGCACCGCGGTTCCACAGAGGCCAAGCATTTCCTGATTTAAACAAACAAACAAAATGAAAAAAAGGTCTCAGGATGTCTTGGACTTTGTAAAGTAAGAGGAATCCGCATCCTGCAAAAAGAGAAAACATGAGGTGATCGCCGTTTCTGTGAGCCGACCCGATAAGCAGCACAGTGGTGTCAGAGGCAGGCCTGGCCGATGCCGGGACCCCACGCTACCCCTGTGTCTGGGGATGAAGTCACTGAGTGCCTGCTGACAGTCTCCTGGAGAGTAAAGCCAGCCAGTGTGAGGCACATCAGTGTCTCGATGTCCCACCAAGCAGCCCCCTGATCTGCTCTCTCCACAAGGTCAGGGTGCTAGCCTTCACACCAATGCTGATCATGCACCTCAACAGATACCAATTTTCTGCTCAACCAGAGACTAGCTGATGATAATGATGATGTGACAAGCTCTGACTGGGGTCAGGTGAAGTCCACAATGATCCTAATAGCTGCATAATTCAGCATTTATCTAATTGGTGCTTGATCTCAAACGCTGACTAAGATGGTCCATAAGAATTATAGGTTTAGACCGGGCTACGCACTGCCTTGAATCCCCAGTTCTCTACTTATAGCCATATATTTCCTAGACGTGTCTGGCTCGTAGGAGTTTTACTTACACAAAAATGTTCTGAGGGCAGACTGAAAAATGATTGGTTATCTCTCTGAACCAATCAGATTGTAGAAGAGCTGGGTCCAAGCAACTAGCGGAGGCGGGGCCAAGACATTGGGTTGGTCCTGCCATCTGTAGTTGTTTGGACTCACAGGGTTCCCCCAATTCTGGCAGAATAAATTTCCATGACTTTTCCAAAACTTTTCCAGTACCATGAGAAAATTTTCCAAAACCCACAAGTTTGCTTTGATTTGATGATCATGCAGTTTCAGATAGTAATACTATAATTTTCGGTACGATAATAGCCAATCTGCTTACCAAATAAACACAGACAGTGGACAGCTTTCGCCAATGTGCAAACAGAGTTCAATTATTAAGAAAACTAATCCCAATATTAAAATAATTATACGTACCTTATGATTGGTAGAGGCAAATAAAATTCAAATACGTGCAAAAAAATTAATAATTAAAACAATAAAAACTGGAATACCGAGCAAAAAAGCAGTGATCTCAAATACGCAAAATCTGCGTGGTAAAAGTGCCAGAAACGGATGTAGTTAACTATTGACTTCCACTCGTACATTTCCGTTTCATCAGCGAGTAGCGGATCGAAGCGGGAAACATAAATGAACAAGGATAGTTTCCTCACTATCCAAGTATTCCAAAACGTATCCAGGGCCTGGAAAAATTATTTCAAAATTCCAAAACTTTTCCAGGCTTTCCATGACCGCAGGTACCCTGGACTAGTGGTGAAGATCTGAGTAGTAACAAGTAAGTAAGTAACGAATACCAGGCTGAAAAGAATCGTTACGATTCTTTACAGCCGTTCAAGGATTCGTTGCTGAAAGTAACAAAATGACTGATCAAACCGCCCAATCGGCACTCGCCATGCAGGCTGTTGTTTGCGGCAGTTCTGGCTGGCATGCAGTTCGCCGTTCTTTATATAGGCTCTCAATTTTGAGAAAGTGATCGTGATTGCAGTTCTTACAACTAGCAATAGCATCATGCGTCACATTACCCACACTAACGCATACTGTAACAGTGACGAATACTGGATTGCAGAGTTCTCGGTAGTAACGATTACTCAAAAGTAACGGATAACCACATCACTACCCTGGACCCACCTCCTGTACAATTTGATTGGTTATCTCTCAGAACCAATCATATTTTAGTTCTGCCCTCAGAACATTTTCGTGTAAGTAAAACTCCCAGGAGCGCATGTATGTCCTCAGGTACAACAACGACTCAGAGTTTGTATACTAACCAGTCCAGCCTTGAAGTTCTCCAGTCTCCTTTTACCCAACATGCCAGTGACACTCCAGGCCCAGGTGGGTGCATACTGCCACAGGTAGGGTATGAACAGGAACGGCTGCTGAGCAATCCACATCTCCTTGACCTGATTGGCTATGCCCACCAACATTAAGCGTACACACCGTGAGGTGGCCATCTTGTAGCTTTGTTCTCCTACAACAGCTACCTGCTGAATGGGGGCAAAACAGAAAGCAGGGCATGCTTCAGTATGGATCCTTCCATCCACGGCTTCCTGGACACCAAACCTCCTGCTTCCCCAAAAGTTAACGCACCCGGCCCAATTCCTCTGTGAAGGCATTATGGACGATATGAGATTGCACAGGCCCTGGACACACAGTGCTTATGGTGATCCCGGGGTACTCTACCAGCTCGGTGCGCAGCGAGTTGAAAAAACCCTAAAAGGAAAAAAAAATCATGGTGATGAGATGATGTAAGGTGATTGACAGGACAAACCCACCAATCTCAGACCAGCGACAATCCTTGGCACCCTCTCACTCTGCTGGTACTACAGAAGTTAACGATTCCTGAGGCTCCGTGAGCATCTCACCTGCAGGGCATGCTTGCTAGCAGAGTAGCCAGTGACCAGGGGTGCCCCCACCAGCCCCGCCACACTGCTGACCGCCACCAGGGTGCCGGAGCCCTGCTGTATCATGTGCGGCAACATGTGTTTGGTGACCGACACTGTGCCCAGATAGTTGACGTCCATCAGAGCCTGGATAACACCCACATTCGTGTCCTGAAACAGGGAGCGCTGACTGCGCCCCCCATTGTTGATCAGGATGTCAATCTTTAAAAAAGAGGGGGATACATTTAGCTGGGAAGTTCTCGCACCCAAACACATTAACAAACACACACGTATACTGAACAGGACGTGCACTCATAATATGAGCCCTGGCTTAGAGTGACCGGGGCACCACAGCTGTCCATGGTATTTGGGAATCTGTTTATAGGATTCTGCAAGTGGCCAGAGTGTGTGACTGCTGACCAGGACAGTAGCTGCAATCTATATCTCAGTGCAAGCTCAGCTAAGCTCCAATCTACCAGACCACTCCAAGAGACTGAGGCTGGCACTTGCTCATCAGATCAGGGCCCAGCTAAGACCCCAGATCAGAGCAGTACAAGTGTGACCCCGAAATAACCCTGCACACACTGGCAGGCACAAAGACAGGCAGAGACACGAACACTTCCTGGTTGTCATGCTTGTCAGATACAAGGAAACCATGTACGGCACATCATGTACACACAGCGAACACGCTCCGCGTGGGTCAGACTGGGTGGGCAAAATGCCTTGAAACGGCAAATGCGAAGTGCGTCAGAAGTAAATACAGATGGAGACCGAGTGGGTGCAAATGAATAATTCATCCCCATTGCCTTACATTTCCAAAGTGCTGTATCGCGACCCCCGTTTTAGCAGCATGAGTGTCTCGCTCCAGCAAGTCAAGGGGAAGGATCAAAATGTCCCCTTCCTTCAAACTGCTGAGCTCTGTAAAATCATAGGAGAAGTGCTGTCATGACAAAGCAGGGCAGCTGCACATCTCCCAGTACGACCAGAGGGTTAACGCCCTTTTCCTCTCAGATAAACATACAAAATTTTTTTACATTGACATGGTGAGCCACTGAAATTGACAGCAGGCAATGTGACAGTCCAAAATCATCCATGTCCATCTCCTCACTGCTGGCTTACCCAAACAACGGCTCTTCACCTTCTGCAGCTCACCCTCCCGCCTGGCAGAGATGATCAGGCGAGCCCCCAGGCTGGCTAGCTGATAGGCCAGCTCCTCTCCTATGCCACTGGAAGCCCCCGTAATCCAAGCCACCTTTCCCCGCAATGTCTTCTCTGGGGGCCAGAGAGGGACAGCAGCCAAATCAGGATCAAGGGCAAACACACAAGCAAAGTTCCATGAGGACACCACTTTGAAACAGAGGGTAAATTTATCACAGGGTACATACAGCATCAAGTACATTGTGTGTGGTCCCTTAGATTAGCGGTTCCCAACCTTTTGATGTTCGCTGAACTGTTTACGTTGCAAAAAAAATTAATGGACAGAGAGAACCGTTGTGGGGGTGCCGACGGATCGATCGGCGATTTCATAAGTTTAACCATATCCATTTTTTATGCGAACAGGGGAAAAAAAAGTTTATTCTGGGAAATGTACCAACCCCACCGCAAAACCCCAGGCAGGTGCCAGAGTGTGTGACTGCTGACCAGGACAGTATATCTCAGCTAAGCTCCAATCTACCAGACCACTCCACCCTGCCCACCCTGGACCTTGTGAGTTTCTTACACCGTGTCTTACGAACCATCACTGGATAAACAATTTTTCGGTATGAAAGACTGCACTAGCACTATGTAAGTACTCTCTATGCCTTATGGGACACCCTAAATTTAGAATAAGTGATGGCAGGACCAGACTTGACTCTGTCTAGAAACCACAGTCTTTGTGCAACAGTAGCTGTATTAAAACAGGCCTACACGTCAGAGGGAGGACGCCGGAATTCTGCATGTCAATCGGTCAAACTAGACTGCAAATTACAACCGAAATTAAACCTGACAGTTTCGCTCACAAAGCTAACATTTGACCCATTAACATGGTCGCCAGCTCCGGTCAGCTGGCTGACGTGAGATTTTTAAGTCTGCACACGCATTGATATGTAGGTAACAGTTTTATTACCTTGTAAATAGTCTGTAAGGTTTTCAAACTACCCCAACGCTTTTGATGTAGCTTGGGTTTATAATGGAATAATATAGATTGGCCGTAAGATTTCTTGTGTGAGTGTCATAGTCCGAAAGCGTGAGTGTCACGCCACGTGAGAGATGGCAACTCTGCAGTAAACAACTTAAATTCTGCAGCATGGGCAACATGAAGAAAGAAGCCCAGCCGCTGTAGCACACAGACGGAGATTACCTGGACTCTTTCCAAACGTCGCCAACCAGAGCAAAGTCAGATCGGCGTCCGCAAAGATGAAACGAATCACCTGAACGAGCAAGTACAGCGCTGCGCAAAGGCACAGCAAGGTCGCCACACAGCAATCCATTGATCGGGGTCTATGAATACAAAGTAGTATAGAGCAAAGAACTGTCAATATTAACACATAATGCGCTCTGTGGAACGGGGGTTTCCGGTTGTACTTATTTAATGTCACCGTAGATCATACTATGTCTGACAATCAAAACTTAGTTTAATTTCTCTAGGTGTGAACATCTTGTTAGTCCACAGTCAGGCATACACATGAAAAGTATTTTTTACAAATAAAACTGCTTCTTATTACAACCCTAAGCCTGACAGTTATGGTAAACGTGACTGCATGACCGACGTACGTATGCTGCACCTTCCTGTTCAGTGAATCGTTTCTCATTAAGACACTGTTTAATAAGAGTAGAAGAGCATACGCATCTCAAAATATCAAGTCCAATTCCTGACTTATCAGAAACCGAGTTCGAATCAAAGTCTGCGTATTATAACACCGCTAAAAAACATTAGGCCGATTTCAGCGACAACATTGCACAACACTAAGGACGTCCTGAAGTCAACAACCTAACGTAAATAAAAGCAAACTGCTTTTATTTATTTAATTCGTAAATAACTGTGGATCAGATATCTCTTATACTTTTAAAATGTAAGAACTAAGCTGCTACACATATCAGCATCCATGGCACATCTACTCACCCAAAACACAAAAAATGAACCAATCCGGTAGTAGGCCTACTGCGCAGTACGGGAAGTAAATACTGCGGTTTTCCCACGCCCCTTTTACTTGTAGTTTATCACAACAAAAATTACAACAATATTTTATGGATATTATAATTGGCGAATAATGTCTATCCCGCATTATGACGACAATCTACAACAATTTAATAAACAATAGGCCTAAATAACCACAATAGCAGCTTTAGCAGTAGTACTACAATTATATTGGCCTAACAACTATACAAATTATTATTATTGATGTTGTTGTTAAATGTCATGACATTGGATGTTTGACAATTAAGCTTTATCCATATTCTGTCTATTGACAGAACGAAAAGGTGTATGCAAATATACTATATTTAGGATGTTAATTCTCATTAAAGTTTGGTACAGTAGTCGTGGAAAAAAAACTAAGACCTTAAATGAACAGTTTGAGTTAGGTTCTTTGGCTGGCGGCAGACTGAAAGATAACCACTTTAAAACGCTACACAGCGGATAAAGGTATATTTTTAGCAGCGTATTCTTACTGGTACAGTCGTAATTAGGTTAGTTGTTACTTGAGCCGATTTAACTGCCTGACTCCTTTATCCGTTCAGTTCTTTAGATAGTTGCACAGAATCTACTTATCTTATTATACGAACTGTTATGTTCATATGCTTGTTCCTTAGAGAATGAGCAGAATGATATATTTCCTACTAAAGACAACCTGTTATGTTTAATGAGATACTTGGCTTAGGTGTCATGTTTCGGAAGACGTTGGGCCTCTACTTCTTTATTAAAAATTAACTAACGCCTGTAATTAACGCAATTTTTTTTTTTTTGCAAAGTTAACAAAAGCTTCAAAAGTATTCAAACACGACAAAGAAAAAATAAATCAAGGCGTGGCATAACCATTGCACCATGAGTGTGAGTGTTGTATAATTAACGAAAAATACACTTAAATTGAACCAAGTCGGCGCACCTTGGAGAAACAGCGCACCAGCACAGAGGCGCGCTCCTGCTTGCCGGTGGTGATGTCATCCTCTTTAGCATCCGGGTCTCGGGCCGCCGTGTCGGGATTGCTGGCTGGCGGAGGGGTGGGGGGTTCGTCGCTAGCCGCCGCTGGCCTGGACTACTATATCCCATAAAAAACATCTTTAGGGTTGCGTGACACGTCCAAGCGATGCGACTCTGGCTCGTCAGTCGGGGGGAGTTTTTCTTTTTTACAGTCTGATCGCACTAAAACGTGTTTTACTTTTTTCTCCTCTTTCCCTTCCAGCTGTCGCTTCTTGGCTGTTTTTCTCCTCGGTACTTTTCTTTTCCACCGGGGCCAGTTTGTTAGTGTGTATGTCTGCGTTTTTTGGTTGCTTTCCTTTTTTAAGATTTTTATACGAAGCAGACCTCATTCTGGATCTCGGTAAGTGGCAATCGGGTTCTGGCACCAATAGTTAGACCGGTTTGGGGGACTCGTTGGGACGGGGGGGCGAGGCCGGCTGAGCGAGGGGACCCCCGGCCTCAGTGACTGAATCGGCCGTGGGATCGGTGGTAAACAGTCAGGGAAATAGAAACGCGTGTTAAGACCGTGGGATCAAGGCTCTGCGTGATACGGCCCCGAATGTCCGTCCAGTGCCCAAGAAGCGCAGTTGAATTACGAGTTGACGCCAGTTACCAGCTGAGATAACCGTCTAGGACCTCGCCGTGTTGCATTTGGTCCGCTTTTATTTTTAGGGGCTTAGCCACAGCTGCCTCGTTTATATCCCGAAGCTCAGTTAAAACCCAGACTTCGCAAAGGGGTCACGTCACTGGGGTTATTTTCTGACATGTGCTAAGCTCGTGTTTGAGACGCTGATCTTGTAAAACAAAGCGCCTGGTTACTGTATTGTTAAATGTTTCAGAAATGAGTAGTGTGCTGTGTGAATGGCCTTTAGTGGATGTTTTATTTCGGTGCGTGTGATTTTGCTATGCCAATGAAAGGACATGTTTTTGGACATTGCAAATAATAATAAAATGGCGTATTCCTTGGCCAGTAGTTACTATTTATAAATGTACAATTTGTAAATCGACACTTTTGACACACTTTGTACATACTGTTCTATGACTGATAAAACCTTTTTAGTATGAAATATTAATTTAAAATACATATGGATTGCTGATACAAAGAAGTTTAAACCTATATATTTCTTTTTGCTTTTAGTCCACAAACAGTCCAGATGTAATTGGAGGGTATTTGGACATCCGGTGTTTTATTTTTCTAATTTTTCTGTTTCTCCAGACTAGAGGGAGTTGAAAATGGGGGCATTTCTGGACAAGCCAAAGATGGAGAAGCACAACGCTCATGGGGAGGGTAACAGTCTCCGCTATGGGCTGAGCAGCATGCAGGGCTGGCGGGTGGAGATGGAGGACGCCCACACAGCCGTCATGGGGCTGCCCAATGGCCTGAACGCCTGGTCCTTCTTCGCGGTGTACGACGGGCATGCCGGCTCCCAGGTGGCGCGTTACTGCTGCGAGCACCTGCTGGAGCACATCACCAGCAACCCGGACTTCCGCGGCGGAGGCGGCGGCGAGCCCTCGGTGGAGAGCGTCAAGAGCGGCATCCGGACGGGCTTCCTGCAGATCGACGAGCACATGCGCGCCATCTCGGAGAAGAAGCACGGCACTGACCGTAGCGGCTCCACCGCCGTGGGCGTACTGGTCTCACCGCGGCATACCTATTTCATCAACTGCGGCGACTCCCGGGCCCTACTCAGCCGCGCCGGGCGCGTTCACTTCTTCACACAGGACCACAAGCCCAGCAACCCGCTGGAAAAGGAGCGCATCCAGAATGCCGGCGGCTCCGTCATGATCCAGCGCGTCAACGGATCGCTGGCCGTCTCGCGGGCCCTCGGCGACTTTGACTACAAGTGCGTCCACGGCAAGGGCCCCACGGAGCAGCTGGTGTCACCGGAGCCCGAGGTGTACGAGATTGAGAGGTCGACCGCCGATGAGTTCATCATCCTGGCCTGTGATGGCATCTGGGACGTCATGGCCAATGAGGAGCTCTGCGACTTTGTCCGGTCCAGGCTGGAGGTCACGGAGGACCTGGAGAAGGTCTGCAACGAGATCGTGGACACTTGTCTCTACAAGGTAAGGTCAACCCGGTGATGTTTGGCCAGCAAGATGAGCAGGAATTTCCTGGCGTTCAACATGAGACGGTCACTCAAGTTCAGGACTTGAGTTTCCAGAATGCTGAATAAGATGGAGCATTCTGCAAGATACCATTGGTCAGTGGTCTTCACTGCGTGGCCCATGATTGAATAAAAAAAATAAATAAGCAAATTATTCTGACCATAGATTTATTCAAAAATTTTTTCAAATTTTTAAAATAATTCTTTAATCTAGACACAATACAACTTCCCCATATAAAGTGCAACTATGTAGTTAACTAGCAATCAAGTGAAGTAGCATCAAGAATACTTTTAAAAGCTAAATGGTGGCTTCTAACCCCCCTCTTCATGCTGCAGTGAAGAACGCTACCATAGATGTACGCTAGATTTCAGCAGATGTTGCAGTGCATCATGGGACTGCTGGGCTGGGAAGGTGGGCTCAGCGTGGTTACCGGGCCCTTCTGTTCCAGGGGAGCCGGGACAACATGAGTGTGATTCTGGTCTGCATGCCTGGCGCGCCCAAGGTTTCCCCGGAGGCTCTGAAGAAGGAGGCCGAGCTGGATAAGTACCTGGAGAGCAGAGTGGAAGGTGGAGCCTCTAGAAAGGCTAGCAAATAGCTGCACATCACTGAGCCTCGCACTGGGCGGCACCCGCTAGATAATCCAGCTGTCAGCGATCCCGTCATAGCTGCATCATACCCACAGAATACCTGTGTTTGGGGTTAGGCTTCCCCAGCTGACTCGTGTAGATATAGCACAATAAAAAGACCGTCTCTGTGTACGAGAAAATAAGCTAAACTGGGCCTTAAAAGAAACATTTTCCCCTTACTGAGGAGAATGGCCTTCGTTTGATTCGCCAAAGGACCAGAGCAGTTCGCTTCATAGCGACAGCAGGGGCAACCGTTTGCTGCATCTTATTTAGTAACCCCCCCCCCCCCCCCACCTGGTGCAGAATGCCGTGCCTGCATCCACTCTGCTGACGTCACTGTGTCCGTTTCCCGGTACAGAGGTGCGGCGATAACATACACACCCTGCAGAAAGCTTCAGGACATATTCTCATCATAGTAGTGTTGTCAAAGCTGCTATATTTAAAAGTTGCTTCCGTAGGTTAGAGACAAGACAGAAAAGGTTTTTTTTATATGCAAAGATGTACATTGTTGTATTATTTAATATTCAAGTGTAAACCATAGCCTTATTGTTTTAACGAAACTATATTTACAAGTATGCATTGAATGTTAATTTGCACATTTTAATTGTGACGTGAGACACTGCAGTAATAAGACGGTACGTTATGGGTTAGTGTGTGAGACAAGGAAGGCTAGTGCTAACATGCCGTTTCCATTCCAAAGACATGCTTTTTGCCTAAATCAGTCTCGGGGGGCCTGGGGCATTCCAGGCAGCCTGTAGGGTGGCGCTGTTGTACCAATGCTCAAGCAGGTGTGGTGACTTACCTGTCACGTCTTCATCAGTGTAATTCCTTGCTAATAAAGGTCAAGAGTCCAGACTGGATCATGTACCTCGAGTAGAAGCACTGAAGAACAGAATGGTGGTGGTCAAAAGATGACGTTGAGTTGACCTTGGGCTGAGTCTGGCAGAGAGGGGAAAAAAATGGTTAGGGTGTAATGTATTTGCTATCCATCGCCAAAGCAGTAATGCAAAGGTTTACAGTTAAATTAAATTAGCCGCGCCTATATTCCATGTGCTCTTAAAGTACAGAAACACAAAGCTATCAGTGAACCAAAAATAATAACAATAATAATAATAATAATAATAATAATAATAATAATAATAATAGAGGTGTGTAAGGAGGATCGTCGTGGATCTTAGTGGCTGTAGATTGAACGTTAGTGAAGCTGTTTTGCTTGGTGATGAAGAGGAATGTTTATAACCATTTGGTACTTTTTTTTTTTTTTTTTTACAAAGATGTGAAATGTAACGACATACACATTGTCAGAGGAGGTTTGTTTCAAACCATTACTGAGATTTCCAGAACTCGTGTGCCGATGAGGTGGAACATGTGAAATCAGTATAGTCCTGCTTTTACTGGTATTTCTTTCCTATGTGTATTTTCATTAGACAAGTCATTCTTGCATCTGAAGGTGTTTACAGCCTCCAAGGGGAGGCGGAACAGCAAAAGAGGGTGGGGGAGTGTCTGGGACAGCCCTAATGAATAACCTTGAATGTGAGGGAAGAGGCTTGTGAGGGTGAGTGAAGACCACAGTGTATCAGTGGAGATGGTCCCTGGAGTAGGGAGGTCCTCCCTTTGTTCAAGGTATGGACTAAAGTCTGGATTGTACATGTTGTGGATTCTGATTGGTTGTCTTTAGAGTTGGCTGCTTTCCCCAGGATGTAAGGGGCACGGGTTCAGGCTTGGCATGTTGTGTCAGTAGGTCAAGTGAGTTCATTTTAACTGCAAGCCTGCTCATTTTAACATTCCTCTAAAAAGGGGTCCCTACTAGCGGTTGTATTGTAAAACTCCCCCCATTTTTTGTTTGGTACACATTTCACAAATGTTATCGAGTCTCAGCATACAAACAGGATACTGCTCCACCAGTCATATTTTGTGATCTTCTATGTCATGTTACTTTGAGCAGTGGGTAGACACACCCCTAGTTCAGCAGCATCCTGACATTTCAAAATAATGGGTCTCTCTGTCCCATGTGATAAAATGGTCGCCATTTGGGCTCCCATGGACCATTAAAGCATTAATTCACAAGGACAAGACTAAACTAGGCCTCATGTGTTTTAGTAGTATTAAGGTACTTCCCAATAGCAGCCAAAGGCCAGTATCCAGAAAATAAGGGATGTTTGTCATGGGTTGTTCAGTTTTTTTCTTTGAAATTGTATTCTATTTTTCAAGTATTTTTGAAACTGTTTTTTTGCCCTGTATCTATGTGAGGGTTAGTTCTTAGTTTTTTTTATTTTTGTACTTTAGAAGCTCCATATTATACATGTAGAGAATAACTGTGATGTTATTTTAGATGTTAACAGTGATTCTAATAAACACTTGCTGAAATGATTCTGACATCTTTGGCTTTTTTTTATTCAAAGTCAGATTGAGAGCCGACCAGGTTGTTTACCTTTAACCATTTACGGCACAGGATAACTGTTTTCTAAAGCTATATCCACAGAGCTATTAAGGGGGTGTAAATGAGCAGTATGACACACAGAAGAGTCCAAGTCAAGGAGCCTGTGAATGTAGTGTCTGCAGAGGGTTAGTGGTGGGGTCAGGGAGGGTGACCCAGACGTCTGTCACCAGTGCTGGGGTGGGGGCTGTTTCTCTTGTTTCTGTGTACCTGTGCATGTTTGCTGTAAGGGACACATTTACCAAGCAGTGCTTCTGCTCCCCAGAAATCATTAAGAAGCAGGGCGAAGATGGCGCTCCGGATTTAGTCCACGTGATGCGCACGTTAGCTGCTGAGAGCATCCCCCACCTTCCGCCAGGCGGAGAGTTGGCCAGCAAGTGAGTGACGACCCCCCCCCCTGTGGGTGCCTGCTCAGCCTCATCCAAGGGCTGTAAGAGTTCTT
>JAODKC010000028.1:14738050-14753042 GCA_026777985.1 Mormyrops attenuatus
GTAAGGGTTAGGGTTAGGGCTATCGATTAGCACTAAGGTAGCGTAACTCGACAAAGTAGCTCAACTCGTTTCAGATCGGCGACATATCGATCATTTAGACACAGGGATGCATTCTACGGCAGGGATGCCTTTTTCGGCATAACACCGCTGCGCCATTCTCTCTCGTTAGCCGAGTATCATTCCTCTTCGCTGCAAACATTCATTCAAACTCTTCTAGCTGCATTTAGAGACACTCGCTAATAAATATCATTTCCAGTCCCGCTAATGCTTTCTATTCTGCTTATCTACCTGCGGGTCACCTATTACATATGATTAAGAAAATGAGTGTAGCGATGACGTCACTGTGCAGGATTCACACATAACAGAAAGGAGATTGCAGCTGGTCACCGTGCATTCTTCCCTCATCACACGCTAGTGACTGCACCACGTAGATATGGGCTCACAGTTTCGCCATGTGTCTAACACCAGCATGGAGCACAACCGCATGTCCTTCTGTGACCGTGCTAACAGACAGAATGTCCCAGAGAAGGGGCCAGCTGTTGTGGCAGCGCCTTCTGGGACCCTTGTCTTTGCTGCCTGCTGTCACATGATCGATGATGTTCTCTTTCCCAGGACTCTCTGGTCCTCTTCTTCCGAGGATTCAACTAAACAGGATCCTGCCATCATCCCGCCTGACCGCCCGCCTCTCAGCCACGGCTCTCGCCTTCATGCGATTTCTGTCTGTTTCGTCTCTCCTGCTTCTCTGCACTGGCTGTTTGCACAAGGCAATCCTAATCCCCAGTGGTCTTCTACACCTCCTCACACACAAATTCAGAAGGTGCCCCCCCCCCCCAAAAAAAAGCACATGCCAGAAATCCCACCATTCCTCTCTCAATGGGACCCCACTAGCCGCCCCCACCTGCCCTCATCGTGTGCCACGCAACACAAAGAAAGATCTCAGCCGGCCAGTTCCTTCATGTTGTTTTTTTGAACACCTGACAATGGTAGAATAAGGTGCTCTGCTTGTTTGAGGCTGCTAAGTCCTGCCGCACATTTGCTGTGAAACCACATTCAGTACCAAAGTAAAGCAGGTACCTGGGCTCAGAGCTCACCCCCTCTGGGTCTTGAGTCCAGTCAAGCCGGCTTTGGGAGTATGCAGATATGCACCCAAAAGCATTCTGAAGAATGATAGTTAGTCCACAGCAGATGAGCGGGGACCGAGGAAACAGAGGGACCAATCACTCACTCTGTCATTTTGGTGTCTTTGTAGGTCACAATGTCAGACAAAAATCAGTGAATTGCCAATGACTGATCCGTTTCAGTTAAGGCTAGACCAAGTAAAGTGACCAAGCTGAATATGCGGCAAAGGGATTTCGTACTCCACCATACATATTTGAACTCAGAAAAGCCATTTAAAATGAATTCAATATTCAGAATGAAAAAAAAGTGTTTCCTAAAATGCAAGCAGTTCAAAATGTATCTATGGTGCCAATACAAGAATTGTATTTATTTAATGCAGCAGATGTGTACTTTTATCTTGTCATTCTGTGAGAGGACTGTAAAGTCGGGGGGGGGGACACCTGAAGGTGTAATGACTGTTATTGCCGTGTGCATCCAAAGCACCAGGCTCGGCACTGTCCGCGGTCCAGTGTCACAGCACCGAACAGCACAGAACCTGTCCGCTGTTCCCCACAACCATCCCTAACCTTTGTCACCCCAGCTTGCGCAGCTTAGCTTCATACAAAGTCCAGCTGCTTCTTCCATGCCTGTCTGCCAGGGCATGAATGTCCCTGACGATCATAAAGATTCCTGTATGGGCAGACACAGGCTAAACACTTCAATAAAAACAATCACACAAAACACCATGTTATTCTTCCTGGCTTTCATTTCCTGCTCAGTGGTCCCACAGCTCACGGAGAAGTGGTCCGATCAAACCAGCTTCTGGGGGTAAGTAATGCGTCTGGCAGGTTAAAAGAGGACTTTTCCACTACTGCCAAACCTGCAAGTCCCACTTTTGCTCATCTTGAAGGGTCAATGCGTGGAGGTTCAGTGGATCTATATGCACCCTTGTTCCTGTTTACTGCGGCTGGGTTGCCCACTTGCACATGGGCCAAGGTGAGCTGCTGAAACTTGCCCCAGCACTGAGGCAGGGCTCTGTGCACAAGGGTGCGGGTTAAAAAGCCACAGTGACTATGAACAATGATGCCTTGAATGCTGTATTCAGCTTCCCTGTAGGGAGTCTTCCGTTTTTGATTGAGATTGGGGCGGGTGGGTCTCCCCACCAGCAGAAAGGAGTTTGGCCTCCTCGTTCTGCCTTATAGCAGGGTAACAACCTGTTGCTTTGATGGAGAGCTTGGTCAACTTCCCAGAAGCCCGGAAGTCTGGAATCGGGATTCAGACTGATGAAGTCCAGATTACTGGAATTCATCAGATTTGACCTTTTTTAAAATTTTTGTTTGATTTTATTCATGTACAGTATAAACAGGGACATTATATGTATGTAGCTGTACAAAATGGTGGCGGTGGGGGGGGGATTAGAATGTGGGGGCTTTTAATGCGCCGCTGTTACGGCGTGGTATTGAGCGTGGAGAGCAGCGGGGACCCTGAAGGGTAGACGTCTCTCTGTTCCACTCAAAGCTTTACTGTACCAAAGAATTACACCGCGTAACAAAAATATGAATGAGGCACCTGTAACCTCGGACGAACCCTCATTGTACGTAATTTTTCAAAAGCAGCGGAGGTCTCTTTCCCAGTTTCACAATTGAAAAGTTGCGCGTCGCGACGAAAATGGCTTACATTGTACGACAGGAAATTGGGTTTTGCGAAAATATATACTGGCTCCCGTTCAAGACCATTTACCCTGCCCATTTTCCCTCCAAAGGAATATTTGATCCTACTTTTAAACCTACACGTTCTCTGGTGCTGAAATATTCTTCCCTTTTAGTTTATTAACCAGATACCATGCATCTCTAGGTATACGTGATTCTGATTGTTATGATATTTATTATGGTTTATTTATTGTAGGTTGTTCATTTCTTTAAAATGTAAAATGATACTGATTTTACTCTGAAATTTGACATGGAAGACACATATACAAACTAATGTCTTACGAACTGGACCAAGTTTTGTCACAGTATTAAACACACGATTGACGTTCGATGCCGAATACTCTGAATGCGCCTCTAAATGTATATTTGGTGTGGTGTGACTTAATGGATGATATTTCCTGTATCGGTTTAAAGGGAAACATGACTTTGGTTTTATATCAGCCTTGCTGAGTGGAGAGATGGGCGGACACGTGGATGTTAATAAGAGTTTGTGAAATTAAGCAACACGTGCGAGACAAACAGCGTGTTGTAAAGTCAGTCAGTTCCATTTAACATTAATTTAATTCTATCTCCCGGGACTTTGGTTCTGAGAAAAACAACTGAATTGCTACTGCACACCACATCATCTTATACATTATTCTATATTTATTAAGTACAATTCGGACATTTATACACAGATCAAAATGTTTTCTGTGTATGATTCAAAAACATCAATAAAGCAGACCGCAGTCCACAAACCACAGCGCATGAGAATCTAAAAAAAAAATGATTCAACCAAAAGTGTTTAATGCTGCCGATTATAAAAAATCACTGACGTATCGTGCATCGCGTTTCACTGGACTGCGATGTTAAGGTTCTTCCGAGCCCACTGGAAAGATTACCGGTAGTGACCCAATTCGGCACGGGATACTATATAAAGGGGAGCATCGAGCCTTTTGTCAATGTTACAAAACAGATTTTTTACCGATATGAAAATATAAATAAATGCATGTGAATATATGAGCTGCAGCTTTATAGCCGCTCCTTGCACTTATGTAATTCCAAATATACATCGATGTTTGACTAACTAAATGGCAATCACACCTTTCTAAAAAAGTAATTCAACAGTACAAAATCAGAGGGCTTCAAACTAAAAGCCTAAATAAGTGTTGACCTTTTATGCTCACAAAACGCAAAATATTTTATCTGCCTAACCACAGATTGGTAATTTAGCGTCCGAGACACAATAGTCCGGCAGTGTTTACCCGAACCGCTGCTTTCGTTCATTCACCACCACAACTTTAAATTTCGAGCACCGGCCGCCTCGGAGCGGCCTCGGTTTTTGCTTCTCGACAAGTTTGCTGGCAGAGAAACGTTCCAGTGAAAGTTTGCATTCAGGTTTTTCAGAGCGTGACAGCCTCGAGTGGCCCTTCATTGTCCCCAAGGAAACTTCGTAGGAAATGGTTTCGTGGGTGGTCCGGTCGTCTTTGCGGTCAACAATACCAGGTACCTTAATTATGTGTCATAGACGTTCTCTGGTCAATAGTGCTTGATTTACGGCTCTCAGTTCAACTGCTGCAATTAACGTTATAACCGAAAGAGTATTGGTTGTACGGAAGCAAGGAAATCTTTTTACCTATATTTTCAAGAAAGCGGGCGAAATGAAGGTCGTATTGAATGGCGTCTACGGCGATAAGGTAAGCAATTTTTAATATGTTCCTCGTAAAATTTTACACTTGTAGGTTGAACTAAGTTTATGAAGACTTTGCAATAAATAAATGTAACACCTGAAAAAATATAAGCGTATACATTTGAATAAGCGCGTAAATAAATGTAATAAACTAGGCAGCTTGTAAATTCCTGCTTTTAAGAACTTAATTGAAAATATATAACCAACAGGGACCTGCTTTAAAAGTAGCCTAATTGTCAGAATCCGCTTATAGTCATACCTACACACTGTGTTTTATGTGCAAGTAATATTGAAGGAAACGGTTTCACATTGCTTGTAAGGAATTTAACATTTTCACCAACAAATTTCATCACATACATTGACATACATAAACGACGGTGGAAGCTTTGCGTAATAATAATGGCGATAAAATAGGTAATAGTTTTAGTGCCTCGTGGAAGTCGAAAGGAGACGAACGTTACCAGTAAACTGAATAAACTGATTCGGTGAAGCCATAGTTAAATAGGCTACATTACGCTGAAAATCGCATGCTTAATTTTAATCATTTACTGTAATTAACAATTTGAACCGATGGTTAAAGACTAGTATATTGTAAAGCATTAAGCATAATGATATAATCGTGTATTTGGATTAGCAAATAACAGTAACCGTTGGAAAAGTTCTTAAATCTTAGTAACTACATTTTAATTTTAGGCCTAATTCCGAAGTTAACTCATTTATTTAAATATAGAGTGGTACTCAGCGGACATTTCTAAACCAGACTTAATAATGTCCTGCCATCAATATATTTCTATATTATAATATTCATAACGTTTCCCTCAGTACACACTTAATAAAGTATGTCTTATAGCCTGCCGTCCATTAAATTTATGCACTCTTTAGATTTACATCCAAAACTTTTAATTTGGGCAGAGTTTTTCTTTTTTAAAAAAGTTTCAAACCAACATAAACAAATTGCTACTTTCGTTATACTGTTATTACTCAGCATTAACTATTAGAAAAGATGTACTCAATTAACATACATTGCCTAAAAACTCTCAAAGACCAGGCGCCTATATGAAGTCCATAAAATTTCCTAAAGTCCATTATGTGTATTATAATTAGGTAAAAGTTAAGTGTTCAGATACACATGATCTTCAATACTTTTGTCTAGATAATTCATAGACAGACTGAAACATTCTATTACATTGTATGCTATGAAATAATGATTAGTATACAAACAACAACTGCAGTATTGTTATTTCATAATATTCCTTTGATGAAATCCCATAAACAATATTAAATGAAATATATATGTCAGTACCGGTCCTAGCCCATGTGACGCCCTAGGCGAGCATGACCTCTGGCGCCCCCCGTCCACGGCCGCCTATAGGATTGAGCGGCCCTGATATTTGTGCAGATATAGTTCAGGGGCGCAGATGGAAGGGGGACATGTCCCCCGCACCCCCACCTACCAGTTATATAGGGACCCTGATCCTTCCCCCTCCCACATGAGGGAAAAAAACAAAACTTTGATAAGTAGCATGCCTGAATAGGGTTGGATAGCTAGATGTGTGAATTCAAACTGTGTCGACCATCACGAGCTACTCACAGCATGTGGTTGCTGCACGTAGGAGTCCCCTCACACGCGCGCGCATCCCCGTGTGTGTACACACGCGCTCCCACTGTCTCCCTTTATCTAGCTTGTAGGGAAACAGGGTAAGGTGCACGTATTCCTATTAGCCTACGCATGGCTTTAAAATTTTCCGCTTCCTCGATAACCTACCGATTTAACGAAGGATAAATAACTCAAACACCGATGTTACTTTCTAAAAAATCTTATTCAAATACATACTAAAAATAACTTGCCGAATTTGTGACTTTGCGCATTCTGTTTGTATTCGCCGTCGTGGGTTTTGGATCCTGAATAAGTTGAGGACTGTGCTGCCTTAAATTGCACTGGATGCAGTTTTGGTCACACTGACAAAAGCGGTGTGCAATACAAAAAAAAAAGCAACCTGGAAAAAAACAAAAATCTGTCACAATGTTCTTTCCAATAGCAAGCAATGTAAGTAAACATAAATTCTATACCAAGCTTATCCATCCATTTTCTGGAACCACTTATCCTATCCAGAGGTCACAGGAGGTCCAGAGCCTATGGGCACAACCTAGAATAGGGCACTAGCCCATCACAGGGCACACTCACACATCATTCACACCTATGGGCAATTTGGTGACTTAAGTTAATCATAACATGTTTCTGTACTGTGGGGTCAGACCCAAGCCGCTAGACCCCACAATGATAACATGCAAACTCCACACACAGAACCATGGTAGAGACTCAAACCCTGGGCCGAGAGGTGTGAGGCAACAGTGCTAACCACTGTACCACCATGCCATGTTATACCAAGCCTGTGTTGGGTGGAATTGTCAACATAATTTATTCCATATCTCTGATGAGCTAATTTCTGCAATGAAGATAACAACGTCATCTAACTTTGGCCGAACGTGAAATGATGTCTGTTAGAATAAAGTAATTAATGTGTGCTGCCATGATATGTAACATTACATCAGGGCCATAGCCAGCTATGATGTCACCAAGGCTCGGACCTCAGGCATTTTTTAAGAGCTAAAAATAAAATTTGATGCTAAATATTCATCTGAATTAAAAAAAAAATAGGCTAATGTTTTACATAACTAATTAATTAGAAAAATATACCACATATGAAGGGGGCGCAGTATCAATAATGTGATTGACGAGACCCACCCCCCACTATTTTTCAAATCCTGGCTCCAGCCCTGCAATATAGTAGGTTATACTGGAGCTCAGTAAATTTAAACTTGCAACATTTTGCAGAGAAGGCTATCTGTCATTTACGCTATTGTCCAATAGGCCAGTTGTGAGTGATTGGCAACTCCACACCAGATAACAAAATAACATTGTATGCATATAGGTCAGTGTCAATGATAATGTTTAGTGTATTAAACAAATTAGCCCAGATCACACTGAATGCACCATCCGGCATGGCTGAATAAGCTTACAAGTTGAGACCTTTTGTTCAGTTTGGTCCACCCACTTCAAAAATCTCTCCTGTGCCCTTGGTATAAGTTACACTATTACCGATTGCTTTAACTACATTAATTTCAGTACAAACTAACACGCACTATTTAGTGTCCAATCTGCTCTTTTTCTCCATATAACTATTGCTACTACGGTTAGTAAAAACACAGGGGCTAAGAGGTGAGCACTGTTATTAATACTAAAATATAATACTACTCTAAAAATACTCTAATACTGTCAATAAAAAAGGTAAAAAAACAAATAAAGAACAGCATTGTCTGACTCTGGATTGAATGCCAGGAAAATTCAATAAATAAAATCATCTTAAGTCAAAAATGAATCAGATCATGTGTTTGCTGATTAGATGCTCTTTTTACAAGCTGTTTTCTACCAGTTAAAGGTCTGGATCTTCGCCTTGACCCATCCCATTCAAAGTCAGCAGAACCGTTCCACCCATCACCTTAATTACATAAGAATAAGATACTATTGGAAAGTTATGAAAACCAAAATGTGCCTGAATATGTATTTTATTTCCAGCTACAAAAAGAGGTTACATCTCTGTGCAAGAAAACAGCTACAACTTTAAATGAGAAGGAAGTTTGTATCTCAAAAAATTTCTGTATACCACGTACACTGCAAAGAACATTAATAGTAAAAATATGAATGGGTCGGAACACGTTTTAACAAAAAGGACACAATCACTGGTTTACTGAAACATTAAAAAAACATGTATATCAATGCAAGTTGCCTTATATGCGGATATTGATGCAACGGCACCCCTACTTCCATGACAGTTAGGCTACCACCAAATGTAAAGAGGGCATTTACCGTCTTTACAATCTATATAAGACTCTTTCAAACCACTGATGCAATTGTGCTTATACTCGGGATAAAACAATTGCAAATGCATACCCATAAACAACACTGATCTTGTTTTAAAAGAGTTTGCGGAGACCTTGAGATGGAAATATAGGCCTATCAGTTTTCCGCAGTAACAAAAGATGAGGCAGGGTTCACTAAATGAAGAAGAAAAACACATCGGGGGGCTCTATCAATCAGATGGGCTGGAATAAAATGCCATTTTCTTAAGCGCCAAATTATTCTGCCGTGCAAAAAAGATTCATACAGCAACCGCGCTTCAGATACTTGATGGGTTAACATCTGCAAAAACTACATCGCAAAATGTAATGCCCATTTCGCCTCGTATTTTCATCATTTGGTTTGAATAAAAGCGTTTGCTTAGCAAAATGGCTCACTGGATGTTTGACACATCTATAGGGCCTAATGTTTCGCAAAATGCTTCATTGCCTTGCAGCAAATGTAGGCCTTGCACGACTACACCAACTGTGTATACATAATATAATCTGCATAAAGTCCCCAATCCATTATAATGTAACTTATATTATACAAAATTTATAGTGGAGAGATAACACATCTGGAAAGACTACAGAACAAAAGCTTTAAAATGACTGTTGCAATGTGATTAAACCATCGGTTTAAAATATCAGTTTAAGGTTTGTGCCCATGATTTCCCTAAACAATCTGACTGTACTGGCCCTCTTGAAAGCATCTAATATATTTTATTACTTTCTTGGCATTATCTAAAGAAAGTGAGCTAGCAATAAAACGTTTAGTCCAAAATCCATACAGGATACCAAAATTAATTTCACTTAAGGTCATGCACTGTTGTACAGCATAGGGTGACCTTGTCAAATCCAATCATAGCCTTAACACTGGCGACCATGGCTTCCCCTTCAGCCCAAGACATAATCTCTTTAATTGGTTGTCGGCTCCAAGTCCCGGTCGTGAAAAGAGATTTTGAAAACACCTAGAGACAGCACTTTCACTTACCTCTCGCTTAAAGCAAACAAGACACGTAGCGAGGAATGTGCCGGAACCCACCCAACTTTATAAGGCCATAATGGCTGCATGACCAAAGTTCAAGGAACGGCTTCTTGTAAGCTGTCTGTGTGAGCCATCCTTTCACAAAATGTTCCCTGCAAATTAATATTTTTATTATTTATGCCACTCTGACAAAGCTATCATGCTCCTCAGTGTAATATCCATTATTTACGGTGGAAAAATAGAGGTAATATGCATTCAGAAGAAGGTTGTTATTCCGTTAATGATTCATTAATAAATTGAACTAGAGTAAGTACAGTAGCGTAACTCCCGGGTACAGCACACAGAGTAATTTGCGGTCGCTCATTCTTATATAATATATCACATATTACATAAAATACAGTATGAAAAAGTGGATTGTCTCAACAGCATGTCCAACTACTACATTTTTAAACTAAACATTCCAAGTTTTAAACTTATCAATAAGCAGTATCTGTTTGGTCATTCGCCTGTTGCTTATGCCCATTTACCGTTCATAGTCCCGAGGGCATTTCTGCTGTCCGCAGGGCCTGAATGATAAGCATTTTGAGGTCGAGTCCCACTAAGTTCATGAAAGATCCAATGTAATGAGAGCTGTGACGCTGCACGTATAACCTGAAGCTTTGTGTGAACAGTGTCTTTACAAGCCATGCAAGTCTACGTTGTTTTCTTAAAAGGCAAGATTTAGCACTTGACATTACATATTAGAAATGTGGCACACTATGAACTTCACTGATAAGAGTTTGAGAAATGTTAGTGTTTAAAGCTTCTTCACCCTTTTCACTAAAGAGACTCTCCAGTGCGGTTTTGAATCTCTGGCCGAAGACGTTGGGTCCTGTATGCGTCTCTCAGTACTGGTTCGCTGTATTACTGCCCCCTGCATGCCTGAAGGTGCAGGGGCACGCCGGCCTGCCAATGGCCGATCACCCGGGCAGTGTCGGGCAGGAGCTACAGCTCTGTTAATGGCTTGTTTATACGAATAATACGAGGAATCCCGCTGAAAGCTGCTGCCCCCCCCTCGCCACACACTCACCCCTGGCTTAGTGTTTCAGGCGAATTTGTGGTGAACCTCTCAAAGCTGCCCATTCACTGCCTCTTCCTCCAACACACACCCCCCCCCCCACACACACACACGCAATAAATGCCCCGATATCTCTGCATATTGCCTGTGTGGGCATATTCCTGCTTCCCCCTCTGTCTGAACACTCGAGGAGAGGCTAAGGGGCGGTGGAGTATCCTCAATATTTGCCCCTCTTCGCAGCGGGGCCGTGTCCCGATTACCAGGTGACTAAAGTGAGGCCTTAACAAGCCCACATTTAAAAAAGAACATCATTTTCATTACGCAGTTAATCACAATTACAAGCAAATGTTTTCTCTGTCGAGCCTGCCCCCTTTTCAGGCCTTTGTGCTCGTCTCCTTTGTGGGTTGGGAGAAAAGGCGCAGCGGTCAATAGGCAGCAAGAGTGGTGTGTGCAGGGGCGGCCCGCGTCCGCCGCGCGCGGGACAATGCGCTTCGTCAGGGGGACCGCCATACATCCTGAGCAGATTTGTTGCATTAAAGAGCACAGCGGGAGATGGGGAAACTCGTTGCTAGGTGACTGACAACTGCTGTATGTCAGCTTCTCTGTGCCTGAGGTCAGTCCCTCCTTATTTGTTCCTCTCTCACCCCCCCCACGCCCCAGCCCCCCCGCCTGCACCTCGACTTTCCCTCCTGATTGCCGATTGTGGCGAATGTGCTTGCCTTGTTTTGGGGAAGGAAGAAATTTGTCCTTGGCCTCTAACTTTTGTCTTTTTTTTTTTTTGAACGTGAAACAGATAAACGGGATCTGCCGCAACATTAATCCCATATGGAGACAAACTGTTTGCATACAGTGAGCAGGCTGATAGCCCAATAAAGGGCGCGTAAAGGACAGGCAGCGAACGGCACCGATGCGCGACAAGTCGGGTAACGTGCTCGTTAACTCCTGTCAGCTACAGTCTGAAGAGCGCGGGTGCTCCGGCTGTCAGGTCCAGGTTTCAGGAGAATACCATGTTTTTCCCCGACTGTAATGGGAACGCCTCTGTGTCCTTGTGCATCTCCAGAAGCTCCGCTGGCTACGCTGCACTTTTCCTTGAGAATAAATAAAATGTAAATAAAAACAGGCTCACTCTAGTGGAAGAGCATTACGGTATGTAACATGTCTTTACATGTGCGAATCCGCACACAGGCAAGAGGCACCGGCGACGCTCTGCATTTCTATGCAACAAGTGTCCCACAAATGTGTTCTTTACTGCGTCCATCGATGGCAGAGAACTGACACTCCAACCGCATTGTATTGGCTGCAGCCTTTATACTGTTTGCAGTTCAGTCTCTTTTGATCCGATTCCATTCTCCTGAAAGGGCAGCACAGCGTAATATGCACATACTGTCCTTTTACTTCCCAATAATGCCACATGAGTGACAGGGTCAAGTTGTCATAATTGTGTCCCGAGGCCATTTCTGCTTATAATATCACATTGAACAAAAGCCCAAAGGGTAGCTCCATGCTAAAGGAATTGTCTTTCATTGCAACACATGGAATACTGCAACTTGACAATGTGTGGCTGCCATTATTGCAACCCATTCAACTGAAGACTAGACACATGAAAAGGAAAGTTTCTTCTTCCTCCTCAATCCCGCTTTGCTTGACAATCATTGCAACACTTCTTCTCACAAATTCCATACATTTTCTAACCACTTATCCTGATCAGGGTCACGGAGGTGGGGTGGGGAGGAGGGGGACAATAGAGGGCTGGAGCCACCTTAGAAATTGTAATTCTCCAGTCATAAACAGCTGTGTTCTTCCCAAATCTGGGTCTTTCATTTCACCTACATACTGAATGATCTAACACATTTTCACCATTGAACAAAACCACAGGGCAACAAAAAAGTTCACGGTTATATTACTGCTTTGCAGGGGGGGGGGATGTTTCATGAAGCAGGATTTCTCAGTTTGCTGGGTTAACTTGAGCTAGAAGTCATGATTGTCCAATGAGAGTTTAGGTAAGGAGCATTCCTAATGGACAATCATGACTTATAGCTTAAGTTAACCCAGTTAACTGGAAATCCTGCTTTGTGGAACACCCCCCGGTGTAACAACAGCTTTCCCAAAGTGGATTGAAGTACTGCTGACAGATGAAGCCCCATGTCATTGTTGTATTAGACCAGGGCTCTCCAACTGTGGTCCTGGACAGCTACTGCCAGTACATTTTCTATCCTACCTGGCTTCTGATGAGCCGCACCTGTTTTCAGGTAAATACCAGGAACAGGTGTGGTTCATCAGAAGCCAGGTAGGACAGAAAGCCTACTGGATAGTAGCTCTCCAGAACCGCAGTTGGAGATCCCTGTATTAGACTCGGTGGCTAACTGGTATTTACCTGCAAAACTACAGCAGCTTGCTGGGGTCATTTCCAAACAGATTGGGCGGCACTCTCAAATCAAATCTCGATCCCTACAACCACTCCAAATTGCACAAACAGTTCTCAGAGGTTTGTCACTCCCATAACTAACAAGCCTTATCTCACACACTGAAGAAGACTTCCTACCTTCATTTACTGCTCTATGAATCCATAACGAGCAGTAGATTTAACTCACAGCTCTCTGTTTATGCTTCAGATATGCATTTACACAGAGAGAGATATCTAAGTAACACACTTAATCCTATTCTTGACATGATTCTCTCAGCTAGATGGGCACAGCGACACAGGCAGTATTTATTCCTGGCTGGTTTTCATCTTCCTTAATAACTGCTCACCCATTCAGATTTGTGGTGTATGTTAGGGGTGACCGATAAAAACAATATTCCAACCTATCCCCGTATAAAATTTAAATAATAAGAAAATGAGAAACTTTGACAAACAGTCGATAATGAACATTACTTGAAGTCACAGATCAGCATATCACAACACATAAACAAGCGCAATTCCATCCAGTCATGGGATAGTCTTTTAAGAACAGACAACCGATGCCCAACAAATGCACAGCAAGGCAGGCTGAGTCAGCGGAGTGCGCCTCATGCTGCTATATTGGTAACATCATCAGATATTACACCTCTCCCAGAAGTTCTGGAAGTCTCACTAAAATCAGCAGCAGCTCCCTGAAGCATATGAATGATACCCAATGTCCTGGAAATCTGTGGCGGCATAATTTTCCACTGGTCAACAAATTTTACCGCCACCCACTAGCGCCAGTCACCAAATTTTACCTCCAGCACCCTTCCATCCCAGTCAGCACTAGGCATGGACAAATTATTTATTACATATTTATGTCCAGGCATTATAGTGCAGTATATGGGATTTTGATGGTATTTTAAAAACAATGCTATTCCAATATTTCGGGGGAGAGGGGGGACCAAAAGGTATATGGTATTGCTGGCTGTAGTTCCGCCCAAATCTAGCCAGCACATGCCCCCCCCCCCCAATCCCAGTTGTCCCTCATCTGCCTCCCTGAAATCAGTTTGCCTAAGGTGGGATGTCTGTATCATAGAAGCAGGGGTATACCTGGAAATTCTGGGCCCCCTGATAAAATGTCTCCTTGGGCCCCGCCCACCAAATTTTGCATATAATTTTCATATTCAAGGGCCCCAGTGAAGTGCTGGGCCCCCTGAATCTGTTAAGGTATTCATGCCTTTCTGACGTCCTTGCGTGTAAGAGATGTACTTTCCCTTAGAGGATACGTAACATGGGTGAGTTCCTCACAGCCTTCTTAACACTACTTCATTCATAAGTTCTACCTTAAGCTGTACCTTAACATTCTGAGGTGTTCTCCGAAACATCCTTAGCTAAGTATGCCTACTGTAAGAGGTTGGTCTAAACCACTCTTAGCTATCACTCATGGAAATTGTCAGCTCACACTGCTAATGGCACCCATTGTTCTGACCAACGCCTCTGAAATGAGCTATAAATTAAATAGCTTGGGGAGGGGATGGGGTGCGATGTATATCGTAACATCACAATGGCCAAACATGCAACCCATCGTGAAAGGATGCAATGTAAGAAAGGTTTTAATATATAGTATTTTCAAATAGTAAAAAAAGATCATCATTTACAATAAGATTAACATTGCTAAACATTTCTAAAAAAATAACTGATCCATATGATAAATTGATTTTGTCTGATACATGACTGTTGTAGGAATATTTAGCTCAGGTAAATTTTAATATCTCCACCAATATGTTTTGAAATTAATTGCATTTAAATTAATTATTATTTAATGATGATTATTAACTAGTTGTTGTGCCGATTGGTTGGTTCCTCCAAACTCAATTGCGGAATCCGCGTGAGTCTGTTAATGTGAGACTTAAATGGGGTTCATTAATTACCAGTATCGCTCAGTAACCTGGGTTAGACGGCTCGTCCAGCGAGCTGCGTAACCAGGTAATGTAAACGATTGGTAGCGAAGCTCCTCTCACAGCCGTGGAGAGAGAGTCTCGCGATATTTCAGGCGAGTTTGAGGCTTCGGAGCTTAATAGCTAGAATCGCATAGAGGTAGGGACTATTGTGAGCACTCAATGAACGGAGGCTGAAGTTGTGTAAAAGACATGCATTTATTCCTAACTAACATAAGACAGACATTACA
>JAODKC010000028.1:14757318-14767662 GCA_026777985.1 Mormyrops attenuatus
TTGAACAGCTGACCTAAAGGTTACCCCGAAAACCTGCATACACACCGGCCCTTTGCGGATAAGATTGCCCACCTCTGTCTTACAGTCATGGTCCTTGAAGAAATCCAGCCAGTTGTGTTATGTTTTAAACAATCCAGGGTTAAGTGAGCCATGGATAAGCATCCATGGATAGCTGTGACTTTCGCATCAAATGAAGGGACATCAGGCAGTGTGACCTGCAAGCGAAATGGATTCCTGGAAGATTCCCCCAGAACAGAGCAAATCAGAGGCCTGCGCTCAGGATGATGTCATTTGTAATCGGGGTGTTTCTCAATACCAAGAACACGATGATCATACTTGCAGCCTTGGCATGACCAGTCTTGCTAACTTGACTCCAAGAATGAACATGGTGTCACGTCCCGATCGTGCCGCTCCTCCTGTGTGCCATGCCCCCTCGTTAACCTTGTCTGGAATCCCCGTGTTACCAGCTGATTCTTGTTGTTGTTGATTAGTCCAGTGTATTGAAGTCCGTGTTCGAGTATGTTTCCCCAGTCCGGTCATTAACGTTGTGATGTTATTGTATGGTCCTGCTTGTTTCCGCTCCAATTAAAATCCCGAGTTCACCTGATTTTTGAAGTCCTGTTCCTGTTTCTCCGGTCCGAGCCCCGGAATACATAACACTTGGGGCACAAATGGGATCAGTCTCATTTGCCAAGGGTGCAGGTGATGCATCCTTGATATTTCATGCAGGGCAAAATGACATCTGGGAATTTTTACCATCCTCTGTACTTGTGGTGTTAGTATTGGAACTTAATGGCAATGGGAAATGATGTAAAACGGGTTCAGGAGAAAACAAGTACGGTCAAGTATGCATACTGAGAAACACTCAGGATCTGATTCAGGAGATCCTGGTAGGTAACTGAAACAGGGCTGCCCAATATAGTAACTGGGCCAAGTGCAAAAAGAACATCGCTGTCTGGGGGCAGAGGGGCACAGTGGTCAAGCAGGGGGCACGCTGGGCGCTCACACCAACCGGCGGCCGTGTCATGCATTGCCACGGTTTGACTCTGATCGCTTCTGAGTCTTGTCGCCGGGGGTAACAGCAGCCAGCACCACAGGGGTGGGGCTGTAGCAGGATGGAAGGATATCTCTTTGGCATTCAGAGGTTTCTAGGAAAACTGCTAATTTCCCCTGATCTGGGCTGAACCAAGACCTGAGGGGGAGTATCATCACCCCTCCTCCAAAATTGTGTGATCCTAAGTTGTCCCGTGTATGTCAATTATGACACAAACTCAACCCAAATACCTTAAACCAGACTTTGTAGTGGTCTAAAGAAAGGGAAGTAACCATACAGCTCCTGGCTGTAGTTCTGGGGAATTCATTAAATGAGTTTTGTGAAGCAAGTAAATGATTGTACAGCGTGGGTTTTCCCAGCTTGGGCGTGGTCACATGCTAGGTATCACTCACCTGAGCCTGCTCCACACACACAGGCATCATTCATGTCTAGCTTTGAAGGGGCACCAATGCTAGAGAGCATCTACAGTTCTGGTTATGTCTAGGGCTCAACTTTGTGTGCATGTGAGGATCACACTTCAGTGACTGGGAAGTTAAGTGCTGTAAGTCATATGACAAGGTTACATTGACACAGATCACATGAGACTCACAGTACTATGCCGTTATTCTGCTTCCATGGAAAAAGCACGCAGAGAACACAGTGGGTTTGTAAATGGCTACATTGCAGGGAAGAAAACCTTTTTGCTGCTGCCCAGGAGCCACAGCGCTCTTTGTAGCATTCTGTATGGGACCCTATGTCTGTCTCTATCAGGAAGCTGTCGTCGAGATCAGGCACTGCCCACTACACAACATCAGACATAATCCACTAGGTCTTATTTAAAGCAGCAGTTGATGATAAGTCTTCTCTGTTATGATAAATCTAAAGATTAATCTTGAACACAACAATGTGTCTGCTTTGCTTAGCCTGTAGGAACTGAACAGTTTCAAACCAAAGGACCCTGGGAATGGCTGTATGCCAAATAAACAGCAATACAGTGTGTTTTTGCAGTGAAGCATCACATTTCTGTAGGATGCAGTGTTGAGTTGTTAGCATATTGAACTAGCACTGGCCAAAAGGACTGGTATGTCGGTGTAATGCAAATCCATATATTATAAGGGTGAGTTTGCATGAGTTTTCTACATGTGCTTACATGTATATATGTGGTTTTGGGTGTGATAAGAGCTGGAGCATGTGGGGGGAGGGGGTTGTGTCATGTGATGTGGATTGGGGGGCACGGAGTAACCAGTGTATACGGTGAAAGGTCTGAGAAGGGCTGTTCTAGCTGAATCTGGGTCAGTTACAGCCTGCTCAAATCCCCCCCCCGCAGGATTTAACCCTACACTGGCCTCCACTAAAACAGAGGCAGTGGCTGGGCATCCCCCGGCTCACCCCCGTGTAGCACATTCTCTTTCATTGACCAACTCTATAATTAATTTAACAACAGCAGCAGCACAAACAAATAATTTAAATAACTGTACAATTTCTTCTGGGGGACAGACAGCTATTCATCAGGGTATGTGTTGAATCTATTCAGCTCAAATATGGAACAAATACAACCTCAGCTTGTTAACAACTGCGCCATCTAGGGGGACATGTGCGCAAGTGTGCCAGTAAGACGGGAGCTTTGCTTCAGTTCAATCTCTACATGCAGCTTTTCGATGAACGCGGACATTTGCCTGAAAAAAGGTTGGAAGAACTCAGGTCCAATTGCCTTAGGCAGCAGATACTGGTCTTTCCTCCAGATGAAGTAATTTTCCTGGGTGACACACTGTTCCCTTAGCAGATACGCTCTTCACCCACGTGAGGAGAAGGTAGGTAACGCGACAGACAATTGTAGTACGGGGCGCACCCATGGGTACCGTTTTAGGTTTAGGGGTTTTGTGGTATTTCACTGCTATATTTAAAACAGCGAGATCTCCTTGGACAAACACAAACCTCGCAAGCAACTCATTAATCCAAAGACAATTTCGGTCCCCGATACACGGAAGGCTTGAGATCAAAATCTGATATCATTACTAGTAGTAGTGTAAACCAAAACAGCTGAAATTATCTTTAAAAAAAAAACATACACACAACACAGTAGATTAAAGCGCTTTGCCTTCCGTTGAACCTGGCAGAGTATGACTGGTATAAACCCGATTTAGCCACCAAGCCTAGCAGATAAGGGTTATCTTTCTTAGTATCTAAATTAATATGTGATTAAGTCGTTAAATAATTTAAGAGTTCAAGTAGGGGCGTAGGAACGTGTACCCCCTAATATTTGATATAAATTAATTCATCCCCGAACAAACAGACCTTTATATATAAATTATTAAGACTAAGTTCTGTTCCCCCAATATCAAATTCTCTCCCGTGTCGTTGGGTGCGAGGGAAGACACACCCAGCGGTGAAGCATCTGGAATCTCGGGGAATGATAGAGAGATGACGCGTAATAGCCTGGGCTGTTTTTAATATATGTACTTGCCCCTGCGATGATTCACAGTGAGTCCCAGTATGAGTACGCGTCCCAGTAATATTCGGAATAACAGGACACCCACACCATTTACACAGGATTACACTATCACATATATCCTAACGCTATATAACATACGAAGCCGCTGTGAATATCTACAGTCATACAGCGCGCGGTGCCGTCAGATGTTGTAAATAATATATGGTGGTGGATTTTTATTATTTAGATGATGATTTGATGGTTTTAACGCTCTTAAAATGTCAGAGTATTAAAACTCATAAAGCATGTTTTGTCACAACAATGAAACTCAAGTATCCTGTAAACTCGAACGTGGTTATATGGAGAAAACAAGGAAGAACAAACATATCGGAGGCGCTGAAATTCTGCCTTTCGTTACTTTCGACGCAAATAACATGCAATTTATTATTTCGCTGAACAAATAACATTTGTCACATCTTTGCTAACGTCCATAAATTGCGTTATTTATATTTAATACAATGTAATATTTAGTAGTTCTTCCTTGACGACTGTACTCGCTGAAACTGCTTTGTCTCTTTCCCTTCATCATCGGCGTTTTTCGGTTCCAGTCATTTTTTGCTTACACTGACAACATTTAAATAGCTTAATTATCTTGCAAAACTACAGTCTTTAATGCAAAATTACGTGTCTCATATCAAAAACATAAAAATAATACATTTTCTCGACAATAGGCGGCAGAGACTTCAAGATACCTATCGAAAAAAATATTTTTGGGGTAACGTAACCAATTATTAACACATTATTTGATCGACCTAAAGCTAAAGCTAAAAACAGTAATTTGGATGATTATTTATTTTCAACATTTTTATGAAATGATAAATATATAAACACGTAATGTTTATTTTATGCGTACTATCTTCTGGTTAGGACAGGCCTATAACGGGATTATATAATATTTGGATACTTTTTCGTTTTTCAGTCACATCTACTTCTCTCTCCGGGATGTTTTGCTCTGTTACTGTTACTGTTTGGTGTAACGTCTTTGTTAAATCTGTAGCAATGCGGATTTATGAATGACAATTCGACGCAGAAAAACGCTAATCCTCGTACTATGTCTGCTTATACACCCATTAGCGTATTTACACTATCACTCAATTTATAGTATATACTAATTCATTGTTTTTCAAACGCGACTTTTTAAAGAATGCTATACTTAGAACATTAAATGTGTTTTAAATGTTTAGAAATGGGATTATGATTATAAGACTAACATAGGATAAACGGACAGATTCAATCATATTATTTTGGTAATCTTTCACTCCCGATTATTGTATATATGTGTATTTTGTTGACACAGTGGACTGGAAATTATACGTTTTGTTACAATATTTTAGCGCCCATTTTATTCCGTTATCTGAAGTGGGCGCACGTCATATGAACGATGCAGCATTCGGCAGAAAACTTTTATTCCTTTTTACTAAGCGGTACATAAAAAGAACAGCCTTTTCCAGAAAAGCAAGTTCCATATCCCGAGCCACTGGATTCCATAAATCATGTAAGAGAGCCCGAAGGGGACTCAATTGAACTGTGAAAGTAATATCGGGGTTTTCCGTCAGAATGAGCTTCTCCACCGTGCGCAGCTATGAAATAATATGACCCGACAGTTCAAAACATCTGCGCTATCTATCTGCCTTCTTATTCACCACAGCGACCAGCGCGCAGAGCGGAGTGTGTCTGATACTAAAACAGAAAGGTTTCCGTAGAAAAACCACGCACAACGCGTTCACGTATAATAAAACATTTACTAAACTTACAATCACCGCTGGCTAACAAGAACGGGGTGACGATAAAATACATGATTCCCGTAAGCAGTTTTGGAGATTAGATTAAAATTAGATTAAATCATGTTATCATTTAGCCACGTTTCATCAGGTAATACTTAGCATCCCCTTAGAGAATTACCGGATTTGATGTGCCATGCGCACCGTATACATGCAACATCTATATTTTTTCAGAGCCTGAGTCTCAATGAAAGTACTCGGATTCGCGCGTTATTCTTGTAGGCTAATCGTGTAAGGTTCGTGGATTAATCAATTCGCGCACTTCTGTGGGGTTTTTCTGTCACTTATATTCCATCTCCAATTTTATCTTTATGGGTCGATTATAAAAATATGAATATTACAAGGCTCATTTCACGTAAGGTTTTCACCGTCGCATCTAACAAACAATTATCGGATATATTTTACGTGACGCAGCTATCATTGCACTTTCAGCGATGTTTTCTGATATGTAGAAGAAAGATTTTCTTAAGATGAGAAGAAAAAAAGTGTCAGTAAATGTGTGAGCTAACATTTTTTGTTCACTGGATTTTAATGGAATTTAAGGTTTCGCGTATGTAACCGCGCTGTGCAAAGGAGCAGATGTACACAAATATGGGTGGCAATTAAATATCTTAGGACAAAAAGCAAAGGTCATAATGTTTACATCTTTAAAAGGCGCAGCCGAGCTCTGGGAGGTGCTGTGATCTGTCCGCACTCCTTTACGCGTGATTGGAAATCTTGACAGTGATTGACAGGCATCCATGGCAACCACGCAACCAATCTGCCAAGTCCAATAGAAAATCGGCAGAGGGCTGAATGTCTTTTTTCCCCCTCAAAAAACATCTCGCTCTAGTTGTATGCTGTCGTACCTTCAAGCCACCAAGTTCACCCACCGAGGCTGCCATAGCCAGCCAGAGGGCATCGTTCCTCGGTGTTTTTAACGGTTGATCTGCTAACTTTGAGGTTGTCTTTTTGTCTGGATCCGAAGGGAAGAGACGGGGGTAAGCGAGTGAGAGAGTGTATGAGTGAGAGAGGAAGAAGGGAAAGAAGAAGCCTCCATGTTTCAGCTACCCATCTTGAATTTTAGCCCCCAGCAAGTAGCGGGGGTTTGCGAGACTTTAGAGGAAAGCGGAGACATCGAGCGTCTCGGCCGCTTCCTCTGGTCTCTACCCGTCGCTCCCGCAGCCTGCGAGGTCCTCAACAAGAATGAGTCGGTGCTCAGAGCGCGGGCCATCGTGGCATTTCACACCGGGAATTTCCGAGAGCTCTACCACATCCTGGAAAACCACAAGTTCACCAAAGAGTCCCACTCCAAATTACAGGCCCTTTGGTTGGAGGCGCATTACCAGGAGGCTGAGAAGCTGAGGGGCCGCCCGCTCGGACCGGTGGACAAATATAGGGTGAGGAAGAAGTTCCCTCTACCCAGGACGATTTGGGACGGGGAGCAAAAGACACACTGCTTCAAGGAGAGGACCCGACATTTGCTTAGAGAGTGGTACCTACAAGACCCTTATCCAAACCCTAGCAAAAAGAGGGAGCTTGCGCAGGCTACGGGACTTACACCCACACAAGTGGGAAACTGGTTCAAAAACCGCAGACAAAGGGACCGAGCTGCTGCAGCCAAAAACAGGTATACCTTTCATCTCCCCACTAACCTTATATTTCTAGCTTTTCCTCAAATGTAACTTTATGCGATTGTTCGTTCCTTGCTATTTATAGTAACGGTCCCAGCCTTTCAAGGCTTCTGTGGTTGTCTACAGTGAATCCGAATTAAATAATATTTAAAACAGAATTGTGCGGCTGTCGCGGTGCTTAGCGCAGCACATTCGGATAAACAAGGTACGTTTCATAAAAAAAAAAAAAATTCAATAATGTAATAAACAGACCCACACCTATATAGTCTATATAGTTTATATTTTAGTAGTCATTTGTCTAAAATTTGAGGAATATTTATAAAGTTATCAACTTAATTCTGTTAAATATTGTAATTGTCCTTTACATGTTATTTAGTAGGCCCAACTCATAACATTATTTCAAAATATTTAAAAAAACAAACACAAATAATATGACATAGTACATAGGTATAATATATTACAGTAATACTAATCTGTCAAGACTTGAAAACGTACATGCGGATTAAGGCAATTCTCAAGAGGTTATCCTTGTTTTGCAGACTGTTCGCGTAAAATCTAATTTTTGAATGCAGAAAGTGGCAATTCTGATAACTTTCCTGAAGATAAGTTCATTTAATTGGGTTGCAGTCCGACGGTATCACTGGTTAATCACGAGCGAGTGGACGATTCGCGGTTCAGCGTGGCGGAAAAAGTTCCATTTTAACTAATTTCTGCTCATTTACAGATTTTTTTCTTGACTCGGATCACGCATTTTCCCTGGTGTCTGGTAGTGACTAATAGTGAAATAATTAAATGTGTTTAAACTTACTATAGGAGGGGTACACTTTTGCTCATTTCAGTGAACGAGAAAGCACTCGTGCTCGTGTCTGCACTGAGGATTCGTTTGCCCTCTTCTATATTAAATAAGAGTAATACCATTACATAGCATAGTTTTAACCCGTTTTTCGTGTTCCGTTATAACTGGAAGATGATGGACCTCTGTTTTCCCCGTATTTTGCCCAGACTACAACAGCAGGTTCTGTCCCAAGGTTCGGTTCGATCTCTAGCAGAGGACGACGGCGCAGTGGACCGACTCGGCACCGCATCCAGCCCCGAAGCTAGTCTGTCCAGCAAAGCCGCAGCCTCAGCCATCTCCATCACTTCCAGCGACAGCGAATGTGACATCTAACAGCGCCTGAAGGAACCTTTCGTAGTAAAACCTGGCAGAAAGAGGGGGAAAACATCAAGACAGACAATCTAACAAAACATTTCAATAACAGTGCCTGCTTTCAGATGTATAGAAGGTGTTCATATTTTAAGGCTACCAAATCGCGAGGAGTATGAGGGAATGCCTCATATTTTTTTCTCCTGATTATTTTAACGGATGACAGACGAAACAAAATTTCAAGATTAAAAAAAAAAACAGAAGCCGAAGAGGACAATATTTAAGATGGTCCCAATTCCCTTTTGGAAGAAAATGATTAACGCCTCAAGATAGATTTAAAAAAGGAAACATTTTGAGCACCCGCCCCGATATTTTTTGTGCGTATTTCATGTTGAAAAAGACTGTGATATTTTTACTTTACTTTTAAAGTTTTATAAATAATGTTTATTTACTTATTTAAATGATCGGCTGTTAGAATTTGGTATTAATTTGCTTGATGTTTTTAATATTTGCCTTGTGCACAGGTGAACATTAGAGCATGTGCGCCAAGCAGTGGACATATGTTAAATAATAAAAAAAAAAACGTAATAACTTAAATGAATAAAATATTTGTTGATCATAATCATACAATGTCAGGGTGGTTTTTTAATGGCGATACACGAAATTATGGCGAGCGCTGAAATGGAATGTGCGGTACAAGAGGGACCAGACGATGTCTAGTGTCGTGAATATAAAAATACTCTTTATACTATATATGGTGTGTAGATTTGCACTGAATTTATGTGACGAACGAGCAGAATCTGTATTTATACAATTTTACATTTTTAACGTGCTCCGTTTCATTCCCCATTACAGTAATAGCCCTACTAGGGTATAGCTTTATTTTGATTAAACAGAAAAAGGTCGTACTAATGTGATACATTTGTTTATATGTGTGTGACATTTTCGTTTGACTTGTCCCACACAGTTTATCTTAACATAACCCTAATGCAACATGACAGCAAACGGCCAGGGAAGGAGCTAGCAACACTTAACACCATAATGCTATCGATAAACCTACGGATCGGATTCAGAAGCGCAGCCTTCGTTTATAACGGGATTCCACCTTTCTGTACTGAATCCAATTGATTGACTATTCAGTTTCTAAATACATCGTCAAATCATTAGTCCGTGCAAAAATAACTTACAATTGTTTCATAAATCCTGTTTTACACGCGTAACGGGCCTTTAGACTATACAGTATTCCCCTTCAGTATACTTGCACATGCATGCTTATTTACAATAACGTACTTCACGTTGAAATATAATCGGATTGATTTTAAATATTAAGTAAAACCGATCGAGCGTGCAACTTTAATTTTTTTCATGAGAACGTCGTTTAAAACCTTGTGCTCAGTAAGCCTAATTATAGCAACCTTTTTGTAAAAAAATAACTAACATCGCATTTTGTCACAGTAAAGTTAAATGTACTTCTTCTGTCATAATATTGTAGCAACAGTGGGCCGGGAATAAATACCGGCGAAAGATAGTGCTGCAAGACGCTTAGGCTCGTTATCAATATAGTCTGCGTGAAGCTGGCTCTCTGAATGGAATCGTCTGACAAGTCTGCCCTTTTCGCGTGAGCGAAGGACCAAGGTCGGGACACAGAACAACAAAATCCTAATAGGCTACATTAGTGATTGTAATCGAAAAAGTCACAGCTTGTCGTGGTTTAACGTTATGAATAACATAAAAGTAACGTCTCCATTATGCGTCAATTATTCATTGTTTCATATGGAAAAATGGTAGACAAAACGCAGTTCAAACGACATTTTCAATAGGCCTATTAGCCGGAAGAAATGAACAGGAGAAATACTAAATAAAAACGAAGCGGCTTTGTGGTCATGTCTCACGTGAATTCTGGCGCACACCTGGGAACTATTTGTTATTAATTACTGTCGCCAGAAAAAAGGAACACGTTGTATTTTGTAGAACCCCTTTCAATGGAAACAATATAAGAGCCAAATACTGTTTTAGAGAAAAAGGATGAGGAAACTGGTGAGCACGGGAAAGGGCTTTGGGTTTCATTCAACAAGAGGACAAAATGGCAGAATATTTCCGTTTCTATTGAGAACGGGAGCAGCCCGGCAGGGATACATGAAAAAGTCTTTTTACCAGTCAGTAAGGTTGTCAAACTGGTCAGCAGTAATCAGTGCTAATGATGTGGTCTCGAGTCCCGGTTCTAACAAAAAGGGGGGGGGGGGGGGGGGGGGGGGGGGGGGGGGGGGGGGGGGGGGGGGGGG
>JAODKC010000028.1:14773172-14785645 GCA_026777985.1 Mormyrops attenuatus
CCCCCCCCCCCCCCCCCCCCCCCCCCCCCCCCCCCCCCCCCAAAGGAGCGCCGCCGCTTCTCCACATCAAAAGGAGCCAGTTGAGTTCGAGCATCTATCTACAGTAGGATACCTCCTGGACGGCTCCCTGGGGAGGTGTTTTGGGCATGTCCAACCGGGAGGAGACCCTGGAGCAGATCCAGGACACACTGGAGAGATTACATCTCTCGGCTGGCCTGGGAACGTCTTGGTGTTCCCCTGGAGGAGCTGGAGGAAGTGGCTGGTGAGAGGGAGGTCTGGACATCCCTGCTTAGACTGCTATCCCCCCCCAACCCAACCCCGGATAAGCAGCAGATAATGGATGGGTGAATGATGGATGGGTGAGTGGATGGATGGATGGATGGATGAATGAATGGATAGATGAATATCAAAAAAATATGTAAAACCTGATTATTTCATTACAGAAGACATTAATACACCAGTGCGGACTGGTAGTGGTGGGGGGGACACACTAATGCACATCTCAGTGTCCAGCTTTCATAGGATTGGTGCCATAGATGTTTCCCAGGTGGAGTTTCAGACCTGCAGCATTTCACCGGAGCATGAAATCCCCAAAGCCCATCATCAGGCGGGCGATTGGTGGAGCAGGTATAGTGTGAGGTGTGGAGGGGAGGTGTCAGGTTCCCTACGCTGAGTGGTGCCTCTGAAGCAGCCCCTTATCTATTCAAGCCTCTCACCTTTTTGGGCCACTTCTCTGGCCAATTACCCCTCCCCCCAGATATAGGGTTTCACAGTCCTGATGAGAGCAGCTGGTACCACCTAGGAGACTTTGTTCCAGTCGGCTTCACTAGATACACAGCCTGGGGCCAGTAGGCTGCCCTACTATCTCTTCTTTACAGAAGTTTATAGAAAAGAAGGGGGAAAGAAGCAGCTCCCCCTAGTGGCGGCTAGTATAGGTGCTCATATAAACCACATTATATTATTATAAATGATAATCTCTATCAAGACATTTTGATGCCTGCCTAAATTTTTATTTATATCTAGTGTTAAAGTCTGATAAGAGAAAAACGTGCTTGGTCATTTTCTTAATTTTTTTTTGGGTTTCTTTGC
This sequence comes from Mormyrops attenuatus, assembly GCA_026777985.1. Taxonomy (NCBI): domain Eukaryota; kingdom Metazoa; phylum Chordata; class Actinopteri; order Osteoglossiformes; family Mormyridae; genus Mormyrops; species Mormyrops attenuatus. Next base: position 14,774,262 of record JAODKC010000028.1, read on the forward strand.
AATCAGAAGGCGGGGTTCTGTCTGGGTTAGCTGACGGTTCTTTTATATGAGCAGCCAAACACAGGTCTTTGGGAAAGTTAGTCTTTGGTAATTACTTTAACAAGATGAACTTAGAACTAAAAATGCCAGTCACATAAGTAAAACTAGTGGTTTTATAAATATTTTATATCCAGATTCTACTATTCCACCACAAACATCATATTTGCTCACAACACAGAATGAACACAGCAGGGAAGCTTGTTTATTAAATTTAACAGCCGTGTTAATTAACCAATAAAAGCTGCAATACAGAAGTTTTATTGCTCTGGCCGACACCATTAACTTGAATGCCAAGTTTAACACTAATATGCAAAATCGCTCATAACAATTTAATTTGCCCCTGCTAACAAAGGTCATTTAAAGTCCTTTCAAGCACAGTGTTCTTACGTACTGTACAACATTCACGAAATGGGTTAATAAACCACGCGAATGTCTCGGTATGCTGCCACCTCGTGGCCAAAACAAAATGCGGTGACAAAAAAATTGAGAAAAACCACGGAAAGCAATTTTACTTAATTCTGTTGTTTTCTCCTCCAAAGGCTGTGTAGCTGATATTCTTATCCTTCAACTGGAGTAAAATGAACAAAAATTCTGGCAGCATATCATTACACCAGAAAGAGGACAGAAAGGATGTGATGTCACTCCTTTCAGTTATACGGTATCAAACATGCTACAGACCCAACCTACATTGTGACCCCTACTGGCCGCTTCATGACTCTGTGTGGTGCAGTCATGAGAATGTGCTTTACACTCTGGACAATTTCTCTGTGAGGCTGATTAAATATCACTAGAGTATATATCTGGCTAACACTTGCTCATCTCCATGTTCTTGGGGATGTGCCAGGTGTCTACATATGAATAAGGTAAATATGGGCAGCCAGGAATTTGGTGGCTATCTCTCCTTCTCAGGAGCACAAGAGCCAGCAGTCTGACCTGCCCACCCCCCAGCTTTAGCCCTGTATTCCGAAGCCCCCCTTGCAAGGATGGATGGATGGATGGATGGATGGAGAAAGTTAGACAGAGAAGCTGAGTAACATTCAAGGACCAATCCGTGTCTGCTGGCCAGTTCACTCATTGGATATTGGAAGTAAACAAAAATCTGGCCAACTTCAAATTCGCCGAGCTGAAATGTGCTGTAGTTCTCTAGTCATCCATCCATCCATCCATCCATCCTTCCAGCTATCCCCTCATCCATCTTCTATACCCGCTTGTCCAGTGCAGGGTTGCGGCAGTTATCAAGTACCCATGCTAACAATTGTGCTGCCCCCCTGTCCTGTAGTTTTATTACAAAATAAATGTAATCAGCCCCAGTCTTCTGGGAATCAGTCTCTCTGACTCCTTTCCAATGCCTTGTGTTCATTCCTTACACACTAGCATACTGAACACCTCATGCTGGTCAATTATTCCTCTTAGATGAAGTGACAACATGTGGGATAGCATGTACAGGCCAAGTAAAACACAAGAGACTGGCAGACACTGGCTCTTAAGCAGTGCATAATCCTACCTGACGCCAGATGAGCAGCACAACTGTCGCTCAGACTTTTGCCGCGGAGAAATTCTATACAAACAACCACTTTCAGAATATACCCAAAATGTAAAGCATGCCAACGATCAATAATTTCATACTGCAAGGTGTCAGGGACAAAGACTTGAAATTTCTTCTTGACACGTGGTGAGGAAGATTGTGCTCATTGAATTACCCAGCATGCCTGTCAATACAAGCCAGCATCCTGTTCAAGGCCTTGCAGGACTAAAATCAGTACAAAGATCTGACATTGGGGTCTGCCCTTCTTCCTCTGATAGAAGAAAATAAAATAACAAAGACTTGTGACACTGTCAAAATATTGCTCTTGCCGGTATAATAATTGAGTTAAGAAGTTGGCTAAGGTCCCAAGTTCACATTAAGGTTTTGTAATTGGGCTTTTTTTTTGCAGGACTCTACACATTGATTAACATTTCTCATCAGAACAGTTTAGATAATTGCCATGTACCACCAGAATTGTATCTTAAAAGATGATGAATATCTTCGAGATGGTCGCCAAGCACAGCATAACAGAAAACATTGATCCATCTTCAGCTGAATGCCCAAGTACAAGCTAGGAAAACTGTTAGGAATAACAGTGGGAAAGAAAGTTCATGGAGTTCAGAGTTTGATCAAGGCCTATGTTTAGGCCCCCGGGGGGTGGCAATGCTCAGCTGTCCTTCTCCAGTTACTCCAAGGGTATGATTTGGATGCCGGGCTGTGGGGGGGCGGGGGAGGGGGAGGCACCTTATGAGCCCAGTAACAGTTAAAGAAACAGGCCGGGCTCTGAGGTTTGGCAACATTTATTTACAGTTTCTACTCACTGTTTTTTCCCCCGTGATTCCTGTTTAAGAGAAGATAAATATTATACATTTCTGAGAGATGTGACATTTAGCATCAGATCCAAGAGTAAGTAATAATCCTCAAACAAGCCCTTGACATATTTGGCAAGAAGTCAGCTAGCAGGGAAGGGCAGGGCACAGACAGTATAGCCTACAGTTCTGGAAATAATTAAGAAACCACATCAAAATTTTCAGCTTCACTGGTTTTACAATTAATTGGTATGTGTCCTTGTAAAATATACATTTTGGTATTCTTATTGACCACATTTGATTACAAATCCCCCCAAAAAATATTGTCATTCAGAACATGATAATTGGTTAAGATACATAAAAAATGTACATACATAACAATGTAGCTGTACATTAAATAATGCAAACAAAAATAGTACTCATTATTATATAGTTTTTATTTAGGTAGGGTTCAACAATCAGTATTTATATTCCAGCTATTTTTCATGGAGGGTCTCTTAGGGTATCTCTTAGGGTCTTAATCTGGCAGTGCAGCAGTCACACCCTGATTGACCTGGCTGTATGGCACAGAGCATCGTAGTGCAAAAAAATGCAGTCATCTGGCTATTGGAACATGGTCTGAGCAGACAGAAGCAAGTATTCATCCAGGACAACCTTGAGTAATTTAATTGTTTGAGTCATTAATCCTTCCCAGAGACTGGGAAGGATTAAGTATCTGCCCAATTCCAGCCGTGAAACACCCCCAGGTCATTAGAAATCCTCCACCAAATTTTACACTGGGGCTTGGATTGTTAGGGCCATAGCAGTGGTTCCCAAACCTTTCCTTATTAGATAAGAATCAGCAGAAGCTCATTAAGTTGAATTGGGTCAGAACATCACTAGTGTTGGAATTCAACAAATATTGCACACAGAATGGCTGTCACAGAGATAGAAAAGCAAATATCATTAATCTGGACTGGTCTCTTAATTTTTTCCCCAACCTGTATGTTTGCTAGATGCAGAATTAAACATTGAGTTCAGCTGGTGTTTATGATGCAGTTGGATCACAGGCTGTTGGATGCCTGATGAAATTGTCCTGCCAGAGATGAAAACACAAGGCTACAAGGCATGGACTACCATATGAACATAAAATACACAAAGTAAAAAAACAACTTGATAAAGGTGAAAAACCATCCATCCATTTTCTGAAACTGCTTATCCTGTTCAGGGTCACTGGGGGTGCGGAGCCAATCCCGAAGGTGAAAATGGATTATTACAAATTTAAATGGATTCGACTGGTACAGTTTGCCAGCCAAACACACTATTTACTACTCAGGAAATGCTCAAAGTAATGGCCAGACATTCATAGTCAGGAGCGACATTGGAAAAGATTACAATGCAGTTAGTGTCATATTTGATTTCTCCCCATCAATGACAGTCATGCAGGCTTGTTTCCCAAAATCTGTAGAGAAGGAAAAAGAAAAACATTTGATGACCAGGTTCAGGCTGAAACGGAGAGGATACAAACAAGGATTTCAAATGGACTGGAATGCTAAAGTAAAAAGCAAAGAGAAGGAAAATACGGTCAGACAGTACGGACTTGGAAATACAATCAAAGCAGGAGAACGAATAATCAGCTTCTGCAAATCTCAGAATCATTCTCCCAGCAACCATCAGCTTTTTCCCTCTGCACTAGACAGCACACAGTATCAAGCGGTGCTATATTTCAGTGCTAAATGACACAAGAGCTCAGTTAAAATAGCAAAGAGTAAAAAAAATGTGAAGTACTACAGAAGATTGTACAATAGATTGAACTATTTATGTGCAACAACAAGGCCATCCAGCTAACATGAAATGACCCTCAGAATAACCCCTTGCCCTTAAGAAGGAAAAACAAACAGGAGAGATAAGCAGCTCTTAAAGTACTTCACGGTGAATTCCGGAAACCTATCAAGACAGACCAAAACTAATATCACAACACTCCAAAGTTGCTGAAGACTAAAACTAGCAATGTTTATTTTCCAGAAATCTGTGACTAAACAGTAGTTTCAGCCTGGAGTGGATATACTGAAGAACATATAGACAAACAGAGACACAGAAGACCTACATAACAAAGATGACAACAACCTAGATATGTTCAGTGAATGCATACACATGAAAGAACCTTCATTAAATGGAAGAGAAGGTCAGATTAGTGCTGTGATCACTGCCCCAACTGTAAATGTCTTGGCGATCGGACTGTCGATTGCGCCTGAAAAGCTGACAAACAATGATTTAAACATTTAGCGCTTAATTTTATGATCACTGTGTTTTTATGAAGATTCACATTATTCTGATGTTTAAAAGTGAATAGTCTTTTTGTCGGACAGAAGGAAGATTCAAGTCATGTTACTGCATCACTTACTGAACAGGTTTAATGTTCACTTTTCTCATTTTGAAAAATAACTATGCAAATGCATTATTAAACTACACGCTAATTTATATTGTAATAAATAATGGTTATAAATTTAGCAATTTTATTAGCCATTTAACAAATTAAATTTGCATTAAATTAAAATTGTAAAGGTGCGCCCTATTTTCAGTAGGCCTAGTTAATAATTACTGCCGCCATATTCAGCAATGCGGCATTTTCGTATTTGCCCTACAACTTAAAACCTGGATTCAGTCACCCGTCTTAATTGCACTTTAATTTTCTCCGTAATTCTCTTTAGAGCCGAGCGCACACGAAGACATCACGCCATCGCTAGATGAAACGTTGGGTCAGCGGCCCACCGAAGCACTGTTATGAAATTGACGATGAAATTGCAGTGGCGCCTAGTGACCACTGGGTGGCTACAGTCACTAGGAGCTAATCGTTACCATGGCATTTTATTAACAAGGAACACTGGGGACCTACTATAGTCACATGCGAAACGATTCGGTAAACTACTGGCTACTTGATATTTCACGTAAATAAATATGGCTTTAATGTGCTAACTTAGGTGGAGATTGTACGAGATTAATCTCTATGTAAACAGCCGCCCGCTAGGTCAATTTACGTAATTAACCGCTATTCCTATGACAATCGTTTATTTCAATCGGTTATTATTAAAGCGTTAAAGGAAATGAATCGCTTAAGTTAATGCTATCTTGGGATTTACTAGTTAAAAGATTTAAACGGAAATACAGGAAATGAAGCGGGTTGAAACAATATTCATCACTTAAGACTCGCCAGCATGGGTGGGACCATTCCGGAATGCATTTATCAATTACAATCCAAATCAGGAAATGGAACTGCAGTTGGGAATGGAAAAAACGATGTGGAACTGAATTCGAATTTCAGGGAGATTTAAATTCCACCTCCAGTTCCATTTCCTGATTTGGACCGGAATTGATAAATGCATTCCAGAATGGCCCCAGCCCTGGACGCCACTGTGTTTAAGTTTGGAGCTGATATGTACAGGAGGGCTAAACGTGTTTGCTGGTGTAGAACAGTAGGGGAGACCCGAGTTGGTCCGATTCAAAACTGGTTGGCACAGTTTTCATTCAGCTATGCATATCTCAGACATGTAATACACTATGATAACCTATAGCTACCTGCAATTTAATCCTTACAGTCTCAGCTAAAACCTAGACACATTAGACTACAGAAAACAATTACTGTAAATAGTTTATTCAAGTATAAAAACATGTCGTGCACTTGTGCCAACCAGCCCCAGTGCGGGATTTGTTGACATAGCATTAATATTCTACAAATTTTGTAAGAATCTATCATCATACAAAAACAATCATAATTTTTATTTAATTCAAAATAAAACCAAATGTCCAGTATCACTGAAATAATATTTCTAAATCTCACTCAAAACACTCAAAATATCTAATAAATTTATACATTGTCTAACAGACTAATAAGAACATAAAACAATAAAATCTTGGCCACAGAACATTTTAAACGTCATCTTATTACATTCTTTCTCCAAATGATTTTTCAAATAAGCAACTTGCTTTTGATTATTGCACAAAAATATCATTAAATACACTGTGTATTATGTGCCAACCAAGCAAAGCTGCACTCTTTATGTATGTGACTCCAAGCAGGCATGACTTATTACAAGTTTTCAAATCTCTTCACAAAATCCAGCTAATCCTAATCTCTTTTTGGTATAATTAATGTAATTTCAACATTTCACTCAGTTACATATAAAATTAGACATTTGTCCATGACATAATTTTTTCGCTTTGATATCCAAAAAACTGATAGCCACCTTAGCAGTGTGCGGCCTTCTGGTCTCTTCACAACATGCATGAATATGTTCTTATTGTTCAGCCAAATGGCTACTTCAATATTAGTTTAAATACTAGAACTCGTTGGCCATAAGCGGAAATTAGCGGGAGAACATTTTAAAATGAATTTGAGAAAACACTTCTTTACACAGCTTGTAGTTGGAGTATGGAATAGTCTTCCTGCTAGTGTAGTGCAAGCTAAAACCCTGGGTTCCTTTAACCTGGATAAGATTTTAACAACTCTGAGCTATTAGTCAAGTTCTCCCCAAACAAGCTTGATGGGCCGAATGGCCTCCTCTTGTTTGTAAATTTCTTATGTTCTTATGTTCATGGGGTCGCATCTCATAATTTATGTAGCTCCCTCTTCTTGCTTTGGAAATTATTCCTGTGCCAACTAACCTGGGTCTCCTCTACTCTGTATGCCTGAAAACATCGAGAAACGAACACTACCTCAAACATAAATACCCATCTTTTAGTCTGTGTTAATGTTGCTGTGAAGGGTCTTTTCCAAAGGACTGCTATTTGCTATTGCTATTTGTTAAAGCATAGGCCTACTTAATATGAACATCCGAGGATTTGGGATTTCAAAGTGTTTACAAATTATCATCTTTCATTTAATGGATTTTTTTACACGTGTAATTCATATGTTTTATCTGATAAACTGCCTCTTATGGCTTTTGTTAGATGGGTGGAAATTTACTCTCCCGATAGCCATGTTGTATTGCAGGACCCACCTGTGACCACTAGATGGAGATGTAAACCTTCTGCCAGAGGCTCCTCTCCGAATGAACTCGTAAACCTAAAACAAGTAAATATGTTTAAAGACGTTAAAGGTCATCTGTTTTTTTTTACGCTCTTCATTTTAACATGGCTTGTGAGGAATTCTTCATTAAGAAACAAGGTTTGTAAGAAGATAGCCGTAACAATAATTAGAAAATTAGTTTTATTTGCATGTACAGGGTGGTCTTACAAACGATCTCTGGGTACAGAAAATGAGCATAATCTTTCTTTCAGGATTATGCTGTCTGGGGGACAGCAGCTACACAGGTGAGCACCCACGGAGCCCTGAGTGGGCTGTAGGTGGGACAGTTTGCTTGAGATGAGCAGGGTGGATATGCTAACCGGCTATCTGCTTCCTGCCTTGGCCATAATCGAAGCCGAATGCCAAGGCACAGAGCCTCGGGGCAGCTCAGGGGGTCAGAGATCAACCTTGCAGATGTGTTGTCCATTAGCCGCCCCCCTTCCACCCACCCCCTTACCCCAAACACTCACACACACACACACACACACACTCTCTGGCTGCCTGACCCTGGGGTCAAGTCGATCTGTTCCCAGCCCCGTCTGTCAGTGTTTATGGGGTGCGTGTTGAGTTACATGTACCCCCCCAACCTCACCCCCATTTCATTCCCCTGCCCACTCCTCCATCACCCTATGGATGCGGCTTCCGCGGCTCCACTAATCAACTAATGTGCGATACTTTCTGAAAACCCTGGAAGATGTTTGGACTCATAGGCGTCTACTTTGTAGTATCTACCATTGGCGCAAATGAGAGGACAGCTGACTGGTGGCTGAGCACGAATGCGGTTAGCGCCGAAACATTAGCTTATGGAGGCAGGGCAGCCTCATACAGGATAGACGGTGCTCAGAGTAACACTGAGTAACTTCTGTTATTGTCTCACGTGGTGCCTGTAGGCAGGTCTAAGTGGCCATTTTGTGCAAAGTCGCAAAGCCCGGTGGAAAGGGCAGCCGAAATTATTCCTGTGAGCTGGTCTGTTTTGTTTAGGCCCCTGCTACCGAATGCAGCACCATGCACAGGGACACTGTTGTGGAGTATGGGGACGGGGGGGCAGGTCTCCATCTTGGCTCACCGGAGAGCCCACTCCTCAGGTACAGAGGTTCGAGCGATCTCTCTCTTTATGCCCACTGTCTGGCAAAGCGGCCTTTCTCTTTTATGGGGCCTCCCCCTTTAAGACACCGGAGACCGGATCAGGTTTCGAGGTGTAACTGACACGCTTTGACATCTATCTCTTGAAAGGCTGAAAACAGTGACTCTCAAAAGACAGTAAGCCCAGGCGACATGGTGCCGGCGTCCCGGACCCACATCGTCAGCTGCACCTCTGATCCTGCACAGCTCTTTCTGGGTAGAGTGAAGACCCCAGTGTCAGTCCTTCAAACCACTGTTTGCCCTGTTACAGCAACCTGAGGTTAAATGCATTAAAAATGAAATGTTTTGGGACACATGGTCACGTCGGTGTGTCATTCCCGGGGCCCACGGGCTCAGCTACGGCCAGGGTGCATCCTGGGATGTACTGGGCAGTCCGGCGTGCCCGCTGGGCACCGGCGCCACTCAGGTGCCCGTGAGCCGTGTGCCTGCCTGCTGCCGGGAAGTGCTGCCACAGAGCTTTCCGCCGTTTATAAATAACCGCGAGCTCCACTTTCTGCAGCTGTCACCACGTTTAAGTCGCGACCCTCATGCTTTTCTCGGGCTGCGCGGCCATAATTCCCGCCAAGCCTCCCTCTGTCGGCTCCCATCACGCTTTCACTCCCTGACCTCGGAGCCAATGCCCCATCCCCACCCCCCACCTGGGGTCACAGGGCTCCCCATCTCTGCACAGACTCACTGAGCCGCTGGGGACGATGTACGGTTGGCAGCTGGGGCACGAAAGTGACAGGGTGGGGAGCATCATGTGACAACACAAGACAACCTGCAGGTGAATGCACCGGCAAGAGGGAGGAAAAAAGGAGGATTGATCCTAGACTCGGCCAGAAACGCGTCGCTGGGAAAAGCCCCGCTCCCAAACTGAACACCAAGGCTTCACACACTGGCGCTCTCTCTGAGTAGCCTTCCTAAGTGTCACCTTGAAACTGAGGATTATAGACAGGGATGGACATAACTGGTACGCAAGTACGCATTCACCTTTAAAAGCGATACGTGCGACAATCGATTATGGTAACAGTGTAAATGCGTACTTATTTTATCTGCATTTGCGTTGGTATGAAAACAAAATATAATGCATTTTAATCTTTATATGCCAACTCTACTTCATTTACAGTATACAGGTTAAAATGCAAGGTACTTCCTTGTCATAGCAGCGCAAATGCACATAAAATCAGTACGCATTCGTGCTTTTACAAACAATCGATTGGCGTACTTATCGTTTTTAAAGGTGAACGCGTACTTGCGTCCCAGTTATGTCCATCCCTGATTATAGCATATCCATCAAATTAAAGAAAACATCCATCAAATGATCTAAAAATTGGGAGCTCAGTTTCCAGTCACAAATCCTTGTCTGCCATAACCGTGAAACTAAATAATTTGCATCCCTGTGTTTTTTCATGAGCTGGGAAATTTCAGTCCAGTAACAGAGAAGAGACAATAAGGTGTAAAACAGACCAGAATATTATCTGCACTGAGTAAAACACAATGCCATGCCGTTTCAGTGTGGATTTCGACTTCAGACTTTCGCACAAATGGTTTGTCCAACCAGACTCCTCCTTATTTTCAGAGTTGAGTAGTAGGTGCCCTTTGGAGAACAATGGATGTCCACAGGTCACTGGATCTCCAGGCTGCCAGGATGTGATTCTGTGTGAGGTGTCCCGACGCCACTTGAGCACACTACAGGAACACACTGCTTTTCACAGGCCATGTATGTGAGCTCAAAAAAACACCCTGGCTCTACGTCATGGTGTGACTGTGGTGCCCTGTCAGTTAGAGTTATACCAGCCAATGGCTGTAGGATTCAGGGCCCTGGTTAAGCTGTGCTGTAGTACTTTAGAGTCATAAGTTAGGCTGCATCAGTAGGTGAGCAGTATTTTAAATAACAAGAAGTCAAAGGCCAGGGACAATTAGCCAATTATAACTGTCACTACTGCCATGCAATGGATGTGGGTGGAGCTGGGTAAAAGATGGAGGTGTTAACCACCTTGGGTGCCCTTGCTCCATACCAGGGTCTAAAGCGGTCAGTCTCCGAGACATATGGGGTGATAACAAGGCCAAACTGATTGCTTCCTGTATAGATAGAGCTGCAGAAGACCAGATCAGAAGCTAACAGCTAGTTAATACCGGCCGACGCCACCCAATGTCCGTAGTGGAGGATAAAAGTTGCCCCTTGAGCCCCCCCGGTCCATGGTGGAGCCTGGCCGGTTCTGTCATCCGGGAGCGCTGAGTGATGGGTGACAAGAGGAAGTCCGGAAGCTTCCGGGGGATGAAAGGGAGGGAGCGGAATTTATTTTTCTTAATGTGTGTGTTTCTGTGAGTGTGCTCATGCGTCTGCATTTCTGCCACGTCTGAATTCTGATTGTTTTACAAACAGAACATCCTCTCTGATTCCCTCCCTGCTTGTTTTTCCCTCTTTCTACTTTGCTGCCCTCTCTCTCCAGCTCTGCGTCACTCTCCCCCCCCTCCCTTGTTCATCTCTCTCTCTCTCCTCCCTTCTTCCCTCCATCATCCGCAGGATGAAAATAATACTCGCGGATTCCTGTGAGCCCTTTGTCGATGCAGTGGGGAGACGCTGGCGCGCCCGGATCACGTTACAACTTTCATTTCCTGCAGCGTTTGAGGGAACATCCAGGGTTTTATCCGTGTACGGGGGGCCAGGCGGCCGGCTCGGGTTACGCTGCCCGTCACTCTGCCATCACCGAACAAACGCACCTCTCAACAGGCCAGCCTGAGAGACCTGCCTGCTAGCCTCGCCCGGGGGGGCGGGGGGGCGGGGGGGGCGGGGGGGGGGGGGGGGGGGGGGGGGGGGGGGGGGGGGGGGGGGGGGGGG
>JAODKC010000028.1:14789546-14803590 GCA_026777985.1 Mormyrops attenuatus
CCCGCACACCCAAATTTTAAAAATTTTTTTGGGGCCCCTTTTTTTTTTGGCGGGCGTTTTGGTCTTTTAAAAATTTTAACAATTTTTTACGGATAACCCCCCCCCCCCCCCCCCCGAGGTTAAAGACAGCTTGGAGGTTACTAGGTATACGCCGGTATGAGCTTTATAGTCCCCGCAATCAGGTTTTAATGCGGGCAGCAACTGGTTCAGATTATGCGCAGGAAATCCACTGTGCGCTCTGTACGAGACAATTTAGCCTGACGTGAGGGGGAGGGGCGGCTCGGAGCACGTTCCTGGAATACAAATACTGCAGAGCTACTGTGGAAGAATACGACATTTACTTACAAATTATTTGTCTAGGCCACGACTACTGAGCGATAACATTCCGTTTTTGTTTGCATGGCTTCACCTCGTAAATTTTATTTTAAATGCCGCGCGTATATACTATATTGTATTTCACGAGGATTCACATTGATAGAAATATTGTACACTTAATGGATTCGTTTTAAATACACTGATTATTTCATGTACATGTTCGGAATTTAAATCGCAGAGTTATTTTACTTATTTATTTATTTATTAAAGATTATTATTACTGCAATATTACGGTTATTACTAGGCCAGTACTGTTATTTTTACAATATGGCAAATGCTTTGCTACAAATCCCCAAAACGATCCTGCAAAACTAATAGTACCGGTATATTTCAAGACAAAAATACATTGAATAATAGCCTATAGTATATAATCTAATATAAAATAGTTCCATAAAGTAAAGTAATACATTTATTCTAAATAACGGATGAAACTGCTTTTACCGCAATGAAAGGGATAATATCTTTGACGCCCAAACAACAGGAACCTGGCGTTAAATATTTACATTTGTGTATTGCAGGGTCCAAAAACCACTATTTAGATTTTGTTCGTTAGGACACCGCAACAACGTCGTAAAAACCTAAACTGTAATTGTTGACAATTAGACACTACCGGCTAACTGCATGTAAATGTAGCGATTAACAGGAACTAACTACTAGCGGCGTATGCTTCTTAGGTACTTAGTAATTGAGTGTATATGAGTGTAGGGCCCGAGTATGTTTACGGTCTCTGGTGGAAAGATCTCACATGAGCGCGCCTCCCGCAGATGGTGTCGTTTTTCCGTGGCCCAGAACCGACAGAACAAACAGTGAAAGAGCACAAAGTAAACACGGCAACGCAGACGTAATGATCCACAGCGCTCACAATGGGCCGCGAACACCACCCCGTCTCAGCATACACGTCCTTGGGCAAAACGCGTCAGAAACGGCAAAGTAGAACCGATCTAATCGTATACTGCTGATCTTGTTTATTATTATTATTATTATTATTATTATTATTATTATTATTATTTAGCGGGATTAAAGAACCCAACTTCTTTATAATCACGATTCGTAAGTGTTAGACAGCTGAACTTCTGTTACGATGACTTGTAGGCCTCCCGGCAAAATAGCCCGGAGAATTTGAAATTTAAAAAGGGAATATTATTTGTCTTCCCGAAATCTTGGAATTTTCTTATCTGTGTCTTTTTCAGTAGCCTGCAAAAGTGATGGTAAACTAGGGGAATGGATTTTTAAAAATTTATTTTAGAAAAAAATAAAACGTTTGAGATGTTAGTAGTACGATGGATTCTTTTAATGTTTTGTGAGGCTGAATCTTTCGATATTCTGATGTTTCACTTAACTATTTTAAATCTGATCGGAGACATGGCGCTCAAATGCTTTTCATGTGACTCTACATGTCAATCACACCCCTTTTTGTGAAGTTTTCGGTCTGTATTCGCTTAGACGTACAAATAACTCACACGAAACATCCTCTCGACTTTCGTCATGTTTATTGGACACTAGCCGAAACCGCAACACGATTCTTCCGATCAGAACTTGAACTTGCTTTGGGGGGGAGGGGGGGTTCGACCCAACGCCTTAGAGAGGTTCCATTGCAAGATGTATACTAAGAATTAAGAATTCTTTAGGGAAAAAAAATCCATAAATTAAGCAAATGGAAGGTAAGTCCACCTAAGGTGTTGGGGATAATAAAACCTTTCAGGACTGTCTTTTAGAGGGGGCTTCGAGTGCTTAGCTATGGTCAGAATGTACGTCAGAAACAGGGTATCCATCAAAACTGCGGCTGTCTTTAGCCTACTTACGAATTTAACGACTTGACAAAAGTCAGTCCAGTTAAGTATCACTGCGTGTCATATCACATCAGAAAATTTGGGTAGTTAAAATTTTAATATTTAATATTTATATATTTATATATTTATATATATACATTAAAAGTGTCGGATTTGAGTCTTTTGCTTTCTTTCTCTTTCGTATATATATATATAAAAACAAAAGCAAAAATAATATAAAATCTCAAACGTTTAGGAACCGAGATCCACCAGACTTGAGGTTAGCGGTCCCAGCAAGGAGTCTTGGAGCTGGTGCGGGTGTCCTTGGATGCCGTGTACCGTCTGCGCAGCGCCGAGGCCGGCAAGAGGGTAAGACGAACCGCCGGGGTGGTTCATGTTTCCTTGAAGGAGAAGCACGGAGTTCTGGTCCGGGCTTTGCGGCGGTGAAAACTCGTCTTCTGAGCTGGACATCAGAGTCTTACCGCCGTCAAGAGGGGAGAGCTGATTCTGTTTATTGTTACCGGAGTTGTTGTTTTCACTGTTCTCTCTATTGAAGAAAATACAGAAAAACAGCAACACTCAACGTAAAATGTAGCTATTTGGTCCTATCTGTGTTGAGGCTGTTAAGCGTGGCTTATATTTTGACACTGGGTCTCTGTTCAAGAGCATTTTCTGACAGGAAATACTATAGAAGTGCTTTACCTACATCGTATACATGGTGCTGAAGCGTTATTTTATGCAAGTGTTCTGTTCCGATAAATATTCGTCTACATTTTCAATGCCAGACGTCACAGTTTCATGAATTTATTGCGATTATAATTTTCTGTAATTATCCTTGCATGTCGATGTCTTCTGGAGTTACCTTAGAAATTCTTAAAAGTTAGGCCTCGGTTTTAATACGTAAAAATAATGAGCCAGTAAACTTTAACCGGTGGCAGCTGCAAACATAGAAACGTTTCTATAGGTCCTTACTTCAAGACTCCACATCACGATACTATAAAAATTTATTGCGGACGAAATGCGATTTCAACTAAAGATTAGAATATCTAACTACTCTGTTCATTACCGACACAAAAATGCATACATTTTACATTACAACTTATTTACATGAGGAAATGAATGCTTACTAGTTTAAAGAATTGTACTATTCCTTGAAATTAAATAATGTATTCTGAACTGGATAAACAAGCATCTACTAGATGTTTAATTCTCATTCCGTATTCGATGCTTGCTGTTAACACAGAAGAATAATCGGAATACAATTTGAATTAAAGTACTTGTCAATAATTCATATATTCAGACCTCTCGCTTTCTTACCCAAAGAATAAACAATGACAGGAACATTTTGAAAAGTCCCGGTGGTTCGTTTCTATCTTATTTATGTGCAGATCTGTCCTATTAGCTGAATGAACTCAAAATAAAGAAAAACACATATAACGCATGGTTCCGATTTGCATTGACTAATGATTTTATAGATCGACCTATAGCATCTTCTGTTGAAAAAAAACGTTAGTTCCCTAAATTAAAAATAGGGATACTCAGCTCCCGCGTTCAGAAATAAACTATATAATGCTTTAAGTCCTAATTAATACAGCTTATTTCTTGCTTAATTCCCTGTGCTGGAATCGGTTACCGATATGATGAAAAATAAATGCATACCTTTCCTTGGCTTCTGCAGCTCGATCTCTCTGCCGTCTGTTTTTGAACCAGTTGCTAACTTGCGTGGTCGTAAGCCCCGTGGCCTCGGCTAACTCTCTTTTCTCCCGGGGGGAGGGATAGGGGTTGTGGGTGTACCATTCCCGCAAGACTCCCCTGGATTTCTCCTTAAAGCAGTAACTGGTTTCCTCGCCGTCCCAGATCGTGCGGGGCAGCGGGAATTTTCTGCGGACCCTGTACTTCCCCACCGCGCCCAGCGGTCTGCCCCTCAGCTTCTCCGCTTCCACGTAGTGCGCTTTCAGCCACAGCTGCTGCAGCTTGGGGTGGTTGTGCGGGGAGAACTGGTGGCTCTCCAGGATCTTGTAGAGCTCCCTGAAGTTCCCCCGATGGAAGGCCACCACAGCTTTGGCTTTGAGGACGCTCTCATTCTTGTGGAGGTGGTCGCAGGCGGGGAGAGACCAGAGGAAACGGCCCAGTCTTTCTAGGTTCCCCCCTTGTTGCAGCACTTCACACACGCACGCCACTTGCTCCTGGGTAAACCCGAAGGAAGGCAACATTGACATACTGTCTGGAGGCTGGCTTTTATTCCGAATACTATACGCGATATCCCCGTTATTTATGTTAAGAGCTGACCGAACGACCGTTAAGGTTTTGAATCGGTGTTTTTATTATTTTACAGATTCATACAATCCGGGTCGGCGATATCCACCTCAAACGCGCAACGGAGTTTTGGATGTTGATTGTCGGGACAATTTGTTCCTGTTCAAGTTATGTCAGGCTTAAAGAGCGCTGCGCGCCACGCTGATTGGCTGCCAGTCCGCCCTATACCCTGGCAGCAGAGCAGAACAAAGTTTGCAACTCCGTTTCCTCCCTGGAGGACGTCAGGGCTGAAACCGGAGCCCCTTCTACAGCGTTACCTGAGGGAGCAGGGGCACATCCACACTAATCAATTATTAGACTTTAAAAGCCATTTCCATTGCGATCTCCACCCATGCCCACTAATTTTGGTGAGCTTATATTTAATTACCCTACTTATTCCCGTGAATTATTAATGCATCGATAATCGAACGATGTGATTTATTGCAAGCTAATATATTACTGAATATTACTATCCTGCCTAATTTATTAGCAATAGTTATACAGCACATTTTACCATGCAGCAAAATTCATTGCTAAAGGCTCCTACCTTGTCACATACTGTACCCTATAAATGTTGCCCTATACAATCAAAAGGGGGTGCAGTGTGTATTAACGCCACTGGACATCTGAAGGGTCGTAGATTGGTTTTACCCATTAAACACCTTCTATCTTTTTCCGACAATGTAACAATTTCCGTCATTTTTCAGTGATTTTTTCCCCCGGGACACAGTTAAGGCCCCCGATTTGGAACAATCAGTTCTTCCATCATCAGGGATTAGCTGCCAGATGCAGAGCTGATAGCACGACACGCCAACGTAATAGCGTCTTTGTTAAGACACACCTTGGATCTGTTAATTCGAATACTAAATCTCTGGATTTCGAACAAACACACCTCAAACCGCATAATCAAACAAGTCGGGGTCATTATGGGCTTAATGTTGACGCTCTAAGAACGCAAACGCGAAGTTTTTAATGTTTAAGGTAAATCAAGGGATTAGAATCGTCATCGTAGTTCCGATCAAACTGCTGTAATCTAGAAGCTGCTGCCAGGTTACTTCCCCGTGTGAAATAAGGATGAAGGGTAATTGGGTGTCACGTGCTGGGGGAATGTTGATTTGTATTCTCCTGAGTCCAAAGATGCAACACTATAACGGAAATGAGCCTTTCGATCAAAATTTGGGGGTAGAACACCAAATCTTCGGAGATAATTACCCAGTGTGTTTATGAGTTAATTCATTAATGAAATCACTTCTTGTGGTTAAGTCCTGATGTTAATAAAAGGGTATTTATTTGTACTAAGAGCGTCTGATCTCAGGTTTTAACAGTGAACATGTTACTTTTACGAGTACAATATACTTTATCACACTTCAGCTTCTTTTTTAAAAGAGAATAAAGTATAATTATGGAAAAACACAAAAATCAGTCTTGGAAGAGGTCAACACAACAAGATCTTACAGTCCATGTCGAGTATATATTTTACTGCGCTTTCTTGCTTAGAAGCATTAAGGCAAAACTATGACATGCTTCTTCTAATTACTATTAGTATATTCGAAAAAAAATATTCGGAATTATTTATTTCCCTGTGTAATATGCGGGCAGCCTGTTCCACTATGTATAAAACAAAAAAACAACTGATTTCTCCCTTCTATTTTCTTTCTCAATACAGTGAAACATAAAACCGATCCATTAGTAAATGAATTCGGTGTTCTGTGAGCTCTTTGCAGTCCACGCAGTCGCTGTTTTAAAGAATAGATCACATTTCTCTATCTTCACCGAGATCTGCAACGTGACACCGCGGCGACGCAATGCAGACAGCCACTCACTCGGACTGCGGTGGTTCTTAATCGTTTTATTTCCAAAGCCTCTTAAAACCGATGGCGGTTTTGGAGACGTACTTTTTGTTTGTGTTTATTTTGAAATAAAGCAGAAATTTGCGTTTGATTAGATGCACGCTTTGCTTGCTTACTTGGTCATTAGTTAGGAATAAAGCGAAGCCTTAATTAGCGTCCGCGGTCGTCCCAGACACCTGTAAAAACAAACTGTCGATCTCTCGGGGGGACGGGGAACCTGGGGAGGATCCTAAGAGCGAATCTATTTAGTCTGTCGTTGATAGTACGATAAATTCACTCCATTCATAACAGCAATCCAGATGTGTTTTACTGAACTAGATATATGCTACATTTTACTTTTAATGAAAGAGTTCGGGTGCGAGAAAATGGCTGAGGTCTGTAATATATTTTTGTTTACAAAAATGAATCAGTTGTTTTTAATTTAATTATAGCGGATAAAGAAAATACAATAGTCTTTGGAAATCCTAAAACACTCATGGGAATACTAAGCAATTTGTTTTGTAATTATTCCATGGATAAACCAAACCCGAATAAAACAGGCATTTGTCATAATTGTTATTTACTTACAGCACGCCGTACTTTCAGTATTAACTGTTATTTCAGCTTGCTTACAGGTCTGTCTCTCCAATTAGTTTTAATAGACTGACTGCTTCGTTGAATTTAATCATCACACCAAACAAGGTTGTCATTAATTAGACAGATTTAACTTTTAACGATAATAACTATCACTTACAGTTTGCTACTCGAATTTCGAATCCTGGCGGTTAAACCGATTTATGCAGCGTGCTTTACATTAACGACACAATAAACTAATTATAAAAATATTTACGTGAGAGTGCGAGTAGGAATTTATTTCATCGGGACTTTTTTTCTTTATTCTGGCCAGGTAGAAATATCTGACAACATGCAGGCCTTGTACATTATACATTCAAGACAAGACCTGGTCAAAATAAATATATAGTGGTGTTTATAGAAAGGTAACAAAATGATCTTCGTTGTTATGGAACGCTGTTAGGCCTATATCAATGAAAATCACTTGACAGGCATTTTTCAATGAAAAAGCGTAAAGCCATAAGACAGTCCCGCAGTAACTTGTCGAAGAAAACGATGTTCTCGGCTCCTGACCATTACCGCGCAGGCTGGTCTGGTCTCTTAATCAATTCTAATGCAATAGCAACTGGGGTATATGATTAACGGCTCTCGGGTTACTGTAATGTCTCTACCATATTGCACCGCGCCTCCTCCTTTAACCCGAGAAGCCAAGGGGACGTGCCCGTCCTCGGGTCATGATTGTTTCAAGATGTGGACTCCCCTTCTGCCTCTGGGCGAGGACCGGCGAGGTCCCTGCTACTGAACACTACCCTGGCGAATGGCTGTCGTCAAAAAGGGAGGGAAGAAAACAACCACAAATACATACCAGGAAAGGACCCCACATAGATGTCAGCATTACTATAGAATTCGGCATCATATTTTTAAATGAGTAAATAATCAATTTGATACATACTAACCCTAAACAAACACAGTCTTAGCAGATGGGTTTCTAATATCAAAACGGCTATTTCAGCTGTTAGCGCGAACAATGTACGCATTGTTATAGGCTATGTTAAAACTATACGTGTTCATTTCCAGTACTGTGCTTCTAAAGGCCGTTGCATCTCTTCTAACTCTCTGGGACAGCATCAGTTTTGTGTGACTGTTGCCCAGTAAACTTGACGTTACATATGTAATGTATTTTCAGATTTATAAGAGTTAAAATATAGATAGGCTACGTGTGTGTTCCTCACTCTGACCGTTTCATAGCAGATTGCGCATTTCTCAACAAAAAAAAAACACCCATGTAGCCCATCAGACAACTGAATTTTGTTTCGCTTATAACTGCTGTGCTTTTAGAGTGATTTAGGAACCCGAATACATGTATAAATGTGTACAGTAAAAATACACAAATTAAATATTTAATCTGGATGTACTTTATTACCTCTAACTCAGTGGTGTACATAACACGGCGCACTTTCAGCAGAGATATAATTTACTACTATTTCTGTACGCACTTAGTTTGCACCAGTCCGGTATAAGAATCCATTAGTAATCACTTAAAGTACAGTGTTTTGAACGCAAAGAGTATCCCCAAACAAAACAAACGATTGATTTAAACGAGTTAAATGGAATCAGATTATCAACTTAACGTAATTTCCTGACATGGTTAGAGAAAGGGCGCTTGTTTAAGAGCGAAGCAATTATCCCCCCTTACAAATCATTAATGTTTATGACAGTTGTTTTCTTTGCTCTCAAAACCACTCATACGCGTATGTCTCAGTGTAGTAGTGGTAGAGTGCCGGAAGCTCAAGTAATTCGAAATTAAATTATGGTATGCTAACTAGAATGAAAAACTGTAGCCTACATTTATTTGTGGATGATAAAATATGCTTCTTTGTCAACATTTTACCAAGCAACGCAGTCTTTTTGTATAGACTGCAAGAACGGACGTCCAAATATAGGGCATTATTTTACCAACCAGTCCAGGATATAATACTTACATGTTATCATATTATTAAATGTGCCCATCGCAGACGAACACTGAAATCGGTACATTCCGGGTACCGAGCGATGTTTTCGAAATCAGGCGCATGAAACGCGCACCTTTACCACCAAATGTGGCTTGGCAGAAAGAGGGCGCCAGTTAATTAACTACAAAGGGCTACGCGTATGTTTTCATACGCTTAAATACCGATGAGTTCATTTTCTTAAAATATTATTTCAAATTATTTATATTTGCTTTTAAAAGTATGGACGGTTACTATTTGTTATTAAAGCCTTTGCAGAAGGTTGATCGTTTTAATTACCTAGTAGCTCAATGAATGTAGACTGAACAGCCAAGCCAAAACTGAACTGAAAAAATGTAACATTTTTTTTTCCTGATCAGCATAAAATTGAGAAAAAATGTGAGTAGTGGAAACCGGACAGGTGGTTTTTGGTATGACGAAAGAAGCTGTCAAGCTCAGACGGCTCTCAGACAAAGTAAAACTCCTCAAAAGTCATCGGAGAATCTTATCTCAGTCGCTCAGGTTACAAAGTGCGGCCCTGTTCCGCTGAATACCACTTGTCCGGTGCGCTGTGGCGGCCAGGCGGCCCTCCAGCTGTTAGTTTTGGTTCTCCCGCCTCTCCCATTACATCGCAATACAGTAGGCCGAGGGTCTGGACGCTGCGGTCGCACTCCTCCACCCCCCGCTGTCTTTTCCATATACATTAAAGTACTGCTGCGCGTCCAATCCAAGACATGATTCCCGTCCGCGCTTTTAACGCAGAAGGACATGTGTTACGCATTGAACAAACGAAGCGCAAACGATTACCATTACCTTTTCATCTGACAGGCGCCATGCGCTTTTCAGTTCTGAAAACAGCTCAATTACGGAGAGCCCGAATGAAAAATGTTTAATAAAGCCAGGTGGAAAAGTTGAAGTAATCCCATTGACCCTGTCCATGCTCCAGAAGCATATTGCTGCGATATGCCGCCAATGACAGCGTCCCTCCCCGCTGCCGTGTCTGACCTATATGACCGTGCTCTACCTATTCCAGGTATGTGCTCTGGTCATTGCTGTGGGGCTGAACTTTCTTTTCCGTTATTATTTTTTTATTTAGATATTTTTAAATTAAGATATACATAAATGACATTATATTATATTTATTTTGAGGTTGGAGGATGTCAAACTGCTGTTATTATTACACCCACTCCGGTCAGTTAGAAAACATAGTCTGCTTGAAAAACAACATATCCAGCTATTTTCGGGATTTACACACGGACGCTTTCGGCCAGTCAGAAGAGGAAGCTTGTAAATTTTCTGCAGCGGTCGGCATGGAACGGTCCACCCTGCTGTTGCCAAGAAATATGTTTAAGCAATAAAAGCTCATAAAATGACTATTTTTCTTTCTCTCCGTCGACCCTTTTGGAGATCCAATTTATTTCACGCCATTGAAGCCGTCAGCAGATATTGCTCCGCAAAAGCGGTCGCCGATCGCAGCAAAGACCGATGGTACGAGTGTGGGAAAAGGTAACTAGGTGAACCCGGACTTGCGTCGGATAGACAATCAGCACCAGCATCCGCTAATCCGGTTTCCATTACGCTTCGAGAGCCGCAGGGCGCATTTTTCTCTAATCGATTTCCTAACCGGCATATTGTGAAGGGTAGCAGGTTGATAGATTTTAAACGAAAAGGGTAGGCTGCGTTTTACTGGCAGCATTCTCCTTCGGGAGGATCCGTCCTGGAGCAGCGGTGGGTCTTCGATCGGGCGCGGAATCTGGTGAACCCCGACCCTCATTAGTGTGACGCGAAGCGCCGGAGCGCCCCTCTCCCCAGGTCAAGTTACGCGCAGCTCGCCGTCTGCTGCCCAACATTAAATGTCAGCTTTGAAATTTGCAGAAGGTCAGAGGTGACCTTCTTTAATAAGCTATTTTCTGGGGGTTCCTTTTTAACTGTGCGACTGTGCGTGTTTTATTGTGAACCACTTTCTAAAGAGGACAGAAAGTACACATCTGGTTGTTTTAGAGGGAAATTTCCTACCTGCAGGTTCCTGGTCAGGCATCAATACTGAGTACCGAATATAGGAAAGATGATAACTTTGAAATGTGTCAATTGAAACAAATATTCCTTGGAAAGATATGAACTAGACTGTTACCATATGTCTGAAAGTGATACACTGGATTTGTACACATACACTAATCTGCCGTCAGATATACACTTCAAAGGGAGAGTAAGCAGGCTCATAGACCTATAAGGAGTATGCATTAATAGTTTTACTATTTTTAGTCCCTGCGTATACACAGACACGTGTGATGTTGCAGGTGGGCTGTCCATTTAGGCTATCATAAGATCACCCCTGCCGACTCCCTCCTTGCCCCAGGGCCTCACATCTTAGATCTGCTGCGTGAACCGTCTTTGTTGAGAACCTAACAATGCTGTTTTCTACCTCTTTAATAATGCAGGCCGGCTCCACTTGATACCTGGCAATCAGCTTCTCTAATGACTGCGGTGACAGGGTCACCTGCACCCACGTAACAGTAGCCAGGTTAACGGCATTCAGCGGGCAGTGACGTGCAGGGTCACGGGCCCTGCCATCAAGAACTCTTCCCACGGCTGGGATCTTGTTAGTTTGTCGTGGGAGGGAATGGGACCGAGCCAAGGGACACCCACCTGGCATTTGCGGTCAGGCAAGAGCGGCACAGGTAACTGTGTATCTGCAAGGTGGAGGGCACCACTGCCTCATGTCATCTTCAGCAGTGACCCCCCACCCCTCATGTTCCACACAGTAACCCAGGGAAACCAGCACACTGTGGGCCAGCAAGGCCCTTAGGCAAGAGCCCCTATAGACCTCCTGTACAGAACCTCTGGAAATCTCATAGCTGTTTATTTGAGTTACAGGCTGAGATGTGAATAAGGGTCTTAATGAAATCCAGGTTACCAGGCATGTGCAAACGATCACTGCAAAGGCACATGCAAACGATCACTGCAAAGTCTAGAGCAGGGCCTGGACTGGATGAATGCGTACTTGTTAGAACCAAGCAACCAGAAGTTTCAGTCGAAACCCCCTGAATCAGGGAGGTGGGGCCCTGGACTCACCAGGACACATTTTTACATTCATACATGATTGACTCAGTCCAGAAACCAGACATAAGTTTCAACACTGAATATAAGTAAAGTAGATTCATTTGAAGCCAGGGAACGCTCTGCAAGGAAATGGTTTTTCACAAAAAAAATAACTATAGTAAAATGTAACTTCTTCCCAAAACACTTTAAACATACCTAAGAAAAACAAAGGCATTAGCAATTTTTTCTGTACGTATAAATATAAAGTTTTAATGGGAGTATGGAATCTAGAAAAATAAGTTCACATAATTTCAGGATACAAACTGCCAACTCAGGCTTAAAAACTGCCAGTACAGTTTACAGGTATATTGCCCTTCTTTGGTGTGGTTAAATGGAGAAAGTTCATCATGGTGAGGGAAACATTACCTATTCAGTGGAGAATGTACACCTTATTTACTAACAGGGCAACAGAAGGCACATGTCAGGCACAAGTCAGGACACACTGATGTCTCACCATGCAATGAAGCAGCAGAAATCCCCCCTGGTAGAACACATCAGGCCAGATGGGCAGAAGAAGGTCTGCGAATCAAGCATGCCTTTCCCCTCCCCAAAGCACTTCACAGTCACTCTTCTCAGAATAATTAAAAGTAAAAAAAATACATTTACATATGTGCTTGTTCCAGATTTTATACAATTAAAGGAGTGATAGCAATTAAAAACCCATCAGGACACTGTACCTCCCTCTGGTACAGCTGCGTATTAAACCACGGCTCGGAGAGCTCTGACTACATCGCAAGCGGTTATCACGTGTATACAGATCGCAGGGTCAAAGGTCAAGGATCACTCAGTACATTCTACTGCACACGTGCAGTTGGTATAGTGCAAGTTGGTGACACGTTTGAAAGATTCTGCTGCGGGTGGGGGAGGGAAGAAAGGCACATTTGTTTATGTATGATTGCAGCAGCAATATTCTTCACGGCAAGATTTGGTGACATTCTGGAAAGAAGGCTTGAGAGCTAAAGCTGCTGAACCTCTGCGTATCACCTTAGAAGACCAGACGACATACAACTCCTCCTGTTTTCCGTTTGCTGTGGCAAACACCCCAATGCTACATGAGCTTCTGAAAGATCTTGATGACAGTGGGTTCAGAGGGAGGGCTGGTCACAAGTTCAGTACCTGCTTTTTCTAAACCCAATCCAGCAGGATGAGGTAAGCATCATTAGGGAGTGGTTGACGGCAAACCAGAATTTTTGTTCACATTCATGCAAGTACCTTATATCCAAAAGCAGAGTGTGTACTTCTCTCTTTTTGGAAAAAACTATAGGTTTTGGTTGGAACAAATTTCTTGAAGCAAACATAGGTTGAGTGCATTCTTCTGAGCTGTGATTGGGTCACTCATTAAAGGCACTGGCAAATAATTTAACACGCAAAATGGGAAATAAAACATACTGAAATAACACAGTTGCACACAATGTACCTACTGAGGTGGGCAGGTCAAAGGTCACCTATGTCCTCATCCATTTGCACATTTTGCAGCTTGGCCAGTTCCTTTCCTTCCGACTCCATCTCATTGCACATGACCTGTACGATGTCGCCCACGCCGGTCCCACCTACTTTGTCCTCGGCGATTGACAGGAAGTTGCCGCTCAGGCTGGGAGTGAGTGGATGCGTGGCGGGTGGCAATGGGCTATGGCTTCCATAGTCTGAGGGGAGTAGGTGATGGTGTGTCGGGGCAGTCTGGGCTGCCGGGGTGGAACTGACAGACAGCACAATATACCCCCCAGAATCAGAGCTGGAGGAACTGACAGGGGGGGCCTGGCTGGTGGGCAGGGCCTGGGTGCAGTTCAAGGGGGTAGAAGGGTAGCCAAGGGGGCTGCCATGGTCCAGGTGCAGCTCAGCTGGATAGGAAAAGGCCCCTCCCTCCAGGGGCTCCTGCTTAACTACACTGGCCATGCTGTGGAGCGGAGCCAAGACCACCTTGTCCTGTTGCTGTTGTTGGAGTGGAAAGGAGTCAGTGCTGCCTGGTGACCCAGCACCTGCGGGAGGGGGGGGGGGGGGTGGGGGCGGCACACGCCATCAGCAAAACCGGGTCGTGTAGCGGGGAAGCCCCCCCCCCCAACACCCACACGTGCGGGGGACGGCCGGGACGGGCGCGCGAAGCAGGCCGGGGGCAGAG
>JAODKC010000028.1:14803690-14831956 GCA_026777985.1 Mormyrops attenuatus
CCCCCCC
Organism: Mormyrops attenuatus; assembly: GCA_026777985.1. Lineage (NCBI taxonomy): Eukaryota > Metazoa > Chordata > Actinopteri > Osteoglossiformes > Mormyridae > Mormyrops > Mormyrops attenuatus. Next base: position 14,803,698 of record JAODKC010000028.1, read on the forward strand.
CCCCCCCCCCCCCGCCCCGCCCCCCCCCCCCCCCCCCCCCCCCGGCACACGCCATCAGCAATACCTCTTCGTGTAGCTGGGAAGCCCCCCCCCCCAACACACACACTTGCGTCTAAAGGCAGGCAAGAGCGCTCAAATCAGGCAGGTAGCAGAGGCCCTTTAAGAATGAGCTTCTTTGTTTAATCTGCACAGTACCCATGCCATGCCATTCCATCATCCCCCCAACCCTGACTGAATCTCCCATAATGCCAAGCAGCAGATCAGACTCCTGGGGACCGGCATCAGCCAATGGACTCCCGGCGGACGGGACGCTGACTGGCACAGCCGCTCTCTCTCTGCCCTGTGTCTCACCCCCCTATCTCAGATACACCCACCCAGCACCCCACCCTGGGGTCACGCTGGTCACAACACAAAACAGCGCCATTTGAAGGAAATTAACATTGTTCCAGAGTCTCACTTAGGAACCCGTAACCAAACCTCAATGCCCCCCCCTGCCTGGGACATGTATTTATTTAAATTTTAAGAAAGAAAAGGAAAACGTAATGTCTGTTCTGTGTCGGACTGCCCCATGTGGCTCTCTTAAATCAAACACCCGGCAGTGGGGAGTTTCAGGTTTTATGTGACTCGTAAATCAGATATTAAAAGAATGATGAATAAATGAGCACTGAGCTGAGGCTGGAAGAGGGCAGGCAAACCTGCCATTACAGACACAGCTATAAAACGCAGAGATCTTCTGGCCTCGGTTCATCTGGGGGGCAGGAGAACAACACAGGCCCCTGGCCTCTTGGCACCCTGCCCCCTTTGGCACCGAGCGTAACTGCACTGCGACACAAACTATTGTACCCCTCTGCTGGCCAACCTCACCTGCAGCTAGGGCCTCTGTCAGCAGGCTCTAAGGGAGTCTGAAAACAGAAGACAATGCGTGTACTAGAAAATACACTAATTAGTGCCACCCTGGCTAGTAAAGGCCAGACTACTTGCTGGGGGGTCTATATCTGACCTAGTTAATCATAATTGACTAATGGGCACAGATGACTTTATCTCAACCTGTCTTGATGATGAGATAAGATCATGAGAAAGAGCTGGGCTTTATCTAAAATGCTACCCATCTGCTAGAAGGCTGAAGTGGGGGTCGTGAAGGAGAACCTACCATGTGGAAGTGCTGTGGAGACCGGGGGCAGCTGCAGGACCGGGAGGCCCACACTGCCGCCATCAGCATCAGGCATGTGAAGCTGGCCGTAAGCGCTGGGTGGAAGGTGCCCGGCTGGGCTGGGCAGGCTCAGGACGGAGGACAGGCCGTTCTGCTGGGCCAGCGGCTGCACTGGTTCCAACTTAATCTCCGAGCTACTCGCACATCCAGGGAAAGCGGAGTAGGCCTGGGTGAAGCCCGCAGCCAGCCCGCTCAGTGCCTTTTCCTGGACGGAGTGCAGCGACGCTTCCCCGTCTATGGAAGTCCGTAGAGGGTTGAAGGCCAGGGTCTGGGCACCCAGGTTGAGGCCATTGAATAGGACGCCGCCAGGGGCCTGGATATAGGAACTACCGTTGTGGAAGACGGCGGCAGGGTTGCTAGTCACCAGGCTCCCGTTGAAGACCATGGCTCCGCCAGTGCTGGGGGGCATTTTAACGTTCCCCACCTGCTGGATGACTAGGCCACCATCCAGGGCAGCACCCATAGGGATGGTGCCGAGAGCCAACGCCCCTTCCGGGGAGCTGGAGAGCGGGCGAGGGGACAGGTCGTCCTGGCCCTTGCTGGACTCATCTTCTGTGCTGTGATTACCATCAGATTCACTAGAAAGAGAGAAGAGGCGCAGAGATAAATGAAGGGTGAGGCTTTACCTTAACTGCACCTTCATAATGCATTCATAGAACATTCATAAGCAGTGTGTAAGAATACCTAAGCATCCTGGCACACCTTAACAGCTTTAATATACATTAATAGCAAACATTATATAATAACAACAAACATTATAATAGTATAATGTTTGTTATTAATGTATATTAAAGCTGTTGAAGTATGTTAGGGTGTTACAGTATACTTCCAAACTGCTTATGAATGTTTTGTGAATGCCTTATGAATATGTTATAAAGGTGCACCGAATGTTCTACAAATGATTATAAAGGCATCGCAAAAGTGCAGTTAATGTAAAGTGTTTCCAAATAAAGTGTAGTGGGATTAAGGACAAAAAGGAAGCAGTCCCAATATGCACAAAGCCCTCTTAAATAAAAGTATTCAAAATGGTAGATAATCACAAGGAGACAGTGTCCAGTGACGCTGCATTGCTCCACAGATGGGCAGCACATTACTGACTTGTGTTTTAGCTGCTTTTGTTTGTTCTTTAATTAATCATGCATTCTGTATTTGTGTTTAAAGTCTATGCAAGTACTCATTCAGTTCCAATTCTGTGCTGCACCTGTGGTTCGTAAAATGTGTGAATTGTTTAAAGATTTCGGAGCAGCTGGAGAAACACCCAACATCCCATTCAAGCCAAGCTTAGAAATAACAGAACTCAGACACAGTCATACGAGCCCAGAAGTGGCAGGATAATTTAAAACACTTCAGCCACCATAGTTATCTGTAGTGAAACACTTCACAGCAGGGTAACCAGCTGCCAACATACTCCAGGCCAATTTATATATAAAAGTCGACTTCGCTAGAAATGACTAGACGGGAAACTGTTAAAAAAAAAAAAAAAAAAAAGTTGAGAAAACATCAGGCCGCCCCCCGCCAATCATCTCATAAATCGTCGCTAAATCAAATTTAAGTTGTAAGAGAAATGCTACCAACCCGGTAGGAGATCCCGGCAAAAGGATGCATTTGATGAGCAGTAACGTGCTGAGTCAAAAGGCTCTTCCGACAACACTTCACCTTTTAGGGGGTGGTGAAACCCGCACGCCAAAGACGTTTACCCCATGGTGAGCGGGCTGGATTATAACCCTCATAGCTGTCAAAGTTAATCCGTTCCAGACCGCTCCCGACCAGGAAGCCTGCGACCATCCGCGCCACCATTTGGCACAATAAACTACCCAGTGACAAATGCCCCCACGGCTTCGGCACAAATGGCCGGGGTATTTGTGGCCCTGTCTTCCGTCAGGAAGTCGGGGGAACACCAACAATTCCCTCAATTTTCTGTAAATCCAGGTGGCAAAATATGACCAAATAAAATTATTCAATGGCATTATTCACAATTGCAATTTATATATAGTTAAATTATTTCTGCAAGAAGGTAGGCTATAATATGAAAATACAACGACGGAATCTCAGAGGATTTAAATTAAACAGAGGGATCTTTTCCACACCATAAATTTTGTCGATGAGTCAAACAGCTGAAGGTCCGTCACAAAAACCAACGCAAAGGCGTTAAACAAAAAGCGGCGCTACACTCGGCAGCGCTCCCGCTTTATCTGCCCGGGTAATTCCCTTCACAGATATACAGGTGGGGTACGATCATCTTGCTCTTTTGCTCCAGAAAGGCGCTGCTTTGACTCCCCTTTCTATTTTCTTACACGGGACGTTCACTTTATTACAAAAACGTCCTTCAGAATCAGAATGCCTTTGAGCGGTTAATGACATCAGCCTATGGGGGAGGGGGACTGTCTGTTGAAGAGGTCACCTCCACCAGGTGCGTGCGAGTGTTATTTTCAGAGAATGGAAAAAAGAGAAAAGAAATAAAGATATGGGGGGGGGGGGGAGAGAGAGCATGAATGTCCCTTTGCAAAGAGGGTCCGCAAATCTTTTAATGAACTACTGAAGGGTGGTTTTCGGATCCCTCCCAGTTAAGAGGAAAAGTAAACAGCCTAAGTGATTTATGTGGTGAGCCAAAGCAGGGTATTCAATGGATTCTAAACACACTCCCAAAGTAAACACACATGCACACACGGTAAAACAATAGGTCGTGGAAATGTTAATGTCGCTTGAGCAGCTTACCCTTAAAGTTGTTAAAATAAATAGTAGCCTATATACTTCAGGTCAGTTGAAATGAGTATTCTATATTACTAGTGACAAATGCAAATAGGCTTAAAATGACAAAAATAAAACTAAATATTTAAACGCGATTTCACCATCAGTTTAGACTAGCTATAAAAGTTCAGTATAGTTATTCTTGCAGTTAATATTTTGTGTGTTATAACTCCGGTACAGCTTTTGTACATGTGTTCAAATTGCAAATGAAACTTGACCTGAATGGGGACAGCTTCATATTTCAAAACATTAGCGCCGAGCACCCGGCACACTATTCCTTTGGGTTTAGCTCTGTAAATGATTAACGATGTCAATTCATACACTATGGACAGCACGTATCACGCCGGCCACTAAAGACGAACTGACCGGGCAAGAAGCAGCTCCAGGTGAAACACACACGCAGTGCCGCAAATGAAATCCCGCAGACTGTATAACAATTTACTGTTAAACCAACACCTGGAATGATTAATTTTGACATTTTAAAACAATAAACTTTTGCGTATCATTGCAAAAATAAACGCTACACACAAAGTGACATACCGTGAGCGAACAACTCACCTTTTTGACTGCGCTTCAGAAGGATTCCTATCCCTCTGTCTGCGATTTTTAAACCAGTTGCTAACCTGAGTCAGGGAAAGCCCTGTGATTTTGGCGAGATTGCGCTTCTCGGCAGGAGAGGGGTACCTATTCTGCTTGTATAATTCTTTCAGCGCGTTCCTGGACCGTTCTTTAAAACAGTACACCGTCTCTTCCCCGTCCCAGATAGTTCGAGGCAGCGGGTATTTCCTACGAAGGCGATATTTGTCCACTGCACCGAGGGGTCTCCCTCGAGCCTTCTCCGCCTCAGTGTACCGTGCCTTGTACCAAAGGTCCTGCAGCGAAGAGTGATTGGACGGGCTGAAGCTGTGGTTCTCTAGAATACTATACAGTTCCTGATACCGAGCCTGATGGAAAGCCACCAGAGCTTGTGCTTTTAAAATGCTCTCGTTGCCACGTAGCAAGTCACTCTGTGGTAAAGACCATAAAAACCTGGATAGGCGATCCACGTTGCCCCCCTGCTGGAGCGCTTCACAGACGCACGCCACTTGCTCCGGTGAAAAGGCTAGTGAGGAGGGAGCGCTCACGAGAAGTTCACTGTGGACTGCATCTGCAGCTGAAGTCGCATGCTCCATAGACAACTCCGCAGTGTCCAAGGCTAGGAGCTTAATGCTTCCCCGTTTATCTGCCGTAACATTTTCCTTCTTTATTTCATTTGTAATTATGACCTCGCTGGAGGAAGAAGACATTTTTTCAATGCTTCCTGGTAAGTCACTCCTCCTGGTTTCGGCAGTCTTTAGCCGATCAGGTTTCTGCTTGCCATACAAGCGCGATCGGATATCTGGCGACAGCTGTGAACGGATAGGTCCTTTCTTCTCCCCTGCTTGTAATGTGAATTTTACTCGGCAAACTGTAGCAGGAAGGGGGCAATAGGGTCTGCTTGCAGGAGTGCAGTCTTATTGGCCACACAAGGCTCTGCGGGGGAGGAGCGAGCGAGATCTTAGGCAAATGTTTTCACTCAGACTGTCAGTCAAATACTCCGCACAATGGTTTACCTGCGCAAGGTGAACTAGCCGGGGTCTTTTGTCTGCAGCGTTGCGCGCTGCGTAAGCAGTAACCCTTCGCCTCTCATATACCAAAACAGAAAAAAATCATTGACCGATACCACAAATACAACAAACAAATCGAACGAACTATTCGAAAAATCTCATTCGTATTTTCAAATGAGACACCACAAAATAATACAAGAGATAAAACAAAATGACCATGTCAATTATTTGTTTCTGAATTATTATACTTCATTTTAACTATAGTAGCATATATTATATTTATGTATAGTCATAATGATATTATTTATATTGTACTTGACACATGCTGTAAATTTAAGCAATATTTCCGAAGAGGCTGCATATTGCAATTATTTCCCAGAACAAGTGTTGCAAAAACTCTTGTATTGTTGTCCCAGAACAAGTGTTGCAAAAAACTGTATTGTTGGATAAAACGTGTAAGAGTCAGGTCAGTAGAATGAATTCTAAAGGTGACGATACGCTGGGCAACTTTTTTTTAGGAAAGTTAACTGTTCAAGAACTTTCCCATTGATACTCGGCAACAAATTTCTATTCGAAAAACTTTAATCGGAAGTGAGCAACATTTCGCGATCATCCAGATCCAGATGATTTTGTCTCACCTGGTTTGCAGCTGCCCGGAAACATAGCTCAAAAAGTTGTCCTGTCTACCGTCACCTTTAGTGTTGAACTTAATCAGATATCGCTTCGACGTGTATCCAGCTATATAAAATAAAGTGATACTTTTAAAAACGAAGGTTACCAGTTATGTACACCCTTCGGATGAAAGCGTCTATAAATCCGTGATAAAACTATAAGAAAGCATATGTATGAATGTATACGTGTCAGGATTCTGTGCCATCTGTGTCATACGGCAGCCTATATTAACTATGTTGTATACTATTTACGTAACGACAGGAAAAACCGTCTTTATATAGTGACATATTTCTGATAAACAAAACTGGGTCGTTTAAATGAAAATGCACCACACTTTCTTTGTTACTCGTGCCAGTTAGTGAATTTATTGTTTACGATCAGACGTTGAGAAACGCTGCGTATGATAAATGAACTGTGCGAAGTCATAGGAACAAAAAACTAGGAACGATTCATCCTTCCGTGTTTGTTGCACGGAACTTTTATGCAGAGAAACCGTTATTCGAGTCTCATTGACGATTTGTTAATAGACGTATAGCGAAAATATTAAGTGTATCGAGGGATAAAATATATGGTTACTGCAAATATGGACGACCAGGGGTGCCCGCGATGCAAGACAACTAAATACAGGAACCCATCACTGAAACTGATGGTGAACGTCTGCGGTCACACGCTGTAAGTGTGTGTAAGCTTTTAATGGAACGTTCCAATATAGCTAAGTTTTGTGTAGCAGCGGTTTCAGTAGATACAATAAGTTTTCCTCTGATCCGTCTCACGTTTTCATCACTTATTGTAAACAAATATCTCGTCTCCAATTCAGTCGTATATGTGGTTGGTACTAATAATATAGTGTTTGCAAGTATCGTTAGCTTGCTACATGCGTGTCATAAAATTGTCACCAGTCCTTAAACCCACTAAAACATTTTCTTAAAATGCATATAAGGAGTATATCCAAAGTAGTGTTGAAACATCAGTCACCTACCATGTTCAGTGGGTAGTGAAAATTTAGCGGATTGTAGCACAAAGCTGATTGTCTTTATGTGTATTTCTCTTCATACTTGAACCACATGTAAGTTTACAGAAAGCCTTACTGGTTGCATTTAACGCTGGGTGCTATGTTATAGGTGGGTGACGACATGTCGATCCAGAGTTAGTTTTTGTATAATTCGTAAGCAGGAACATTCAACGCGAGCTGCATGACTTGCCGGCTAAGATAACGTAAACACAATAAAGCCCCCCTCCCCAATAAAAAAACTGGGGCCACTGGTAATTAAGTCGCCATGTTTTGGGCCGTTATATGTTTATATAGTTCTGCAGTCTTCATACTAACCCACTCGATTAATGTCTCTCTCCCGGAATTATTCAGCCAGCCCTTATATTCATTCTTATGCCCTCTGGATGTCCTTGTTGATATGTGCCTTTCCACTATTATCTTGACTGTCTGTATCCTCTGTTTGTGATCTACCTGTCTGCCATACCATCAACATCGTTCTGTCTGAATCTGCATCTGCTGAGCTGACAACTGGCGAGTCGTCTGAAGCTCTTCCAGTTTAGGGTGCCGTGTGGGATGACTGACATCTAAAATTAAACGGACTGAGCCCTGGCTGTAACCGCCCCTCTTTGTCTGTTACCTCCGCACAATGACATGCCCAGATGTCCTTTTGGCATTTTGGCCCATAATGGCAGCGGGTGCCATTATTGTACCATATTCTTCACCCACCTTATGTTGTGGCTGGGCTTTGAGGTGTCAAATTACATAACAGAGTTTTGAGAGTTATTTGGAAATCCTGTATTTCACTTTGTTGTCCTTTCTGTGTTCAGGCTCCTGTTGTTCATGCACTCTGATTGTTCTCAAGCAAGGACTAGTGTGCATTCTCTCCTGTCTTTATGCTGGTTTTTGTGTGCGTGCGCAGGTTCGCGTGTATGTGCGCATGTGAGTGTGCATGCATGTGATTTCTTGTGTGGGTATGGAGGGTGGTGTCCAGCCTGCAGGGGCTCTGGTGTGCTGAGCTTGGCCACAGTACCTTTATCACCTTGCTGACAGCTGCAGATGAGAAGATTAGAGCTGGCCAACTGGGGATGGAGACCAGGCCCCACCTAGAGATAAGCTGCTCACCTGTGGGAACAGCAGAACAGCCCGAGGGGGCCTTTTTGCTTCAGGATACTGATAGGCAGTGTGAGAGATACAGTGTGTACTGACTAATATAATATCCTCCAGGTACTTTGGGGCTTTTGAAGGTGCCAGGCACTGTACAGTGGGGGAGGTGCTTCTCTCTCTCTCTCACACACACACACACACACAATACTCCCAAGGTAGACTGTATAGTAAGAGAGCTGATTAAGCACTGCTGTGCATCTACCCCGTGACTAATGTTTCCCTCACAGGCACCCGTTTGTTCATTTGCTCCCCTCTTGTGACATGCGTACTGCCTCTGGAGAAACAGAGAGAGGCGGAACACACCACACCATGTAAGATAATGCTAGGCATATGCCCCGTGCTGTCCACTTCAATTGGCTCTTTGTGGGCCCTTTGGGGACATTTCAGGGGGTTCCATATGCTGGGCCCGGTGGACCCTCCTGAAGCCTGGGGCTAGAGTGGAACATCTGCCCCACTGCTTCAGCACAAAGGAGCCTTACTTCCATCAGCCAGCCCCTACCCATGCTTCACTTGCCAGAGGGGAACGAGGGTGGGCCTGTCTCAATACCCCCTCGTGTGTGTGAACAGGTGCATGTGTACTGACCCATTCCAGTTTGCGATTTGCTGAGGAGGAATGAAGGTCATCCCTCCAATTGTCTCAGTTCATCTCAGCTTTGGTGTCTTTATTGCAGTCTAATTCAACAATGTAAAGCTGATGTAGTTACTTAGTGTCTTTTTAAATGTTTTACAGAGTAGGTTCCCGCGCCTGTACGTCGGAGTCGCAGGGCAAATGAGTTGATGCTAAACTTTTGGAATTAAGTGCTATAGGATTAACTAGATTAGTAAATTGTCCATTTTCTTCATTTCCGATTACTCTTCATGTGAGGGAGATAAATGCTGTTTGTACTGTCTTTAAAGTTCACCATAGGATTTAGAGTGATTGATGTTTAATGCAAAGGTGTGTTGAGTTGCCCTGGGGATGGTTGTTTGAGCGCTTTGGCTCTCTGCGTTTTTAGTGGCTTCGCATTGGTGGGTGACAGTAATTAGTGGTAAGCATTGTTACCACTGTCCATCAGTCAGAACCTCCTCCCCACTAATGACAGCTGTAGGAGACAGACACCGTTGTCTTATTGTCTCCATGGTGATCTCCTTCAAAACCCATAAATTCATAGTGCTTGTTTGTTTCCTCCAATACATGCGGTGGAACATCCAAGTCCCTGAAACAGTATTGAATGTTATTGACATCTGTTATTGCGGTTTAATCTGTAACTTTTTGGTAATAACTTCATTTATGAGTTATGAGTGCATTGCTTTCACCAGAAAATGCTTTACCTTAAGTACTGATTATTCTTCTAAAAACTGCCCAGCTACATGTTAAATTGCCGTACTTTATATTGTGCTTTTGAAGTTTGACAATTGTGCCATTGATTTATGCTAGCCTGTATTACTGAAAGGGCTTGAGTATTCCATAAATGCTATAAGGTGAGTCTTGCTGTTCCTCCTCTTTAGGTCTGTTTCGGAGGTTGGCTCTGGAAGCATGGCACCTCTAAAAGCATCTCCAGTGTCCTTGTGATTGATGAGGGCTTTAATAATATAGCTGAAAAGTAAGAATGAGACCTTACTGACAACTACATTGTCAGTAAGGTGATAGCCTCATAATTGTTTGCGCCAAGTGTTTCAATACGTACCTGGTAGTTTGTGTATGTCCCCGATGTACATTGGTATGCATTTTTAAAAGTGTGTTTTCCTGTTAAACAGGTGTGAAAGCTGTGTGGATATGCTCTTTGTGCGCGGTTCGGGGAACTGCGTGCAGTGCGATACACCCCTTAGGAAAAGTAACTTCCGCGTGCAACTCTTCGAGGACCCAGGCGTGGACAAGGAGGTGGAGATCCGAAAAAAAGTACTGAAGATGTAAGTTTCGGGGGAAAGGAGGTTCAGGACTGGGTGGGACTGTATTCCTCTTGCCTGTTAAGCTGCCTTTGTCTCGGTAATGAGGGTGTGTGTTTTGTATACAAACTCCTCCCTCAGTGGCCCCCCAGGTGTGGCAGAGCCCTGCAGACTGTAAACAGCAGCGGAGGCTCTTTACCTGCCAGATTCTCCTCCCTCCCCACCCTGGCCTTTCATGTCTGCTTCCTGTTATTGTAGGTGGCACATTGCCAGAGATGGGCAGCAGCTCAAAGCCATGCCTTATTTACCTTTGCCATACATGAAAGGGCAAAATATGGGCAGGAGAATAGTTCTGCACATTCTTTGATAAAATTGTGTCACCAAGGAAAAGGTGAATCTAAGGACAATTGTAAGGGCTCACATTTTTCATAATAGAATAACTGTTACAGACCAGCAGCTTGCATTCTGCCTGTGTTTGTTTGTTCTGTCTCTTTTAGCAGATCCAACTGGTGTGGTTAGATTTTTGTGGTTTCCTTAATTCTTCATCGCCCTAATTAAACAAAGCGCTGCACTTTCTGCCTTTACGGTACTATTAGAATCTTTGCAAATAGTAAAATTCTGGCTGGAAGTCCTATTTTGCTGCTTTTTGCATATTGGATGGTCTTTGTAAAATCAGCATAATGAAAAGCAAAGGTGGGAGGGAAAGAGGAGGACAGTTGGATGTTTATGATGGCAGTTGGCCATGTTTTAATGTTCAGGCCTAACACCAGCTTTGTCTTGTGCAGCTACAATAAGAGGGACATGGACTTCCCCAGCCTGAAGGAATATAACGATTACCTGGAGCAAGTGGAGGATATTGGTGAGCTTACACTATGCTGTCTACAGTTACTTTCCCCATTGGACCAAAAGCATTTGTGCATTCGTAATAGGTTTGCAGAATTCTGGGAATTTTCCGTTCATTCCCATATATTCCTGGTAATTCCTATGGAAAGTTTCCAATTTAGAAAATTTCCAAAATTCCCCAGCTTAACTTCCCATGGAATGGAAAGTTTGTGGAAAGTTTCCAGAAATTGTCCTCCCCTTTGCAACCCTAATTTGTAATGATTTTGGCATTGCTTCTAATGGAGTGTGGCGCTTCTGATCACTTGATCACCCTTGTACAGTCTTTAGTCTAACGAACAACATAGATGTGGAGAACACCAAGCGAATAATGGAGCAGTATCAGAGAGAGAACAGAGACATCATCCAGAGAAACAAAGCGAGACTGGTGAGCTTTTGCTTGCTTCGACACTGCAGCCAATAATCGTGATGATATATAATTTCTTTTTCATCCTACATAGTCTGCCGTTCCATATTCACTTTATTCATATTATTCAGTCTGGCTTGGAGAAATAGTGGGCCAGCTCTCAGCCAAACTCATCTTATCCAGACACGAGAACAAGAGGAGCTGGAGGAGCTGCTGCTGCTGGAGCAGCAAGGGAGTGAGCAGCGGAGGCTGGAGACGCTACAGGAGGAGCAGAGGCAGCTACTAGCCAAGAAGAAGAACAAGCAGGCATTGCTGGATGAGTTAGTGAGTCGCACTTGCGTGCACGGGAATGCGTAAGCATGTTACCATATACACTCAAGCTTACACAAACACACACACGCACACAAAAGGCCTAAGAAATACACTTAAGCACAGGCTAGTAAAGAATTAATAATGGGTTCAGATTTAGATGAGATCATCAGCAAATCAATAATTCATATTCATGTGGTTGAGGCGGCAGGATATTGTCACAGTAACCCAGCTCAGCATGGTGTCTCTGTCCCGCTGCTGGTTAGTCTTTTAGCTGCTACGTTGTGGCCTGTGTTGATCCCTAACCACATGGCCATAGCTGTGTTTGACAGTAGATGTGGGGTTTTCTGTGGTGTCTGTAGCTCTGTCTGCACTGTGCTGACATACTGCACGGCTGTCAGTGTGCTATGCTGGCTCTTGGATCGCAAAAGAGTGCGCTGTGTTTGTTTAGGCCTGGCTTTGTTGTCAGTGGGGGGGGGGGGGCACTAAATGTGTGTTTGTGTGTCTTTTATTTCATTTGTTTTTAAATGAACTGAAAGTGAACTTATCAGTTGAATCTCACTTTGAGTTTTGTTGGAAAGGGGTTCAGAAACGATTGAAAAAAGGGTTCCCATTAAAATTTACATGCATGTGTGTCTGCGTGTGCGTGTGAGGTACATTTTCCCCAGACATGACTCCCACCAAGTGCTCATGGCTAAGTAGCAGCTGCCCCCTGCTGCGTCTCCCATAATGACCGTGCTCACTGCACTCCCCAAGTAATGCGGCCCCCAGCCTGTGAACCACAGCAAAGTACCATTGCCGTTTGTGGCAGTGGTTTAGCATTGCAGTCTGAGCAAATATTCATCACTCCAGCTATGGCAGATCTTGTGCAGCCAGTGCATGTGATTTCTGGAAAGCCTGGTGGAAGATGTAGTTGATGGAACAAAATTAGTTTTCATGCAGATATGTGTCAGACAGCTGTGGTGGTAACGGTATCGTTGGGTGCTTTCATGTGGCTTGTTCTGACAATCCCTGTTCTCCATGTCTGACAGGAGAGCTCGCACCTGCCCGCTACGCTGCTCTTAGCCCAGCACAAGGACCGGGCTGCCCAGCTGGAGACCCAGATTGAGATGCAGCGGCAGATCGTCAAGCCTACCGTCTTCTCCACGGGGATCCCTGTGGTAAGTGTGGCCAGGTCCCACTCGCTAAGTGTACACTTTTGACACAAGCTCCATGGGCCTAAACCATTGTAGTTTACCCGTGTGAACTTGGGGGTCTTGTCAGCGATCGTGTTTAGCTCCATTTGCATAGCTCATCTGGTGGCAGCTTCCCATCCCTCATATTGTGTTTAATTTTCCCCAGATAAGATATTCCTTTCTCTATCCCTTCCCTCAAGAACAAAACGGTGTGTAAATGTTTCACAGGCCAGTGGAGCATGAGAAAAAACTTCGCTCGACCCTCATCTGCCTGTTTGGGGTACAAACTTAGGACAACTGGCAGTGTGTTGATAGGTGATGAATATATGTGGTCCAAATTCATTATAGGACTTGCATACCAATGCTGCAGAATGTGGAGAGAAAGAAACTGATGTATGTATATACTGAATTCAGTATTAGATCTATGGACAACAGAAAGAAAAGATACCACAGTAATGAAACAGGTATACAAAGATTATTAGATATGTGGATCAAGTCCTGCATATCTCCTTTCTTTTTACTGTTCCTGAATATGTTAGAACTAGTAAGCAAGTTTGCAGGACACATGGAATGGAATGAACGTGAAGGTGAGCCTCATGGGTTCATTTGGGATGACCAATGGCTAGAAACAGAATTTGTGTCTGCTTTCTCATAAGCTTGAGGGTTCTCTCCAGATCTTCCTGGGCTTTGATTTTATTTCTTTGTGCTGTGCCAGCACATGATTTCACTAGTCTGAGGGTATGCTTTGTTTGATCTCTGCTGGTGCCGTTTATAATGAACCCAAGCGCTTTCTGCTAATGCCGTCCTGCTCAGGTACACACTTGCACGTTCCTCACTGATAGTCATGGATGAGCGCCAGGGTCCATCTGCAACACGAAAACCCCCTTTCAGCACTTCTCAGCTACTCACTCAGAGGAAACACCTCTGCTAGGCCAGGATAAAATGGGGGATGAATAAAGTAGAGAAATTCCTGCCCTCTGCTCCTGACCCCAACTCTGTGTTGAGAAGCTGAATGAACATAACGGCAGGAATAGTTCTGTTCTTTAAAAAAGGATATTACAGCTTTTTAAATCAGGTGTTGTAAACTGCTGGTTAGCAAACAGAAATTATAAGGACACATTTGCCCTTTTTGGGTCAATCCTCATGGTTTGACCTGATTAGACAAGCAATGGTCCAATGAAACGAGGTTTAGCCAGTTCATATAAATCCACTCCCAGGCAAGGTCAACAAACAGGACAGGCGGTACAATTCCTGGGCCTGAAAACCACAGGGCTCCTTTCCGCCGGGGATCAGTTTGGTTTCTGCGGGTTCGCTGTCATAAGCCAGTCTGCAGTAAGTGCCGTATTGAGAAAGTTGCTGATGGAGAGGAATCGTCAGTGTTGTTATCGTTGGCTTCAGGCTGTGTGTGTGTATATGTGCGTATTTGTCTTGTCTTGACATTCGTCAGCCTAAATAGTGGATCAGTAGGGTCCTGGGTTTTCCAGTGTTGCAGAGCATCTTGGAAAGGGTGCCGGCTTCAGGGCGCCTCTGACAGTGGAAACCTTGGGGAAAGCGAGACTTCATTTGCCCCCAGCTCTTGCCAAAGGCAGTTAGGACTCAACCGCTGTTTGAGTTGGTTGGAGTTCAACTTGTGGTGGATTTATATGGAAAGCTTATCTTTTTTTCCTACTTTTCATAACTAGTGAATTTATGTGATTTGCTTTTGTAACTTGTAATACTCTTGTAGAAGGACAGTAGATATGTCTCCTGTTGTTGTTCTTCTCTTTGAATTGCAAAGTTGTGTCTGCATGATATTTGCAAGAGGAGATCATGGAGCGAGTAGATGCAGTGGTTCTCATGGATCGCTAAAGCCTGCTTCCTCATGGTACTGTGCCAGAGGGGAGCGCCCATCACTGCCCTCATGAACGTGACCCATTTGATGCATCAAGCTGTCTGCCGCATCCCTGTGGCACATTGGAAGCTGGAAGCACAAGTTCTGGGCTTGTGAAAACGATCAGGCTCTTATTTCAGTAAATGAGAGAACCTGGGAGCAAAATCCGCGGATCTTAATGGGATACAGCCTGATATGTCAATTTTCCCATCAGTACTACATCTACAAAATCACAAATGTTGAAGTTGGTAACATCTCATTTTCATCCATGTAAACCCTTCAAGTAGTTTTTTGTTTACTTAAGTCTTTGTATGATGCTTGTCACTAACCCAGCTTGCTGTGTGGTCCCATTGTGGGGTGCCTGTCAGCCAGGGAGGGGTGTGTGGTTACCAACATAGTAGGGAACAGCACACAGTTGGGAATTGGTCCAGCGAAGGCCTGTTCCAGGTGCCTGTAGCGTGGGGGTGGTTGGGGGACAGGTCTGTTCTTGCTTGAGGGGCCTTCCCAAAGCAGTGCATCTGTTTGAGGAACAGTGGAGGAGGTTCTGCTGGCACTTAGTAGATGGGGGGGAGGGTTAGGATGTGGACACAGGGATGGCAGAGCTCAGTTTCAGACCCATTGTAGCTTTCTAGAGCACGTAGGACACACCCTCCTTTGCCTGCGCACAGTCTACTGTGTGACAACCTGACAACCCTTGTTTGCTGTCACAATGTGGTCTGTGCATCCCTTCCCCCAACTCGCACATGCACGGAGCAGCCAGTCCTCACCTCTGTGCTCCAGTGAGTTGGACTTCCTCAGAATCTGGCTTCTGTCACCGGCTCAGTGACCCATGGGGATCAAACCCTCACTCCTGTCTGACGCCACTGCATTGGGGTTGAGAAGCAGAAAGACCATGAGCTGGCACTTGAACTGGGAAGGGATTTGACAGTCAAATAGGATGTGGGCTGTAAACGTGCTTAAGTGAGGATTTTCCCTGTGTTTTTGGTTTCTGCAATGGAAAGTGTTTGGGCAAGTCCTTTCAATTGACTTGATGTGTCTATGTGTGTCACGTGTCAGATAAAAGCAGTTGCTTCTGATGTTCGGGTTAGAAATCCTGCCCACCTTTGCACAGGAAGGACTGAAACAGAGCAGAGTCTATGCTAGAACTTGACTTGACTCCTATAATGTTCATGGAAAAATGATTTCTGAATACCTTGCATAACAACACAAAAGACAGGAATTAGTGTCGTCCTGTTTGCATTAGGTGTCATTCTCTATTCTGTTAAGGGCACTAATCCTGCAGTTCAGCCCTACATATGTTTCTCTGCATGTGGGTGAGAGAGAGAGAGACTGAGTGAGAGAGAGAGAGCAGCAAAAAGTAAATGCAGGACAGCAGGTGGTACAGTGTGAAAGACGCTGCCCATGCAACTGAAGGGTGTACCTGTTAGAATCGCTGAAGCTGAACTGCTGTTGACCCCTTCAGCAAGAGCTGTAACGAGGAGAAGTTTACCAGCAGCACAACTTAATCAGTAATGTGTGCTGACACTGCATCTGAGGTTTCACTACGAATTAAAATTGAAAAGTTTCAAACTCTGCAGTGGAGTTAACGAGACAATTAGATGCAATATTGCATATTTTCTGGCTGTTTGTTTTTTCAGCTTGTTAATTTTTTTTTTAAAAGATTTCACTGAGTGCGTAACTAGTAAGCTGAGGGGAATGTTTACTTGACTAATAAAACACAAGGGATTGGACGTCAACGTATATCACACAAATAAGATATATGAGTTATAAATTCAGTCTGTGGATGCTAGAGAAGCTCACTGGTTTGAAATATAATATAATTAGTATTTCGGTTGGTCACTTGCACAGAAATTTCTAGAGCTATATGTATACAGATCAGTTTGTTATATTACCCTGACCAGACTGGTTCTGTCAGGTTGCCGATTCAATTCTTACAAGCGTTTGATCTTGGACCTCCTCACCGTTGTCATATTGTTATTAAGCTATATAATGAACCTTCTTGGACGTCTTCTGTGGAATCTGTTATTCCACGTTCCCTCCTTTAATTTGCACTCAGGCAGACATGGCTGTTTCCGTGGGTAAATATTGACTTTTTCCACAATCGGAAAAAGAGCCCCCAGAAGCAAACGAGAAACGACGACAGCTAATTTTAAGATTAAACATACACAAACATACACAAGATATTCAACAGATAGAGAAATGACTGCCATTAATCTCTGGAAACCTTAATAAACAAACAAATAGGCCTAACGTAAAAATGTGTACAGTCACCCCTATACTCAAAAATGGAACCTTCAAAACGGTTACATTTCGCATTTTAGAGGGTTTTAGCAAATGGCTTTTTGGACTGTCCATGTCTTGCCCTGGGAGGGTCACGGGTGAGAGTGTGTGTTGATACAATAAGGTAGTTTAAAATGAAGGGAAAAAATTATTTCCCATAAGAATTTGTATATGTGTATATGAGCTTGCATTGGTTCAATTCTTGGCCAGTGCTGTACTAAATGCACAGTTCACTTTACTGGGCACAGTGACACTTTGTACATTTAACTTTTTTCTGCCATATCTTATTTATTTCTTATTTTTACTTGTTTATATTTTATCTTCTGCTTATGCCACTTCTTCCACTTTTTATATTTATTCCATAAATAGGTACCTCTACGGTGCCTAGTCGTATATTGACTTTGTTTTGTGCCTTTGTTGTGTATTGTGCTGTCTAATTCTGTTAGATGCTGTATGTGACTGCCTGGATAGCATGAAAGGGATTTCTGTTGTTTAAAGGCAAATAAAGCGTGAATGAAGTATTTTGTTATCTTCATTGTACCTACCTGCTTTTGCAGATTCACTAGAAAAATTGACCTGAACAATTTTTTTTTACATTTATTTATAAATTTGTCACTTTTTGTTTTTGAATTATTTTAACATGTATGTCCATTTATACCAATTAAAAAATACAATAGCTAGATTAATTTATTGAAATATTTAGTATGCGACTTTAAATCATGTTACATAGTGGTGACTGAAGAAAGGTCATTAAAATGGGATAACGGTTAAGTCTATGGGAGTTTTACATACACAAAAATGTTTTAATGGCAGAAAGAAAAGTGATTGGTTCAGAGAGATAACCAACCAGATTGTAGAGGAGGTGGAAGCAAGCAATTAGAGGAGGTGGGACCAAGACATCTAATTGGTCGGTTCTGCCTCCTCTGATTGCTTGGACTCGCCTTCTCTACAATCTGATTGGTTATCTCTCTGAGCTAATCATTTTTCTTTCTGCCCGCTGAACATTTTTGTGTAAGTAAAACTCCATGTGCAACAGTTCATCTGTATTGTTGGAGAAAGAGAACGGAATTGTGGGGGGAGGGGGGTTATGAGTGGTTGCCCCCACAGCTGCCACCGAGGAACAGGTTGATCAGGTCTGTCTGGACTAGGTCACCCAGAATGACACCTCAGAAGTAGAAGGTGGGGTCGACGGATTCTTTTTCTATGATTACTTTACTGCTGGGGCTGAAGTGTAGCGCCTCCGGTGGCTGGGGGAGTTTGAAATGACATGGTGACAGAGGTGCTGGTCAGCAGAAAACATACACATCCCTGAACTTAAGAGGGGGAGAGAGAGAGCAGTTATTAGCTGGGTGTACCCTGATGCTCACATGAGTCCGTCTCTTCGTTAGGGGCCGCCTTCCCGACTTGCCCTTGCTGTGATTTCCTCACAGGCCTGGAGCGGCTGTGCGGGGGGCAGCGTTTGGGGCCAGGGGCTGTCCCCTGATTGGCACCAGCATGTGTGGATGCGAAATCACCTCATAACTGCTCCGTGCTCAGGCAGCGGAAAAAGCGCTTGTCAGCTTTATGGGTTTTGTGCTGGTAGCAGCTGCTGGGCAGCTATATTTATAGGTGAGAGAGGGGTGGCTGGGGACAGGATGGCTTTCACACTTGCTACTTTAGCTCAGTGTACCCAGGGCACAAAGCTCTTTATCCCCCTGCGGAAGCTCTGTCCGCCCTGGGGTACTGTCCCCGTCACAGGTGACTCTTGATCCTTTAGGGCCACTGGTCCTGCTGCTGGCTGAGGCCTTGCTGAAGATCGCAGTGCAGCAGTCATACTTAGGCCCAGTAGATTAAACAGTTGTAAGTTCATGGGCTGTTTTTATAAGAGGTGTCCTGAGAGGCGGCTGCCATACTGCAAGATTACAGTCATGCCGATGAACCGAATGCTGCAGAGTTTAGGAGATGAATGACGGTTTTATGGCACAGTGAAGGTACTGGTCATTCTCGTGTTGTCACCCTGAGGGTTCCCTCCTCGTGGAAGATTATCTTCTCACACTTAATGAATGGGTGACTTTTTGTCGCGCACAATGGCGTCTCTTGTTATTGTTCTGTCGCATGTTGAAAATGGCTCTGGCGGACAAAGTGGTCACCTCCGTACCCTGAGACGGAATCTGCAAAGGCATAGTCTTCAGAGAGCCGCTGGGGGAAAATAAGGGATTTCCTCTGGTTACCTTCCCCTGTAGTTTTATGGAATTACTTTTTTCTATGGAGTTTCTTTTTGGAGCCGCTCTTTATTCCAGCCTGTGGTCCTCTTTAATGGCTCGAGCAGATGTGTGCCCTTGAGCCCCTGAGCTGTTATATACCCCATCTCCAGGATCCCTGGGGTATGGTGCCCCGCGTGCAGGGTGTGTTCAGATGACCGGCCAACAAGTGTGTTGACAGAGCGCTGGGCTGGGGAGCTCGGGAGCGCTGATGCGTCAGCTGGGGCTTTTAATAGTGCGTGGTGAGTTTCTGATTGAAGGTCTGAAGGTTGTGGGCTGTACAAGTGGCTGGCCACCGTCACTGTCTGTCTGTTGGCAGGCTGGGCTTTACCTGCGGGAGTCGGGGGGGCGAGACGCAAACAACCTTTAGTGAGTGATGAGTAGATCTCCCTCTGTTTACTTATGTGTTTATGTTGGAGTGTTACGGACCCCCAAGGTTAATTCTCCATCCTGTCTGCCTGCCGGTGTCCCCGAAATGCCACAGCGAGCGCAGACTTAGGGCCGCTCTAGCTCTGAGTGACACGCAGATCTGTGCAGAGCTGCCAAGGCCAGACTGGAGGCTTTGTGGTTTCTTTCTTGAACATGATACTTAACTTGTATTTGCTTGGTCATCAGAGTAAGTAAACACTCAATTGTATGTAACGGCTAAAATTGTAAGCAGCTTAAGTGGGTTTCGATGTAAGTAAATAATGGATAGAAATGTAGGCTGAAATGAAAATAAATGCTGCAAATCAACTGTGTATAGGGAGAAGGAGGCTGAGAGGTGGACTCCGGGTCCTAGATGGTTGGCCATGTCTCTCTTTGGCGGGTGTGTACACATGTGGGCTTTGTGTCCATTGTCTCCAGTCTGCAAGGTGCCCTTGGCACACGGGTGCCATCATACCTCGTCAGCCTGCATGTGGCTTGGCTCTCGTCCTTCTGGTTAAGGGAGATTTACGGGCCTCTTCTCCCGCCACTCCCATCTGCCTTGGTGGCTGTAGCGGTGTTGAAGGACTGCTGAGATGGAGGGAGAGAGGGAGAATTTTTAACAGAGTCGCGTTGGTTTCAGTGTGGCTGCTGTATTAACTTGGGTTGTGTTTGGAGGGCTCTGGGTGCGTGCGTGCGTGTGTGTGTGTGTGTGTGTGTGTGTGTGTGTGTGTGTGTGTGCGCGTGGGGGGGGGGGGGGGGGGGGGGGGGGGGGGGGGGGGGGGGCGGGGGGGGGGGGGCGGCGGCGGGGCGGGGCGGCGCCCCCCCCCCCCGGCGCGCCGAAGACAGTTCCAACCCTGTCCCACACATTGTTTTCTTCTGCCTCATGCTGGCATTTTTCCTTGATCAGTATTTTGTTTTTCTGGTTTCTTCTGTAATTAAATTAGAAACAGCAGGGGACCGAGGAGAGGCCCGTGTGGCTCGTTTGAAGGTCTCGGTCCCGTCCTCGTGGCTCGCTCTGCTCTTGCTTGTGTTGTTTATACCCCTGTCTACCAGTCTCCTCGCTGTGATGTTACTCGTGTTTGTTTTCAATCTGAGTATGCTTTGAATTTAAGAGTTTATTTCGTTGCCGTCCGGATTTCGTTCACGTCCTAGACGAACGCGGCGGCGGCAGGAAGGGGTCAGGCCCGGGTGGAATTCCCCTAGAACCGGGGGTGGCACAGACCCAAATCCAACTGCAGTTGCACTTGAAGAACCTTGTGGCCACATTTTATAAGTGTATCGGGTTTCCACTGGAAGCAGGCATCTGGGCTCGGGGCTCATCCAGACCGACGCCGGCATTTCAGAAAAACAGAGGTATTCAAATCTGAAGTCTCTATTTGTCAACCGACTGGCGCGGGTGGGGGTGGTGGTGGGGGTAGGGGTAGCGTGGGTAATAAGTTCCAGTGGGCCCACATCAAAACCAGTTGTCTGGGGAAGTGATGTCATGCAGGTAGTGGGTACACTTCCCAGGCAGCGCAGCTTGATGGGGGATGGTGGAGAGGAGAGGAGAGCTGGGCTGTCATCAGTGCTTCTGGCCGCCCTACCTCCCACACACACACACACACAATAGTTGGGCTGTTTCTCATGAGACCCTACTCTTTTTCAAATTTAATTCATTACCTCTGTGCATTAATCTTTCACAGGAAGTATTTTCCCCATTACAGTGAAGTTAGCAAAATTCTTAGTTTCCTGGGTTTTTTTCTTTTTCCTCCTTCCTGTGTGTGTGTGTGTGTGTGTGTGTGTGTGCGCGCATATTATGTTCCCCGCAATGCAATAAAAACCTGTCATTTTGATGTTATGGGGACCATTAGGTCTGTGTGTGTGTGGGTGTGTGTGGTCTAGAGACACCTCACCTTGTGGGGACCTAATGAAATGTGATGAATACCCGATTTATAACTCAATTTTCTAAAAAATCTGTGACCGTAATAAAAAAACTAAAAATGCAAAAACTCTTTTATTTTGTTTAGTTACTTATGGTATGGCTAGGGTTATGGTTGTCATAGTTAACATTAGTGGTTTTCCAATAGAAATGAATGAGCGGTCCCCACAAAGATGTGTGTGTTTACATGCACGCACCCATGCACATACTCCCATCATTTTTAGCGGGCTTGTGAACCTGCATAACCCATCCATCTCCAGTGAGGGCGCTGGCGATCTGGGGCCTGTCCCTGACAGCAAGGAGTACGACTGGTTAGCTGGTTTCTTTTAGGGATTATGTACTGATTGCACCGCAGGAATTATGGGAAATGTTACCAACCATGCTGCCAGTGTAGTATAACCCTTAAAAATGCTTGGACACTCATCAATCAGCAGAGATTATACAGTAAACAGTCCACCGACATCATCCATCACGTTCTTGGTTTGAACATTCTGGTTAGACGGTGGGAGATGACAACTGGGGGGGGAGATGCCTTTAATGACTCCCACACTGTCTTTCTCTGGCTTGTTCCCCTCCCCCCATACTACAGTGTATCTGATGGGACTTCTACCCTCTCCCTCCAGGGCCAGACCATCTCACTGCAGCCTGTGGCTCACCTGCAGGAGGCGCTGTACCGATACCATCCCCTGCACATCGAGACCTATGGTCCCCAGGTGCCAGAGTTCGAGCAACTGGGCCGTCTGGGGTAAGCATCCTCCCTCCATCCTGGAGGGACCTGAGCCGCTTTCCCCCATTTCTCATCCTTGACGCCCCCTCTTCCAAACCTCCTCACCTGTGGCAGGCTATGCTCTGATTCCTGCTGCTGCAGTTTGGGCTCTGTCCCAGCTGCAGCCATCCCGTGTAGAAGCGCTCAAGGTTTTTACTAGGTAGCTGTAGAGTATTCATTCCCTCTTCCTGCTGCGCTGTCCTACAGAGAGACCTGCAATATATCATCGCTAGTGACTGTTCGTCTCTTTATGACGAAAGAAGAGGTGTTTTTTAACTGTTGACTCTTGAGGTTGGAAATTCGCTCAACCCGCCGGGAGCGTGGTCATGTGACCTCTCCGGTTCGCAGCGTTTATTCTGGTCTGTTACATCATACATTCCGTTAAGTGCTGAGGCTGGCATTCTAGGTTCTGGCTGATCAATGTGCCGATTGGCATTGCTTAAAGGAAGGTCCTCACTGCTGGGAGGTGCTTAATACCCTGCGCGGGGTCCTACGGTCCCCAGGGGTGCGGGGGGGGGGGGGGCTGAGCGGGAATAAGAGTGATAACATTTTTCTGCTACGTCATCCTGGATGAATGAATCGCGACTCCCATGGTGCACTGCTTGGTGAGGCAGAATGGGACAGGCCGGCTGCCTGTTTTTCTGCATTGTGGACACTTTAAAATAACCTCCGCTCACGCAGACACACCCTGCTCCCCTGCGGGAGGTGGGGGGGTCTGATGCGGTGAGCTGTAGGAGGTTCAGAACGGGGCCCCCACTCGCTGAGCTGGAACGGCTTTTAGTATTTCTCCTCCTTTCGGCTGTTTGTCTTGGTCAGAACCTGTCAGCCCCCCCACCGCCCCCCCCAAAGAGCCATGCCGCCAGTGATTTGTCTTGGACCTGGCCTAGAGCACCCCCCACAACCACGTGTCTTGGTTTACCCCCCAGGGCCTTGAGGGACCTCAACCTAACACAGGAAGTCCAGCCATTGAAGCTGTTTTTTAGTGAGAGAAGCAGTTCTTTCTCACCATGTCCTTTTTAACCAACCCCTATCCACCCCCCCCCCCCCCCAAAAAACCAAAGGGCGGCTGTGCCGCTTACAGGAACAAGGGGACACACCCCACCCATCCCTACCTGAATAAATATCTGCTGAGCCTCGGATATTGGAGACAGCTGCTTCAATATTGCGTGGGGCAGGGTGGGGGCAGGGGGAATGTGGTCTGCTTTCAGAGGGGCAGGAGGGGCGTGTCACTCAGCCCTCTCCCCCCCCCCAACGCAACCCCCACAAGGAGCCTGATGGTGAAGTTTTACTGGAAACTTGAACAAACTCTTCTTTGTGTGAGGAGACCCCTAGTGATGAACCCCCCCACTCCCATGGGATGTGTGGCTGTTTGCCCCCCCCCCAGGCTGGCGTGAGGAGGCGCATCGCGGCCCAGTGTCGCATGCCTGGGATGGCCGGCAGAAGCTGCCCAGCTTGCCTCTTTGTTGTTTTTTTCATGACCCGACAGGACGTGTTTGCTCAGCAGATGCTCTCCCCCGGGCCGACCCACAATGCCGCACTTGCCGCGCCTTCATGCACTGTGAGTGGCTCCGGTTGCGGTCGCGCACGAAAGGCTCCTCACTCAAGGGCAGAGTCGCCACATCCCCCATGGCCTTCAGAGGGAGCTGCCTTGCTTCCCCTCCATAGGCCAGTGATGCTACCAGGGAGGACAGACTCTGGGGATGTTCCGGGGGGGTACTGCCTGGACCAGCTTGGACTGGAGAATCAGTCAGCATTCAGGTGTCTGTGGGTCACCATTCACACCCGTGTAAGCTGGTCGCTTGTTACATGAGTGGTCGTGTGTGTGTGTGTGTGTGTGTGTGTGTGTGTGTGTGTGTGGTCATGTATATATTACATTATAAGGACCAAATGTCCCCACAATGTGATAAAATCCTGTTATTTTGACCTTGTGGGAACCATCTTTTCGGTTCCCATAATGGAGAATTCAGTTTTATAAAAATTTGCGATTTCAATCAAAAATCTAAAAATGCCAGAAGTGTTGTGTTTTGTTTGGTTACTTATGGTTAAGGTTAGGGCTGGATAGGGGTTAAAGTTGTCATTGTTGGAATTAGTGTTTTGCGCATAGAAATGAATGGACGGTCCCCACAAAGGTATGAGTACAGGTCTGTGTGTGAGAGGGAGAGACAAAGGGACTAAGAGTTGATCTGCTATTGCACAACTGCAGTATCCATCTTGGACTATGGAGAGCAGTTGTTTATGTCTCTGTGTTGCAGTGGGGGGTGTTTGACGGGACTTTCCCTTGTTTGCGTTCGCCTTGTGCATATGTGTGTGTGCGTGTGCATGTGTGTGTCTCATTATCATCCTAATTGCGTGTGGAATGCTCATCCGTGTGTGTGCGTGTGTGTGTGCATGCGCGGGGTGTGCATGCGCGTGTGTGTGCATGCGCGTGTGTGTGCATGCCCGCATATGTGTGCATGTGTTTCTTTGGGTTTGGCTCGCAGTCTCCAGCACTCTGAGCCTTTAGCCTGTAGGCGATGAAAGGCTGAATTCCCTTCAGCACCAGGATTTGGGGGGGTTGGGGGGGGGACTCTTGGACATGAGCTGGGAATAGGGAAAAAAAGCAGGAGTAGGACCTGGCAGAGCATCACGACGGCGGGAGCGGAGCCCTGCATGCTGGCGCTAGAGCCAGGACACCACTTGTTTCTATTGGCTCTCCGCTCTCATGATATTTCATCTCCCTGACAGGAATTTCTCAGCTCTAAACGTCAATCTGAATAATACTTTGACCCTCCCCCCCCACGCCCCCTAAGTTTAATTGGTGGAAAAAGTGAGGCTTCAGTTGGGCGCAGTTGTCAGGCCGACATCTCTCATCCGCAGGGTGAAGCCAAGCAGCTGGACCCACTGTTTAGTCTGCAACCCCCCCCCCCCCCCAAGGCCCACACAGGCCACAAAGGAGTGCCAGGTTGGGAGGGGTTCCTGTTTTTTGGGGCATAGTCATGATGGATAGGAATTACTTGTCCCCGACCTTATGGGAGATGTGAGGGCTGACACTGGTTGTCATGGTGACCCCATCCTCTCAGGCAGCCCAATTTTAAAGAGGCTTCTGACCTCAGGGTACCACTTCAGGATTCAGTACCTCTATGTCTGATGGGTCAGTTATGGCTTTTCAAGGTCTGGGGTATCTCTTGTCCTTCCTCCTTGCCCTGGTGGTCGTGGATCATGGGTCAGAGCTGAAGCAGGGCATCCTTACTCCCGTTCCATTACCGTGCTGCGCGTCTGTGGCAGCAGTTTATGCTAACTGACGTTTTCGGGTCCAGCCGGGGGCGAGTGCACAACCTTCCGCGCCGTTCTCACGCGTCCGGGCCCAAGTCTTACAGCTGTGCCTGAACTGTGTGGGAGCGCAAGAGCGTGACTAGGGAGGCAGGGGCCGCCGCTCTGGTCTCCTGAGGACACCGGTCAAATGTGGAGTTGACTGGACCTGGCGGAATACCCAGAATGCATTTGGATGGACCTGTTCCATGCCGCTCTATTCCTGCCTCTGGATCTATAGTCAGGTCTGGGATTATGATTATGAGTATGCACATACCACCGCCACCCCCACTTTAATTCACTTAAGCATTTTTCTACCTGCTCCCCTGACGCCCCCTCCCCAGCTGGCCAGGAAGCTGTAAATCAGCCGCGGGTGGGACTCTGCGATGTCGTTCTTCAGCGTGGCGTTCTGGCCGGCCGATGAGGTGCGCGGCACACGCGTGACGACAGCCACCGGCATGCATTTGCCGTGGGAGGAATTCTTCATCTGCTGTGTTAAATGGCTTCTCCACATGGCCAGGTCCAGAGCAAAGCCATCGGGGGTGTGGGGGGGGGCGTTGGAGGTTGGAGGGGTGGGGGCAGAGGGTTAGCGTGGGCAGTCATGTGGACAGATGGTACGGGGGTTGAGACAGGGCAGGAACCGTGTGGTGGTGGTGGGTCTGTCGCCAGGCACAGAAGCGCTTTCTCTTGTCCCTGCTTCGAGCGCTGCTTACCCCCCTGGGGGGTCCTGCCCCGTCTTTGCCGCTGGCATTCTATGGATCTTGGGGCTTCAGAGCCTGACTGTCCCCCCTGTATGTTTACCTTAGTCCACTTTCTCTCGGCAAGGGAAGGGGGGGCTTTCCGATGCTACATTTGCATAGCCAAAAGAGACTGCAGGAACTACGAGTAGGCCGGCCGCATTTGAATTGCAAAGCACACACTTCACCGGAGCAGCCGCTCGCGCCCGCGCGGAGCCAGGGCTGTGTCCGCGCGGGTGCTCATCCAGCCACTGGGCACCTGCACCCTTTTCACTTTCACTTCGTGGTCATAACCTGATTCTCTGAAAATTTTAGCCCAAATGATCTGTGCCAAGCCGGCGCCCTACGGAGGCATCATCCCCGCGCCCGGTGAGGACGACAGCGGTGGAGGTGGCCCTGAGCGTTGAGAGCAGTAATTACTATGGCTTCCTTTCTGCTCCAGCGTGATGTATGACCTGCCACTGGCCCCCCATGGCCCCTAATTAACCCTCCGCACCCCCCGGCTATGAGCTCCTCTCAGCGCTGGCAAACACTGCAGCCTGTTTCTGTCTCTTCCATTCCGCTATGAGTTCATAACGGTGAAGTAATAACAATGAGGGTGAACTTTCCAACCCAGTTTCCTCCCTGTGCTCAGGGGAGAGACTAATTAAAACAAGCATGCGTGGCTGAGGACGGGGATGAGTGGCTCGCCGTGGGTCTACCGCTGACCGGACTGTCCTTCAGGTAGACATCAGCCCCCCCTACAGGACAGTAATGGAGTGGCATACTGCCAACGGCCTGCCTCACAGCGTCACCTCGGCTTGCTGGCATTACAGTTAAGATTAGTCATAGGATTTGAGCTCTACAGGCAGAGAACCAGGATTCTTGGTTGACCTCCTGTTTGGTTCTAAATGGGACAGCCCAGCTATGTGCTCACAGTGAGCCTGTGGGGAGGCGCCACCGCGTTTTAACGCTGACGCCACATGTCCGGTCACGCACTTAGAGACACGCACAGTGATGTATTCACACACTCTCGGCAGCCCTACTCTAGTAACATTTTCATCCTCTTAGACACACATTTGCGGGCCACCTCTGGGTGGGGCGGTAACCGGAGCTAGCTCTGGAATGCAGGCAGTGTTGTCGGGGGGTGAGGGGGTGATTAGGGGCTGGCAGCTGATGGCTGACCCCTCTGTAATGACAAATCACCCGACAGGTGTCCACCCCTGCCCCACGTTCCCAGGCTCACGGAAGCTTCCGGACTGTGAGCCAGGCTGGAGTGGGACTTTGCCCAGGATAGCACCCGTCTTCTAATTACCCCAGCGGAAGTTCTTCCTCTTAACCAGCTCCACACTGGTCTGTGCTCCTGCAACGGGGAGGTCTGTCACCATGGTGACATGACTAAGGCTTAAGCCAAGCTTGTGTTCCAACTGCCGCTGTTTCCAGGTCGGCAGCTGAGCACTGTGCATATGTGAGCGTGCACATGCAGAGCGATGTCCTTGCTGGCCTGTCGGGGCTCCAGTCGAATGCTCCGCTCTGTGGGAATGGTGCTGTCTCGGAGCACTCCTGTGTGGAAGGGAACAGGTGCTAGAGGGGGGGAGCAGGCCTGAGGTCAGGGGTCAGGGCTGAGTGGCGAAGGAAAGTAGGGCTGGGAATGTAGCTCGCTGCAGTGTTACGGGGGTGTATATTGAAAGGGTGTGAGTCTAGGGGTGAATCTTAACCCTCTGAGCCCGGCTGCATCGTCGACGATGTATCGCACTGTTCGCGTCTATTTCCGTTTATATCTCACTGAAATCTTCATGTAGAATC
>JAODKC010000028.1:14833418-14844537 GCA_026777985.1 Mormyrops attenuatus
CCCCCCCCCCCCCCCCCCCCCCCCCCCCCCCCCCCCCCCCCCCCCCCCCCCCCCCCCCCCCCCCCCCCCCCCGTTTAAACACAAACCCACTCCCCCTTCATTTATTCTCTCTCTTCTCGCCACTCGAGGGTGTACAGTTCCCCAGGGGATGTGCTCCTGACCGCACGGGGTCAACGGGGACGATGGCGTGCCGGTTCACTCAGGCTTCCATCCAAACAGGCCCTCGGTGTGAGTGATGGATGCTGGTGGCTGAGACGACAGAACGCAGGCCAAAAAAGCAACACCCACACTCTCTTCCTGTGGCACGGCCCAGAAGAGCAGTAAAGACAGAGATAATCGCGTTAGCAGATCGCTCGCCGCATCTGATTTCACTGCGAAGACGATGGTCTGTCGCGTGTCCGTTTCATGGGCTGATTGTTGCGGCCCCACTGCATGATGCTTTGTTGAGAAATGTAATTAAAACACCAGTACCACTTCATACTGGTGTAATTGGAGGAAAGCTGATTGAAAGCAGAAAAAGGCCAAGTCTGTTGCAGGCCACCAGGTATACACCATTATGAAGATAGCTAGACCCCTGATGTTAGACTCGCACTGACCTCCCGTATAACATACACACCTCATCAGAACTAGCGGTCATCAAATGCTCGACTCACTCCCTCTCGCCATCTCTCCCTCACACGCGCACACATTCCCTTGGTCACACTCCCTCACGCGCTTTCTTGGGCTTTCAGGAGCTGCTGGTTTAGAGTTACTGACTGGAGGTGACATCTCACTGCTTGGCTTTGAAGTCGTTCCAGGGCCCCAGCTGCTTGCGGCACGCGGGGGCCCCTGTTTTGGCTCTGTCTGAGGGGGTGGTGGTATCTGGTGCCTCCAGGGGCTGATGCCAGCCTGCGGCAGAACTCTTTGTTCCTCATCCGGGGGGTAGATCTTCTTCCATCACGGCCGCTAGGGCAGTTCCTGCCACCACTGCGTCGTCCCAGGCTCTGCATCCTCAGCAGGAAGGTGTAGTCATGGGCTGAGCAGGGACGCAGGTTCTGGCCCTCGCATAGGACCTGGGACCTGCCGTGAGACCACACAGCAGCTCGGGCTCAGAGCGAACCCAGAGGATTCAGGGGGGCAGGTGGGGTGGCCGGCTGGGGGGGGCTGAGGTAGACTGACAGATTTAATGCTGTACGGAGGCTGATGTGGGGGCGGGCCTGGTGGGACATCTGTAAGCACTTAAAAGGACGTCCTCAGGCAGCAGGCCGGGGCAAGGGGTGCAGGCAGGCTCCCAAGGGCTCCCACTCGGCGCTGGCCCATCGTCACTGGATGGATTTGGACCGGGCTGGGCCTTCAGAACCTTCCCATGCTCCTCTCTGGTTGTGACATGGCCAGAGTGTGTTTGACCAAGAGTGAGTAGGTGGGCTTTGGGTCCTGTGGACGTCTGAGTTTTTGATGTGAGAGTAAGACCCTGTCTTTAAAAAGCACATGTGTGTTTTGGATGCTGATACTGTCTGACCTGTTGCTGTATTGACGTGCATTTCTGTCCAAACGCAATACAGAATCTGAGAGATTAATACAGTCTGATCAATTCAGTAGCCAGACATCTTCCAAGGGGCCCTGATGTAGGACTCTTGACCGCCTTTTACAGGCTCACTGGACCACCCTGAGGATCTGACCCATCCTAACTAGGCTCTCTGACACAGGAGCCTTTACCACAGAGTGGCTGATATCTGGTTGCTGGTGTAGGACCACAGATTTGCCCTGGTGGGCTTTGAGTGGGTTGCTGATGCTACAGCCAGGGAACAGCGCCCCCTTCGGCTGTCTTTGTGTTCTGGCGCCTTCCTCTGTCACACATCCAGCGTGGCCAGCACCAGCCAATGCGAAACAGGCCTCCCCTGACCTGCATTGTTTTATTGGTGTTATTAACTTTCCTGGCGCCTTCCACAGCTTGGCTGTAGCTGGTCCTTGGAGGACCATCTCATGGGGAGGTAGAGGTGCTTCGGGCTGAAATATTACCCACCATCTCCGGGTCACGTTTTAGTGGCCCAGCGTGCGTCTGTGAGCTCCAGCTGCTGAAGTATGGCTGTGCATGGAGCTAATAAGAACATTCTAGAAGCCTAATGATAGTAATTGACCACTGTCGGTGGCATGGTAATGCCTGTATGGGGAGGTGTTCCTAGGCATGCTGCCTGTCTTCCTTGTTAACCCTTCGATGCTCATTCCCATACAGCATTCCTCCTCCACCTTCACTGACTGCGGCCTTTCTAAGTACCACGCTCATCACCAGCTGCTCTCATGCAAGCGTGTGATTGGCCAGCCCCATCACGTGTCTTGTTTTTACCCTGCAGGTACCTGAATCACGTGCGGGCCACCTCACCCCAGGACATCGCGGGGGGGTACAGCTCGGGCCTGGCGTGCCACCGCGCCGTACAGGATGCCTTCAGCGCCCTCTTCCTGGTGCCGCACTGAGGGCCCCGGCGTGGCCCCTTGAGGGGCCTTACAGCACAACATGTACACTGTCTCCCCTTTTTCCATGTGGTGTATATATATATTTTTTTGTTAACATAAGACTGCAAAATACAACCTTGTACCTCTGTGCAGTGTTCTGAGCCTCTCACCACCATGCACAGAACGCCATCCTACAGCCCTCAGTGATGTCACACAGTGACAGATGCACATTGCATGTAGTTACAGGTTTTATTGGACCAGCTACTGCAGCTCCTGTACACTGCATGCACATAAACAGCAATGTGTCTGCAGACAGATAAGGTTCCACTTCCATAACACTCATCAGCAGAGTCATTAAGACTTACATAAAATACCACTCTGGCACAAAGTCATTGTTCATCGTGAAAAGAAAAATATAGCAAAACTCATAGGTCTCTTAAAAAAAATAACTGAAAAGCCAACCGTGGCCCTTGTGTGCTGTCAGTCTGTGGGCTCCCCACACTTCTGCCTCTTTGGAGATGGCTCCTCTGGGCTATCTGAGGAAACAAAACACAACTTTAATTTCCAGCCCTATTGTAGGCTGTACTGCAGTCAGTGGAGTCCGCGTAGCTACTTTGTAGCAAAGCAGCAAAGAAATCTCTAATTAGAGCTGACTCACTTCATCCACAGCCACCCCAAGCCAAATGCTCAGGGAGACAAACGTCTGATAATGCCAAAGTATGTTTTGGCTTTTCTGATAAGCTTTTAAATGTTTTTTTTTCCCATTGGTTTTTGGAGAACCAGTTTAGGGAGGCTTTTTGGAACAGGTAATTGGGCACTGGTAGTCCCCCACCCCACACGCTGGTGAGGTGCTCTTCGGCTCGGTCCTCCGG
This sequence comes from Mormyrops attenuatus, assembly GCA_026777985.1. Lineage (NCBI taxonomy): Eukaryota > Metazoa > Chordata > Actinopteri > Osteoglossiformes > Mormyridae > Mormyrops > Mormyrops attenuatus. The sequence continues at coordinate 14,836,721 of JAODKC010000028.1, forward strand.
GACCCCCCAGACTGTCCACATTTTTGCTCCCTCCCAGGTCACTGCACATCTGCACCAAGCAATCAAGAACACTGCATACAGGTGTGTTGGGAGCTGGGATGGAACAAAAGTGTGGACTGTCTGGGGGTCCCTGGGGACTGGGCTAAGGAACAGCCTGTTCCTGTACTGTGTGGATCAGTTTGATCTATACCAGTGTTTCCCAATCCGGTCCTTGGAGACCCACAGACAGTGAGTTTTTGGTAGAGGGCTGGCAGGGATCGAAAACGCATACCATCTCGCAGGGAGCTCAGAGAGGGCAAAAACATGGACCGACTGTGGGTCTCCGAGGACCGGACTGGGAAATACTGATCTACAGGGCGATAGAGACTCACCCTTGTCTACACTGTGGTTGGAGAAGAGCACCTCTCTGGGAAGGTGGAAGCTGATGCACATCATCTCCTTGTTGGGAGCCACATTGCGCACCATGTGCACAGAGCAGCGCCCTTCCAGCCGCACACCCAGGCTGGCAGACGCCCTGTCCACCACGTCCTTGCGGGGATCATCCTGCTTGGAGAAACCGTAGCAGTGCACCTGTGGTAGGGCCCTGGCTACCAGCTCCGGTTCCGAGTCTGAATCCAATAGGCCGCGGAAGGCGTCCAGGAATTCCAGTGCCAGGGCCGGCAGGTTCATGACCACATGCACCGCCGCAGGGCCCCTCAGCAGACCGGGCAGCGCCTCCTGCAGGGGCCCCCGGATGAAGGCCCGTCCGTCCATGTTGAAGGTGCGCACCTTGCTGTCCACCTTGTTCAGCCGGCAGTTGTGCAGCAGCCAGCGATGGGATTCTGGGTTGAGGTCGTTGGCCAGAACGCTGCAGCCACGCCTGGCCGCTGGGATGGCGAAGGGGCCCACACCCGCGAAGACATCCAGCACCATGTCGCTTGGCCTGAGCAGGTCCACCACCCGCTCATGCTCAGTGCTAAGCCTTGGGTTCCAGTACACTTGTGAGAAGTCAAACTCATATGACAGACCATTCTCCCTCACCTGCCATAGATAAAGAGCATTCCTATTGGACAATCATGATGGTAACAACCCCCGGTATTACCGACAGCCTATTAAACAGAAATGAAAAGAAACAGAAGCATAAATCATACCTAGTGAGTGTAGTATGGAGCAGGCTGCTGCCAGAAACACATGGGCCTTACAGAGCTTCAGATACTTTCCCACTGTGTATAAATGTTGACCATATATTACTGTTCACCTCACCTTGGCCACCATGTTGCCATCTCCTGCCAGAACCTCCATCTGGAAGTTGCGAAAGGTGGAATCGATGGTGTTGGTCTTGTTGACCACACAGGTCACCCCCGAATTCTTGTCTATAAGGACCTGGCCTGGGACACGACATACACAATACCAGCATGTGAGAAGCAGTACTCCTAATGAAATACACAAACTCTTCCTGTTGTATGACAGAGATGTCTGACACATCACGAAATGGCTTTCACGATGTGATCTGTCCATGTGAACATCTGTGAAAAACACCTCTCATTCCTAAGGGTATGTGTGTCCGACGATCCTCACCGATGAGCTTCCTGTAGGGCAGCTGGTGCTCCCTCAGATTCAGATGAGCGATGTGTCCCACACGGCTGAACCCTGACGTGACATCTTGGCCCTCGGGCAGCACGGCCCGCAGCACCTCGTCGGCCTTCAGGTTCTCGTAGGTGATCCGCAGCTCATGGTGCCCAATCTCCAGGGGGACCCCGAGCTCCCGTAGCGTCCGCTTCTCTGTCTCACTGAAGGAAGTGTGGGAGGAGACGCTGGCTGGGTCTAGAAGCAGCAGCTTGTGGGTCTCATTGCCGACAACTTCTAGAACCCTCTTCAAGCCGGGTCTTTTCAAGGCCACCCTCTTCAGGCTCTTCACCGCCTTATGGAGGACCTCCTTTTGGATACGCAAGGTGGGGACCCTCACTGTGTGGCTGAAGGCTTCTCTGTCCAAGCAGGTCATACCACGTACCTCCGGGGGAGGTCCATAGAGGTCGAGGATTTCGACGCTCTTCTGCTCAACCATGAGGAGGTGTGTGGCTCTAAAGTTCGCTGGTGCTGACCTTGAGACACCACAAAACGGTGACCGAGGCAGTAACCGGAGAGTTGCAAGGCTGGGAGCGCTCACGTTTTTACGGCATCGGTAAATAAACCTATGGAAACATGCAGAAGGATCCTCTGGGTACTATGCAGCATTATGAAAGATACTGAACCGTCTGTGTGTGTGCAGATAATCGGAAACATAATACAGCAACAAAGCACATGCTGCCGTTTGGCTTAACCAAGTCGTTACCAATTATTGCCATATTCACTGAAAGAATTCCCACAGATGGGTGACTACTAACAACCAAAATGACTAACTTGTTAAGCACACCACCATAGTATAATTAATTTTAACTATTATACATAAAGTTTGAACAGAAAACACAATCCGTTCCATTTAACCGGTAAAGATTTGAGAAATGTAAATAATCATATTGCAAACAATCTCTAACTGAAAGGTGAGTATGAACAAAAAGGAAGCAGTACGCTTTGCATTGCTCTTGAAATATTTAGTGTTTGTAATTTTACAGTAAAACATGTTTAACTATGGAAATTAGCGTGGCTACAGCAAGGTTTTCAACTTTGGTCAGCTGGCTGGAGTGAGATTTTCAATTCGAGACAAGTTTTATTACCTTGTAAATAGTCTGTAGGGTTCGTAAACTACCCCAACGCTTTTGATGTAGCTTACTTTAGGTTTATAATGGAATAATAATGATTTGCCATAAGATTTCTTGCGTGAGCGTGAGAGTCTGAAAGCGTGTTGCGCCAGATGCGTGAGTTGGCAACCCTGGATACAATTCAAAATTACATATTTTACTAGCCTTCCCCCGTAAGCCTTACCGCAGCCAAGAAAAATGTCTATACTACCCAAATGAAATAACACTGGTTCCCCAAAATTATACTTTAATTAGCAGTACACTAAGAAGGTCGTGCTCTCACCTCCACATCCCCGGGAATATGCGCACAATTTATACGTCACCTCTAGACCTGGATTTGCTTAAAGTATTTCCGACCGACGATGTTCATTGGCTAGAATTTTTTTGACGAAATTTAAAGTCGACGATCTGAGGTGAAAGACATACGAAATGTCACATGACCGGTGAGTAGTAGTCAGCTGAGTAGTAATGTAAATATCGCTGGGGAAACAATTCGTTGAAATATGGTAGTATAGCAGCTAATTCCTACTTTTGTTTTTGCTAAAGAAGAGGAATGCATCGCACTGAGCACTGCAACAACACGATACAATCGGCCGATGTGGTTCGAGAGATTCAGGAAGATGACAGCGAGAGTACGCCTTTATTAAAGAATGTAAGTTTAACCCCGTTTTAATTTAAACCGAAAACAATATCACTGACGGCAGTGGTAACAAACCGCGGACAGACAAGAAATGGTCGAAATTTAAATATATACATTCTCTCATAATTAAAGAGCATTTACATAGAAAGCGGCATAAACTAGCAAGATAACTTCCAGATGTAGTCCCGGTAGTTGGGACGAAGTCCTATATACTCCATCCGGCATGGTCATGTGCCTCTCTGCCTTCTCACTTTTTCAGTATCCTGTTTTTCTCACTGATTGTACTCTCGTTTTTAAATCCTCTGAATAGAAAACCCGCAAACTGTACTGATTTTTCTGTACAGAATTTAAGGTGAAATTTGATACGTTCAGCACTGTAACACGGGAGGTCTTCTTTATACTTTTTAAATAGCAGCACGAATTTGAAATGATTGATTTTGCGTTTTAAAGTAAAATTCTAAATGCTATGTGATACAAGTCCAGAAAGACATCACCGTTGCCGGTAGTGTCATCACTAAGCAGATGAGCTAGATGCGGGGCCAGAACGGGCTGTTACGTTTCATCGCCACCTCTGTGTTTGGGTATCAGTTTTCAGTCTGTCTGTTCCCTCCGTGTGGCTACAAAACTGTGTTGCTAAACCATGCACTCTTAATGGACTGTGATGCATTAGTCTCCTGTCCTTTGACCTCCCGTGCTCCTCGAAACAACACTCTTCACTCCCCCAGGGCTCAGCAGAAGATTCATGGCATATGAAAGAACAATCAAAATTTAGCAAAGAGACTATGGGGTGAGACCTCTTGGTGCAGTTAAACACTGTTCGTTATGATAATCGGACTTCTTTGGGAAAAGAATTTTAATGTGAGAAGTATGAGCTGAGGGCTTGAATCCTGAAAATTGTGGTTTAGCTTTTTGCTTATCTGCATTGTGGTTAATGGATTATGGAAGCGAGCAGAGGTGGATAGTTCAGGTCCAGAAAGTTACAAATCCAGACCAAGGTTTTTTTTCAACCAACCACAGTCTGTGACTGTGACTCTTTATGCTCTACTGGTTGGTTGAAACAAAACCCAGCTCTGGATTCGTAACTTTCTGGACCTGAACTATCTACCTCTGGTAGCGAGTTACCAGAGAATTGGAGTTTGGTTCTCTGTAGATCAGTGCTGAGGTAGCATACCTTCATCAGATTAAATGCAAAGCTGGCTGTAATGTATGTGCTCATTGAGCTGGTTCCACTGACTCAGGAACAGAAAATGTCCACATCATCCTTCTAGACCCCTGGTCTTCTGCCCCAGTTGACCTGATCTCCACAACCTGATTGCACGTGGTCAGTGTGCAAACCATATGTCCCCTTATGAAATAATTAATTCTGCTGACCCATGCAGTCTCTTTCTCGACTTGACAAGTGTGCCTGTCCCAGAGCTCTCTATGAAAAATTTACATCAAAGAATGTGAAAGGGAGGTGCGGAGTGTCCATTCTTTTTAAAGATAAATCCTTTATTTGCCACTTGCACAAGTACAGGTAAATAGGAATTCGTCTCTTCGCTAACCCCACCTTGCTCAGCCAACATGCAGCACCCCTGGAGCTGGGAGTTAAGGACCTTGCTCAAGGGCCCACACACATGTGACTGTTCTGCTGAGACTCAAACCAACAACCTTCCGATCACGGGCATGGAGACTAAGCCCACTGAGCCACTCAGGCGCTCTTTTGTAAAGAAATTCTCTGGGCTAATAATACGTGTTCAGTACCACGCCACCTGGCACACATTTTCTGCTCCAGTAAAATTAGATCATGTAGAATAACATACCCCCCCAAACAATGGAGGGTTAACTTTTTGCGTGAAGTGCTTATCTAGCTCCACGGTTGAGGGGAGACGGTTGGATGGTTAAGCAGACTCGGATCAGGTGGCCAGCTAATAAGACCCCAAAGCCTGGTGATCCCTTGCCTGGGGTGGCCCTCAGCCGGCTGCTGCGGTGGGGCATGTGCTAGGCCCAGCCCGGATATCTCTTATTAGAGTGGGCCTGTGGAGCCTACCCCCTCTGCTCCCCCCAGCCCAGGCAGCTGTCCTAAAGGCAGGGCTCAAATCCCCTGCCTGTTTTCACATCCAGGTCTATTTTCAGATTGTCCTCCGTCAGCAAACTGCCTGTCCTCTGTTTAACAAGCCTGCAAAAGAAATGCAGCAGTTATTACAATTTTATTCCTCTAGGAAAAGGTATATTATTTACTTAATTAGTTGTTGTCGATCCATGTTCTTCTCTTAGTTTTAATTGAGAGATTCATGAAATTTGTGAATTTGAGACGACGTTTTTAAGAGAAAGGTATTTATGAGCATGTACCACTGGAATATGTAATAATAATAATTGATACTTTATTTATCCCGATGTGGAAATTCTCTTTACGCCCAACTTGCTGTCTGTACGTGAGAGCAAGCTGGTTGTGAAAGGCAGCCACCTGTTGCAGTGCCCAGGGAGCTGGGGGTTAAGGGCTTTGCTCAAGGAGCCGCAGACATGCCAAGGCTGGGGCTCAAACCGGGAACCTTCTGATCACAGGCACAGAGGCTTAGCCCACTGAGCCCCACACTAAGTGTCACACGCTAAGTGTGAGACCTGACATTTACAGTATGTTTCCTGGACAGTGAGCTCTCGCTATTTTGTTCTCTACAGGGCCCCAGGACTCAGGCCTCCCTGGGGGCATCTTTCAGTTCCTCTGTCTTCAACCTGATGAATGCCATCATGGGCAGTGGCATCCTGGGTCTGGCCTATGCCATGGCTCACACGGGGATCCTGGGCTTCTGGTGAGTGCTGCTCCCACTTTGCCCTGCTCCCTATTGTCTACCTGCTCGTCTGGTGTCCTAAACATTTCTATTTACATTTCCCCTCAGTATCTTGCTGGTGTTCGTCTCCAGTCTGGCTTCCTACTCCATTCACCTGCTCCTTAAGATGTGTGACCAGACACGTAAGTCTCGCTGAACTGTCGTCTCCTTAGAAAACACCTTTGTGGCTCCTCCTCTCCTTTTCTCCCCCACAAAAAGTTGCCACCACCATTTCTTGTTATGCTGCAGATGCACCGTTTTCCTTTCACCATAGAGCCTGTAATTGAATTGAAATGGGTGTGCTTATTTTGGACAGATGTCTGGTAGGAAGGATAAAAAAACACATTCTAGTGGTGAAGGTCAAATACTGCTTCATGAACCATTTGCTGTATTTTTTGACCCCACTAGATGGTGCTCTTGGCTTGCATTGGGACATGCTTTGAGCCCTTTTATGAACAGAGAGCACCATCTAGTGGGATAAGAAAATACAGCAAATGGTTCATGAGACTTAATTTGGCCATTACTACATTCTAGGGATTCTAAAATTTTCTTTCAGCAGTTAGAATATTTGAAACATGCAAAGCTGAAGAAAATGAAATGTGCTAGTCCAACATGAGCTCTTCTCCTGATGAGAACGTTCAGGTGGCACCCACGTGGTGCCGTGGTTACTGCTCCACCTTGTGGATGTGCAGGTGGAGTAGGTGGAGGGAGGCAGCACCATCACAAAGCTCGTGGACACAAAGCCCCTTTTTGTTGCTGCTGCCTCAGCTGGGTCTCGAATAGGTCTTCCTGGGATTTTCTCTCAGCCCTCACCAGTAATGCAAAGCAGACTGAGCAGCCTGCAGTGACATGCCGGGCTCTGTGTGTGTTCTGCCCCCTAGGGTCGTGCCCGCCTTTTAATATCCTGACTGCAGCTTACCCCAGGACCTGCCTGTAGGTGCCAGAACCGGGCCCTGGGGTACAGAGTTGTTTGGTGGAATGTGCAGCTAAAGGGGAAAAGGGAATGAATATGAATGTGCAGTGACTCAGTCGTGGATATTTACCCATGTCTGATTGGTCCAAGAGCAAAGCAGTTGCCCGATTGGTCCAAGAGCGATGCAGCTGTCTGATTGGCCTGCGATACGTCACTGTCTTTCTCAGGTCTCACCTCCTATGAAGATCTCGGGTTCTGTGCCTTCCAGAAACCAGGCAGAGTAAGTGTGGGTTTTCTAAGCCTGGACATTTAAACCATTACACCTCCAGAACAAAGTGAGAGAATAGTGGTGCTAAAATTCTTGTGGAGAACCACATCTCTACATTTTGGAGTGAAAATGTGTGTCTGTCTTTTTAGGTTCTGGTTGCAGCCACGATTCTGATCCAGAATGTTGGAGGTAAGGATAAATCGGTTTATATGCTGTATGGTGTCCATTTAGAGCAATATGTATTTCATAGAATATTCTTCTTGCTTCCGGTATTTGATATATATTTTTTTTAATAATTGTTTTATATTGATAATAGCAGAAACCTGGTAGGTACCACCCCTTTGAGGTCTTCCTCACTCCTTGCAAAGAGTCCTCTCTACATGATTTACAGCCTTTTGGTTCAGTCAGTGATCAGTGCAGCCTAACTGAAATCTGACAGCCTTCTGGTGGGTGTGGGGATACAGAATTCACC
>JAODKC010000028.1:14848647-14862323 GCA_026777985.1 Mormyrops attenuatus
TGACATGATTTCAGGATTTCAGTCATCCATAGCTTGCATTTTGGCCACATTTACCCACATCTGGGTTCTGTACCCAAGCAGTTCTAGTGAGGCAGCTTCCAAATCTTTGAGATCTGTGGTTGGTTAGGCTTGTCCTCTATACACCCACGTGTTTGGAGCACTCTGTTCTGCCCCTGTGTGCCAACATTGTGGGTCTGCTCTCATCTCACGGCAGGGTTCCTGGGCTACACCAGCAGCCTGGCCTTTTTCCTCATGGTCTTCTTTGCCATTGTGGTGGGTACGGCAGCCATATCATGTCTCATCTTCGGTTTGTTAGCATGTGCGTCTGATGATTGAACCCCCCCCCATCGCCCCACTCCCTCCAGGTTGTAATCAATAAATGGAACATCCCCTGTCCCTTCCCTGGGAATGAGACACTAACCACTTCACAGGTAATGCCTACCGGGGTCCTGATTGGTCACTAGTAGCACTCACTTGCTTTCTTATAGGCCAGTGCTGGTCATGTGAGTCCCTGTATTTAACACACACACACACACACACACAATTCTCACTGTCAGTTCTGGTTCCCTTCCACACTGCAGCTTACGCTAAAGACAAATTAATTAGCAGTACTGCACTGCTAGCTGACTGTAAAAGTGACCCTTTAACAATCTGTATGCGGCTTGTGTCTTCCAGTTCTCAAATTCCTCTGCCTCCGACTGTGTTCCCAAACTCTTCGTCGTCTCCAGTAAGGTCGGTATCCATGGGCCGCTTTGACAGCAGTGGGCCATATGGACACTCGGATGCTAATGAGCATCATTTCGCTCCGCCCTCCAGAGCGCTTATGCAGTGCCAACCCTGGCGTTCTCCTTCCTCTGCCACACCGCAGTCCTACCCATCTACTCTGAGCTGCGCAGGTATGTGTCTCCCTTGTACGGGCGGGATGGTGATGGCTGGTCCTCCTGACTCATCGCCATCACTGTCACCTCAAATTGCAGGCCCACCAAGAAGAGGATGCAGAAGGTAGCCAACGTGGGGATCTCCCTGAGCCTGCTCATCTACCTGATCTCCGCCCTGTTTGGCTACCTCACTTTTTACGGTAGGAGCGGCTAGGGCATAACCCCGGACACCTACTCATAATAAAAAGTAATAACACTATTTTATTAAGATTTTACCCTAAACTAATAAAAAAAAAATAACAAAAGCAAAGAACAGCATTTTGTAATACAAATCTCAGTTCTTTCATACACACTGTTTGCCAAAATTGAGGAAACGCTTCCGATTTTTTGAGTTTTTCTTAGCTGTTGCTTCAGTTTCCTATTTAATCTCCGATGTGTGATATTTGTAACATACTTTGATTGTTTATAAACATTGCTGCCAGTATTTGTGTTGTAATTTTTAAAGCGTAATGCCAAAAATGTTTGGTGTTTCCTCAGTATTGGCCACTAGTATTTGTAGATAGATGAATTAAAAAATAAATAAATAAATTAATTATCTGATGCTTTCATCCAAGGGAAGGGTGACAATTTGCCTGTGTTCCCTGGATTTACCCCACGATATTTGCATTGTTAGTACAATGTTCTATGTAAACCTACAGTGGTGTGATTTGTAGTCTTTCCCCTTGTTCCGCTGTTGTTTACCTCACACCCTGTTGTGTTGTATGAAGTACCCAGCAGTGATGTTGCAGTGTGTTGAAATAACAGTACAGTAATCATTAGTGTGTGTATTTAAAAGGATAAAAGTGTAACAAACGTGTTACAGTTCAGTGTTTTCAAGAGTAACATTCCACTGTGTGGCAGTGCCCAGGTCCTGCCGTTGCTGGACACGAGAGCCTTGGCTGCCTTTCGCTCACCGAGCTTCTCGGTACTGTCCCACCCCGCAGAGCACGTGGAGTCTGAGCTTCTGCTGGGCTACAACGCCTTCCTGCCGCGCGATGCGCTGATCATGTCCGTGCGCCTGGGAGTCCTGCTAGCCGTGCTGCTAACCGTACCTCTCATCCACTTCCCTGTGAGTCGAACCTGAGGCCGATGCACCGCCGACACACTTCTGTATCAGTGGTGGGGATTTCAGGCACAGAAAGTACAAATCCAGAGCAGGATTTTGATTCAACCAAGCAGCTGAGTACTCTGTGGCTGTGACTCTTTATACTTATATTTGGTCAGGATTTGTACTTTCTGGACCTGAAATCTCCACCTTTGCTCTGCATACACTGTGCTGTGGTCCGTGTTCACATGTCAATCAGCATCGTGTGATGGCAAGCCTGCTGAGACTAATCGCAGGAGGACTGAGCGTCTCGCCTCTTCTGAGATTCAAAGCTGATTGGTGAAATCGACTGTTCGTCACCCTGTCGCTGAATGTCAGCCAGTCCCCACTCTTCCCTGGGCCCTCCATCACCACATTCACCATCACCCATTGGCCTGTCATGTCCGAACACATGTTGCAAAGCCGGTTTTCATTTTCCTCCGGTGCGACTTTGTCTTCGCTGGCAGATCCCTCTCCGCCTCCCCAGCTAGACCTGGTTCTGCTTGCTCAGCGGTTCTGGCTCCAGTCTCAACAGAGACCTTGCAGGGATTAAGGCTCATTTGGGATTTGACTCCCCACCCCGCCCCCCAGCCTGAGCCTGTGCCTGAGCCTGTGCCTGAGCCCACTGTGCAGTCTCACTTGGTTACTCTGTGTGTGCCGTGCTGTTTGCCATATACCTCCATATACCTCCATAATGCCTCCATATACCTCCAGCTTGCAGGCCCCTCAGAATGAGGAGCATGCCTTTTAGGCAGAGCTGATCTGGCCATCTGTCGTACTGGACATTTTCCCAGTGGGCCGATGGTTATTTGGGCCGGGCCAATTTTGTTTAAATCCCCGTCCAGCCCTGCTTTCAAACAGCCATCATTTAGACCCCCCACCACAGAAAGCGTCGGGCATGTTGTGTACAGATACTGGGCCAGTTCCATTCTAACCCATCTCATCCTTCAGACCCGAAAGGCACTGAGGATGCTGGTCCTGGGGGAGCAGGCCTTCTCGTGGCTCAGCCACGTCTCACTGACCATTCTGCTGCTGGTGCTGGTTCTGCTGTTGGCCATCTTTGTCCCAGACATCAGGAACGTGTTCGGGGTGGTGGGTGAGTGGCTGCGGAGACGCCGCTTCAGCTTTGCTCTGATCGTCGTGTGACGGCGGCCTTCCTCTGTTCCTCAGGCTCCACCACATCCACGTGTCTGCTGTTCGTGTACCCCGGCCTCTTCTACCTCCGGATCAGCACCGAGCCGCTCAACTCCCTGCAGTCCATAGGTGTATGTACTCATCATTGTGTGTCAGCCGGAACAGCTGTAAATTACTGGGAGAATTTAGCACTCATGGGAGTTTTATTTACACAAAAATGTCAGGAGGGCAGAATTTAAAATGATTTGTTCAGAGAGATGACAGATCAGATTGTAGAGGAGGTGGTTCCAAGCAACCAGAGGAAGTGGGAACAACCAGTCAGATGTCTTGGTCCTCTATTTGCTTGGACCCACCTCCTCTGCAATCTGATCGGTTATCTCTCTGACCCAATCATTTTAAATTCTGCCCCTGGAACATTTTTTGTGCAAGACATCTGCCTGCTAATATTGCTTTTAGGAGTTTTGGTCTATTTGTCTATTTCTCAAGTTCCAAGTTTCAAGTTTTATTGTCATATACAGATAACAATGTAGCATCATGACCTGCAATGAAATTCTTAGACTCGCGTTCCCCCCAACATTACGTAAACATATTATCAGTGATTCTCATTTTAATGCGTATTAACTCCACCCCAGCAAAACCAGACAGTAAAACAGGTGTGGAAAGTTAATACTGAACAAAAGTCCAGATGTGTGCTGGCTCCTGGTTAATGCCGGCTCGCCTCATTCTTCCCAGGCTCTCCTTCTGGTCATTGTTGGAATGCTGGTGGGTGTGTTCAGCTTCTCCATCATTGTCGTCACCTGGGCCCTAAACCCCTAAGTGGGCTGAACTGGTACCATGCCGGCACCATTGAGGGGGGGGGCACTGCAACCACAGACACTGGGAGCTGGCTTGGTGGAAACGACCCAAGACACTCAGGAAACCACACTGAAGCAAAAAAGGGATTTCAGGACTGGTTTGACTGTTCAGGCAGCTGTCACATTTATAAGGTGCTGCTTGGGTTTTGATCAAGTCAAAGCTGGCGTTTGCGTGTCTTGTAGTCACTGTGACAATTTTTTGTTTTTCTTAAGGGCATCATATTTTAAAACCAATGGTTTACCCAGACAATTGGGTGGTGAGTGCTACAGGAAGTGAATGATGTGTTATTAGATCAAACGTTTCCCAGGTGAGTCAGTTGAGCGCAGGTAAAGTTTCAGCCGCGCGTCCTCTTTTCGGGCCTAGCGCGGGCTCACGTTACAACCTTCAGTACCCTCCACGCAAACTCCCACAAGCCCGCTCCAGGGCCGAACTGCCAAATGCAGCCATCTGTGCATTTCTACCTGCGAATGTGTCTGTTAGACAGAATCCGCCGGCTCGCGTTACGCGACTTGATGACTTGACATGGAGTGCGTCGCATACCTGGAAGGAGTTCTGACGAAATTAAGTTCAGCTTCACCAGCTCTGGGTTTGCGGCGCTGCTCTGCCCATCTGGCCGGTTTAGTTTTTCCTGCAATGACCTACGTATCCTGTACATGTGCTGTGTATGCAGACCGAGTTTTCTGCGTTTGTGCTGCGACGGCTGTGGAGCGCTAATTGGAGATCAGTAGGGGATTCTAATTAATGGGACCGCAGTGATGGAAGCATGTTGTGTATGGATTGTCTTTCTTCTTTGCAGTGTGTCACCATCCAGAGAAGCATCTGTAACCCCCCCCCCCCCTTATCTGCAGTGCTCCGTCATCAACCAGGCCCTGCCCTGTCCACTAACAGAGACATACAGTATTGGCGTATGGATGACACAAAACCGATTGGAATGTCACAGTGTGTGTGTGTAAGGTGGAGTTTCATGTGACCGTGTGTGTGTGCACACGTCTGTGGGTTTCTGCTCCGTGGCGTTTGCGCTGGCCGCGTGTGTGGCGTGCTGTCCCGGCGTTCGTCTGTCTGTGCTGTGACCGGCACACCCAGGCGGGGGAACCCCTCCAAGGGGGCAGATTAATGCCAAATGTCTCCTTGGTGTCCAGTTGCTGGGTTGTTTAGATATTGTATGGGGGGGGCCTGCAGGGTCGTTCTGCTGGTTCCAATATGGAGAATTAGTGCCTGAATGTGCCCCCCCCCTCCCCCCGTCAGGGGTTTCTATCAGGACCTGGGGCGCTGCAGTCATAGGAACCAGATTTACTCTCTAAAAAGCATTGAATTGGTGTCTTTATTACAATGGGTCTCATTAAAAGGAAAGTCGGCTCAAGCTGACTGGGATTGACAAGCTGTTTGGCTTTGAGAGCTTCCTACTCCAGAGGTCATGTTTGCCCCCGCCCCCCCAGCAGCAATTTTGTGGTCCTCCCAAGCACCCCCAGTTGATAGCAGATGTCCCGAGCAGTGTGACACTCAGTCTGTCAGCATGGCCACCACAGGCCTGAGCCCACCCCCAAAACAATACCAACCGCATGGCTGTGCATGGGCTGACGGACTTTCCAGGCCTCCCTTAAGCATGGCAGCCATTTTGACTTCAGTTATAGTTTCTGTTTGGGGCCACTTTCTGCTCATTGCTGAAAATGGAGTCGTCCACCCCCAACTCCCCCTGCTCCCATCTCCCAGGTCTTTGGTCTTCGCCCTGCCTTGCTCTGCTTACTCCTACCCCTGTGTTAGCTACCCATCTCCCTCTGCCCCAGGTACCTCCCCTCCCCCTTGTCTGCCACCCGATTGGAATTTGAGGTCTTGTTGTATGATGTCACCCAGCCATCGTCAGAGCTCTGAAAGTCTAACTGCACCCTCTTCTTCAGATGTGGAGTGGAGGGCGGCTGTGGATCAGGAAACGCTGTCCCCGGATCAGCAGGGATCTGACAGATTAGCCTGCTTCAGAGTAGCTGCTTCAGTCGCAGCCGTGTGTAGATCCCTCTGCTCTCTGCCCTGTTCTGCAAATCACCTTGGAATCAGATTTGCACAGTTATTAGGACTGATTGTGCACCTTAAGAGCAGCGTTAGGGAAGTTACTCACATACATCCATTACAGACAGAGGTGGAAAGTTCAGGCCCAGAAAATACAAATCCGGACCAAGGTTTTGTTTCAAGTGACCAGTTGAGTATAAAGTCAGTCACAGCGTACTCAACTTTCCACCCCCGTCTGTAATGGATTTCTTCTGTGGGTAACTTCCCCAACACCATTTAAGAACTTTAAGGCAAATTATGGGAGAAAATGGCATAAGGTAGAAATTAAAAGTGCACAGTAGGAATGGGTGGTGCTGACGTGCTGTCTGGATGATGAGTGTCTGGACCAGCTCTGTAAGGCATGAGGTGTTTGGGGCAGTGCTACAGTGTGCCATGCTGTCTGTGTCACCTTTAGTCCAATGACAGTTTGTACCAAAGCTCGTGCTGCCTCGTGTAACTGATAACAGCTGGCTCAGCTGCAGGAAGTGGATGGGGACTCTGGTGGGGGTGGGGGGGTCCATGGTGATACGTGACCTGTCATTTGCTTCCAAGAACATTCAACAGCACCACCTGCTGGTGCCTGTGATGTACTGCGGCATCCACATCTGGGAACCTTATGGCACTTGCACTTCTCTTAATGACTCTGTAACTTGCTTGTTGTAAATGCACCTGTTATATTTTCCACTGAAACAAGTATGAACGCTTAAATGTCTGGAATGAGGATCCGACAGAGAACAAGTTACTGTTACCATGGTAATATTTGCAGTGTATATACATCCGATACTGCTAACTGAACCTTCTAGATGCAGTAAACCTAATTTAATAGATAATGTAGGACTTAGGGCAGAACACTCCGGACATGTTGGGTGGCTGATCTGGATGTTCACTTGGGTTGGATGGTATGACTCTGGTCTAGTTTGGAAATGTTCCAGAAATAAGTCCCCAATTTACACGTTTTTCCCAGACTTAATAGCTTGTGTTTATAAAGCATTTTCCATTATCCAGAGGTGATGGATTCCCTGATGGGGAAAGGCAGTGATGGCGGTTTTTAACACCAAGCGCAGGTGAGGATGAAATTGTCTGCCTGTGCCAAGAATAAGGGGCCAAACCCGGAGCTGGCCTCAGACCTTGGGCCGGTATTTAAGGTCCCCCCAGCGCCAGGACAGTGAGCCAGCAGAACTCCCCCAGCAGCCGGCTCCATAAAGCCGCCCACCCCCCAGCCCAGCCCAGCCCGGCTTTAGGAGGTGTTGATGGGGTGTTTGCTGGGTTTACAGGCGTTGGTTTGGGGCTTCAGTCCCTGTTCCAAGCTTCCCCCTTCATTTTTGCATGCTGACTCCATCTTCAGCTGAGCCCAATCTATCCCAGCCCATGATGCATTGCAGGAGGGTTTCCCTGCTTCCCTGAAAATGCATCTCAGCAAGTGGGCCCGGGTTTACGGGGTCCCTCTGGTTCGAAATGCTGACTCTTTGAGGGGGTGGCTCCTCTGAGGTGATGTCGAAAGTCTGTAAGGCTGCAGGAAATGCTGAATGAACGGAGTTTCTGTCGTCGTTACTGTAACCGGGGTGGCATGTGGCTCGGCAGGTTCGGACTTTGTCCCTGTGATCGGGAGGTGGCTGGTTCAAATCCCCGGGCCAGCAGACTGATGACATCGTCGGGCCCCTGAGCAAGGTCCTTAACCCCCAACAGTTCTAAGGGCTCTACAGGCCGGCTGACCCTGCTTTGTGACCCCCAAGCTTGCTCTCACCCACATATGTGTCTGTGTGTCTCATGGAGAGCAAGGTAGGGTAGGTGAAGAGGCCATTTCCCCGTGGGGATCCATAAAGTAACAAAGGAACTTGTCACAGCAGGTGAGCAGGACTCATTACCGCTTTGCCAGCTCACACTTTCAGAGCTGCTGTTGCCACATCTTCAGCTTTTTCAGCAAAGTGGGACCTTCTCTTCTCCAATGTTGGGTTTTAAGAGAGCTGCTCAGAGTGGGGAGACTCGGGGGTGGGGGGGATTTTGCAGGGCTGGAAATTTGTATGGTCAGGGTCAGCCGAGTCGGACGGTGATTAGCAGGAGCATTTCGAAGCCGTCAGCCTAAAGGTATTTTGCAGACACCCCCAGGCCCTGTCCTTGGACCTCAGATCAGCCGATGGTGTGGGAACCCCCCACGGCCACCAGCATCGTCAGGACGGGGTGGCTAGGCGATCCACTTTCTTTTCCAGGGCTTTTTTTTTTGTAAGATTACCCCTGGCACATGTGTAAAAGGGCAACAACAAGTTCTCCCAATCCACCCCTCTGCAAAAAAACAGGCCTTTCTCTCCTATCCCATAATCAATTTTATGGTGTGATCAGCTGTACTGGTCTGACACGGGTGATCAAACCATAAAATCCCCATCAGCCCCCATCTGCTTGAGATATCTGTTCTGGCCCCCAGCCTCAGTCTGACCCCTCCCAACTAGAACCCCCCCCTCCCAGCACACTCCTCAAAGCCAGCATGCTTGCATACCTGGCTGGTACATCAACTTCCTTTGTTTGCCTACAGTGACGTCATTTCCTCCTATTTATCATGGCCGCTAACATTGCATCGTATTTATTTGGCAAACGGTAAGCACTCAAGTAAGAATTTTATTGTACAATGTATTGCAAAAAAATTCAATCTGATTAGATTTAGGTTAGAGTTTGTCCCCACTTTAAATGGTATGGAGCTTCAACCAATTTCATTTCCAATCGTTTTGCTTGGTTTTTGGAAGCAGTAGCTGTGACAGCTGTGTGTTTAGTCTTCCTGCGAGTTTTGTGATTTCCGCTGCCATTTATAGTTCATGGATTCTTACTGAAGACAACCTTCATGTTACCCTGCATGCACCAAGGTAAGAGCAGTTCTCTGGTTTCGCGCTTCGACACAGAGGTGACTAGGACGTGCATAGGACTGCTGAGGCAGTGCCTGCCCTCAAGGGGGCGGTGTGGAGTCTAGGCTGTAAAATCAATACTGCATCCCAAAGGGCCGATATGGTAGAAACAGGCCACAGCACAGAGGAGCGTGCCTGTATCTACAGCCAGCGTGGTGAAGCTGGACATTTCGCAGCTTGAGCGTGGTGTCCTGTCCTGGTCTGGAGGTGGTCGCAGGGTGTTACTTTGGACCCCGCATTTTTGTCTGGGGGGAGGGGGTGTCGGTCAGGCTCCCTATCGCTGAGCCCTTAATGCAGTCCTGACGCCTCCCTGGCTCTGGGGACCAGTCCACATCTGGACCGCATTACCGGCCCCCTCACTGCCGTCAGATGGGAAGGCAGAGTCCGGCCTGCTCCGTGGGGGTTCAGCGCCTCCCCCCCTCCATCTCGCTCCCTCTCACTGCCCCTCTGATGTAAGTGTGTCAAAGTCCTCCTTGCAACAGAGGACATGTTGATGGAGATTCTGGCTTAAGGCCCGGCCCTCCGCGGTGAGTGGCATCCAAGCAGGAGATGAGAGAGCGGGGGCCCATGCAGCAGTGTGGTGGCGATACCCTGGGTACACGTAAGCCGGACTGTCAGTCGTGCGCTTCATAGAGCGGGGCGCTGATGTGGCCTTTCACCTGAACGTGAAACTCAAGACAGGCAGAGTGGCCTGGAGGAGTGGGGGGGTGGGGGGTGGTGCAGAATATTTAATACCCCCTTCAAGTGCTGTTATGTTAGAGCACTCTCCCCTACCCACTTCATTAAACTCTTGTTATGTAGGGGGGGTGTTTTTAATGTGGTCTGAGAGAGGTTGACCCACACAAAGAGGGCTCTCTCGCTGCCCCCCCACACCCCCCCCACATCAATTAAGGCATCGTATTTCCACTGTGTCAAAGTGCCGGTGTGACATTTAGTCTTGTGAAACAGGATACTTCGCACCAAATCAACTTTTATGACGGTAAATTATATACCGTGGTTTTTTTCCTCACATTGGTCTAAGAAAAAAGAAAAAAAAAAAGTCTGTAGAGGTGGGAAGAACCTGGAAAGGCACGACGTGAACGAGGGAAATGTGTGTCTGCAGGAGACTCCTCGCCTATTTCCTTCCCAAGAAACAGACACGATAGGATCAAGCTTATGGGAGCTCAGGAATAACATGCAGATTCACTCGGTTTACACGTTCACCACTGCTCACGACGGCACGCGTTTCCTGCTCATTTCCACCACATGGCGCTCTCGCCCAGCGTTCTGCGTGCGCCAGAAGGTTCATGGGAGCCTAATACATAATTCCTACAACTGGCTGCCCACCGCACCCCCCCCTTACAGAGTCTGGGCCCACGATGGAGGTTCACGAGCTGCGGAACCTGGACAAGTCCCAGAAGAGAGGCCTGGGCCAGGATGCAGCTGCCCGATCTGGCCACAGTAGGAAGCGGGACCTGAGAGACTGCAGATGGCAGTGATTCCTGGACACCCAGGGTGCAGCTACAAAGGGCCCAGGCAACTTTGCAGGGTGGGTATGAAGGAAACTCCTGCTTGGATCCTCACCCAGTGGGTCTCCCGCCTGAGCCCACAGGTACATTTACAGCAGAGCTCCTTCTCCCTGCTTCTGGAGTGTCTTTGCATATCTCTGTCACTTCCATCTGAAAGGTCCATGTTCTTTTGTTCTTCAGTGGTTGTTGTGTAGCCCTCAATCCCCAGCCTTTGCAACCCGACCCCCCAGTCCCTACTATACCAAACAACCATAACAAGATCACTACATCCCACACACACACACACACACAGCGTGAGAGCTGGTCATATTTTTTTTGTTTTCCCCTCCTAGAACTCTATCTCCGTCTCAGCTTCACTGCAATACCCCCCTCCCCCCGACTGTGTGTGAAAGGGTGTAGAATGTGTAGAAATTCCTCAGAATGGTAAAAGCCAGCAGTAGGACCGGGTAACGAGAGTAAAGGCTGGAACCCAAAAACCATCATAAAATACCAGCTACAGACTCTGCTAAATAGTGTCTGTGATCCCAAAGAAAACAATCCCACCAAAATTGGGGAAGGGCAGGGTGGGGGAGGCAAATGGGGTGCATGATTGGCAGGGGGCCTCTTCAATCCCTAACCCCAGCTTGACATCTGCAGGGATTGGAAGGAGGGGTGTATTACGGCCATGTACCAAACACAGAGGTTCATTCATATTACTGTCCTGTGCATCTTTGCTGAGCAGTTTACAGTGTTCAGCTTCACTGGTTCATTTGGCTGCAGCTTTTAGGTCAGGAGTATAGGCTGCAGCATTTCCTGTCTTGGGGTTGCAACCAGTTTTGGTTTCAGCCCCAGCTCCGCCAGCACATCAACTGTGTGCATTAGACAGATACAAAAGGTGAGCAGCCTTTGGCTTAATTTTTTGTTTGTGCCAGTGAAAGGTTTTAAATTGAGCTAGGAATGAAGAGACAGAGAGTGTCAGACTGACAGCAGGTGAGCAAATTACCTGAGAGTAACTTCCCTGTAATGCTACTTGTTTCTGCCATTTTTTAAATCCATGTAACAGCAGCAGGATCGATAGATGCAGTGTTTTTCTGCCCTCTGTTGGCCAAATTGTGAACTGCACCCATAGAACCACACATGTCCGTCTACCTGTGTTCCAGCCGGTAATCCTGTATCGGGTCACACGGACTTTACACACAGTACAGTACATTTTGATTATTAATCACTGCTACTGGAATCAGAAAACACTTGTCTAGACAGAGGTTAAGCCTGGAGTTCAGTACAGACCAGAGATTCTATGCATGAACGGAACATCCCCTAATGGTCAGAGTTACAGAGCCGACATATGTCAGGGTGTCGTAGTTTGGGGGCTAGACTAAAATATGACCTTCCTGCGAGGCTGACTCAGTCTGCAGACTTGGAGCGGGCCCTCCTCTCAAGATCAGATCTCTTTATCAGAAGCAGCTGCAATGTCAGACCTTAATGCTGAGCTCTAGGGGGTGTTAGAGGTCAGAGCTCACACCCATCATGGTGACTCTTTGATCCTGGTGTGGTGGAGATTGACTGCTCTGCCAGGGCTGGCGTCTGGGTGTTGCAGGGGAGGGAGGGGCTTCTGGGACTCTATTAGGCTCCACTGAGTTTACAAGGCCCCTGAGACATGTGTCCTGAGAACCCTCCGGTCCAGGCTCCCTTTCAAAGGTGATGGAGGCACTTAGTATAAATCATGTCCACAACTTCAGCACCATGTGTGTTTTGGATACCTGCCCCCCCCCCCCCCCCACCCAAGTCTCCTAGGTTGTTGATCCTCAAGGTTCAGCAGTGGAAAAGAATCAAGGTCACTGTGATCATGTGTTAATTCCACCTAAACATGAGCCGCAGTCATCGTCATGATCAGTTTGTATGAAATGCTTTCGTAGAGGGTTTTGCATCAATGGAATCAGGGCTGGGTACACACAAAGCCGTCAACCACACTACCCACCAGATCTGACATATACCGATATTGTATTCTGTTCAGCAGTGACGCTCAAAGCCCATGTAAAGCCCAAGGCGAGCCCCACCGCCTGACCACACATGGTGCCAAGTTGGTGCCCTATGTGGCCCCTTGTTACCAAATGCAGTGTTTCTAAACCCGGTCCCCAGGCACCCACATTTTTGCTCCTTCCCAGCTCCCTACATGAGAGGGAGCAAATATGTGGAGTGTCTGTTAGTAAGCTGGGAGGAAGCAAATGCGTAGCCCATCTGGGGGTCCCCGATGACCAGGTTAAGAAACGCTGACCTAATGGGTTGACTAGCACTGATGCTGAAAATAACAGGACATTACAGTATTCAGCAAACGTTCAGGTTTAATGCAGAAGGGCTCCTTTGAAACAATTTAGAAGGCTGAACGAGGTCAACATCAAGATGGCCCTACCAGAGGGCTCAGCCCCCCCCTCCTGTAAAAAGATTCTGAATTCACAGTTCTATTATCATGCACTATATGGAGAAAAGTTTTGGGACACTTAGCCATCACACCCGCAGGAACTTTTACGACATCCCAATCTAAATCCATAGGCACCAATATGGAGCTAATCTTAGGGAAAACCTTCCCAGAAGACTGGCAGCTGTTATAGCTGCAAAGGGGGGGACCAACTCCATATTGATGCCTATGGATTTAGAATGCGATGTCGTAAAAGTTCCTGTAGGTGTAATGGCCAAGTGTCCCAATACTTTTCTCCAT
The DNA here is from genome assembly GCA_026777985.1 of Mormyrops attenuatus. NCBI lineage: Eukaryota > Metazoa > Chordata > Actinopteri > Osteoglossiformes > Mormyridae > Mormyrops > Mormyrops attenuatus. Next base: position 14,861,772 of record JAODKC010000028.1, read on the forward strand.
ATAGTGCACGTACACTGAAATTCTTGCTTGAATACCTTCTCCACAGATAATTAAAGCAGTGTGATGTTGAAATACAATAAAAACTAAGTACAAAACACTCACTACTACAAGATATCAAACAACATAAAATGTCTTACAACATATAACACTCGCCATGTAGTAAAGTGATACGTGGCAGAACAGAGTAGCAGTATAAAGAGGTGCAGTGGGTAGAATGCAGAGATGTTACAGGAGGATTACAGAATTAGCAATAAATAATAATAAAAAGCAACGGAGCCAAGTGATAAACGTGATAGATCAGGACAAAGATCAGGGAGCGAACAGCAGAGCACAGCTTAGTATTAATACTGTACAATAGTGTGTGTTAGACAGTCTTATGGCATTTGGGTAGAAGCTCCACCAGAATGTTGTTGTGTTTATGTAGAGAGTCCTGAGCCACTTACCAGAGGACAGAAAGGTAAAAAGTGTCAGTGCTGAGTCGGGGGGGGGGGGGGGGGGGGGGGGGGGGGGGGGGGGGGGGGGGGGGGGGGGGGGGGGGGGGGGGGGGGGGGG
>JAODKC010000028.1:14865765-14876783 GCA_026777985.1 Mormyrops attenuatus
AGTGGAAGCACGACCAAAATTATGTTTCTATAATTAGGACTTCCAAATAACTTATAACACAGCCTACCAGTTATATGGCCCCGCCGCACCAAATGCTACCAGTTAAATACTAAAAAGACAAACTGCTTCAGTGAGCGACAAAGCGAGAACGAGCCACTGTTGCGCGTTTTATTCAGCTTTGTAGGTGTGATGTTAGTTTGTTTGTCAGCTCCGTTTACCCATTTTTAGGTAGCTGGTCCTGAAAAATAAGGCTCAACTCGGCCCCCCCTCTGACTGGCTCGTTTCAGCAGGCCAGTCTCGTTCCTGGACTAACTGCGCTCTCCAGATAACCAGATCGATGACCTTAAAGCGAATGTGGTTTATCTGATTTCGGCCTTTAATCTGCACTACGTGACGTAATGTTCGTGTGGCGTTTCTCTTACGTGAGGTTGCAGCGGTGGGAACTCGGTGTCCGGCGCTTCAAAGCGCGCGGTCGTCCTGCATGTATTTTCGTACTGTGTTGGTTTATGCTGCGCCCAGTCTGTACTTTTTCCAGCTCGTATTTTACTTTATTTTTTCAAATGTTGCATGCAGGTCCCGACACGCTCCTGCTGCTGCAGCTTCCTCGGTGACTGGGAACCGCCGGGGGGCTCCAAACATGCTTCATAACTTTCCTGCCTTCCCATTATCTGAGTCTGTCACCCTTACGTCATGGCCTTCCTCCTGCCCGGCCTGTGCAGTTGTTTACTTCGTATCATTTGGTGCTTTCATGTTTTGGAAATGAAATTATAATGGCAGTATGAATTATTGATTTGTCTGGTGGTGGCATCTTGGCTCAGGTGATGTTAGCGCCCCTCCAGGGATGGGAATTGGAATCTCGCTTCCCTTCTATACGTTTGACACTTTCTCCCCGTATTTGCAAAGCTTTACTCTGGGTACTCCGGTGTCTCCCGGCAGTTCAAAGACATGCAGTCGGGTAAATTAGCGTCTCAGATTTGCCTGTATCGTGTTTGTGTGTGCCGTACGATAAAATGGCGTCCATCTGCCCTGTGCGACGATCGATACAAAGTCCGTCTCCAAGTTTTTCACTCTGCTCTGCGCTAACTTACCCATCCAATATCTGATAGCTAACTGGGAATTTCTCTACGCTTGTTGGGTTTAGCAAAATCTAGGGCTCCAACTACACTTGTCCCACGGCCCGTGTTGTTGAGATGAGATATATTGTGTTAACATGACCCAGATCTGTAGCCTGTCTGCGAGGCTGACAAGTGCTGAGATGGCATGAACTGCAGCTAACTGGCTTTTGCTTTATGGAGGCAAGTCTGACTGTACTTACAGTATACACAGCAGGTAAACGGCAGTTTATATGAAACAGTGATTATTTCAGGGTATCTGTGAGGGGGACTGTCATGATACTTTTGTAACAAGAGATGTATAGTTTTTGGGGGGGGGGGGTCTGTATTACTAGAATAACACCTGACTGTGGACTGCAGTAATTTGGGATGTAATATGTCATTAATAAAGGATTGACAAGGATAGAGAGAAAGTCAGTATTTTTGTGATGAGCAGGGCTAGACTGCGATTTAAGAAATGGCCCTAGACTTTGGGGTTCCGAATAGTAAATTTTAACAGGGGAGGGGGCATGAGAAATTCTGCCACATACCCATCGGCGCTCTGGGAAAATGCCCGGTTTGCCTGAGTAGCCTGTCCAGCCCTGTTGAAGAGGAATATTGCTGTTTTTGTGTGTGCTTGCGTATGTATCTCATTTAAACCTTAAAATGGTACAATGTGTCAACTGGAGCGTCTTATCGTGTCTGGTGGGCTGTTTCTAGAAGTTTCCCTAAGCCCCTGAGCTCCGCTGCCTTTCTGAATGGAGCACTGGCTGCACTATTAACAGGGTCTGCACTCTGCGCTCATTTCCTGCAGTGTGATACAGCTCCCCGTCACGGTCCACTTTTGATCGTCGGCATCGCTTCCGTTTTTTTTTTTTTTTTTTTGTCATGCTTCAGCAGTAACTTTTGCCCAAAGCAGAGGTGGCATTCAGAGACACGCCCACCCAGCTTTAGTGAGAATACAGGCAGCGGAGAGATCGCATGGTGGATTATCTGTCTGTTCTTGTAGCTTTGCCCCCCACCGTGGGCCTTACACATCACTGTAACCACAGGCCAGATGGGCGGCAGTCAAACTTTCCAGTGGCGTCGTCCTCTGAGGTCATGGGACTTTCCAGCTGTCATGGTACCCTGGTACCCTGTTAGGTTCAAACCCAAGTCTATAGCAGGTGGCCGCAGGCCAATGGGAAGAGGAGCAGCGATTCTGCCGGCTCCCCTCACTTCCCTTGTCACAGTGCCGGGGTTCCAGGCATCTTACTGCTATCAGTTGCACGTACACAGATGTCAGTAAGAGCGTCCCCCCATGCGCAGAAACGCAGACCGCACTGTCTACACCCGCAGTGGTGTCAGCACCGCCCACTCCGCCCCAGTGCTAATTCTGTGGTCTCTCTGAGACTCGCTCCATCTGACTACGCAACGCTAATGCTGCCCTGTTAGGTCGGGGGCTGTTTTTCCCACCTTCCCCCACAAACTCGTGCAGAAAGTGCCCTCGTGTTAGGGTTCTCACACAGAACAAACCACGCAAGGCCTTTCCCTCTGTGCATTTGTGTGCATGGATCTCCAAGTCTGCTTTTCTATGGGCAAATGGAAGGTCTATGTCGCGTTGACATCCAGGCTCCACTACTTTCTGGATGAACTGGTTTTGGCTCCGCCCCCCCCCCCTCCAGCAGTTGTTTACCGGGTTGCCCCGCTCTCTGATTGTGAGGTTAAACGTCTTTCAGTACCCGTGTCCTTCGTGCAGCGTGTCTCAATCTAGTCCTCGGGGACCCGCAGACGGTCCATGATTTGCTCCCTCCCAGCTCCTTACCAGACAGTCCACTGAATTGTCTGGGGGGGTCCCTGAGGACCGGTTTGAGAAGGACTGCTTTTGTGAGAACCCATTGCTGTGTTTTCCCCTTGCTGCTGCTTTTGGTCAGCTGGTCTCCAGGATGTGTATACATGAGCGTGAGGCAAGTTCACACAAAGCCCCAGCCTGAACGTTGAGGCCACACCAAACATGGCCGCCTCTGGCTAACCCCCATTCATGAGTGTGACACCTGAAATGATCCACCTGCCTGAGGGGCAGCCGGTAAGCTGTGAGATGAGGCAGAGTGGCACTTTTGCACCCGTCTGAGCATGCCTCCCCTTCTGCTACAGCCCCAGAGCCGGATCCCCCTCCCCCATTGACTAATGAATACGCTGTCACGTTTAATCACGTTTAGCTCATTCTGTCACCTTTAGCTCATTAGCCAAACATTCTGCTGCTACTGCTACATGCCCTCTCGCCACGATAGTTGTTTAGCCTTGCAGGCATTAGCCCTTTCTGTGTACACTTAGCATTTGTTTAATTAGCTGTTTAGCTGAAAGTCTGCTGTAGGACCCAGCTGCTCAGTTACAGGAATCGCAGCCATCCTCGGTGAAGCTGGGGCGTCAGCATGGTTGTCTACTGGAGAATTTTATGGTTATTAATGGCACAGAAGATCTGTGTGCGTGTGGGCAGCCCTGCCATCATTGTTTCCATGTGACACGGTCCAGATTGTGGCTAACCCTGAGCACAGTGATGTATGTGTTTGTGAGGAGTCACATGATCTTCCCTGACCACTGTCCCTTTCTAGCTGATGTGTTACCTATGTGTTAGCCGTTAGTTGTTAGCTTAATAGTAACACTCTCTCTCCTGTATTTCCTCAGGTTGACCTAGAGCCAGAGGGCAAAGTATACATCGTCATTACTCTCACGGGCTCCTTCATCGATGGTAAGGAATTTATCCATCAGCCTCTGCTCCATCCCCTGCTCCATCCGCTCTGGGTAAAGCCAGGGGGTTGAGTGTGTGGGCTTTAATTGCTCCATCAGCGCCACCCAGAGCCCTGTTTTTGGGCAGAACTGGCAGGGTCCAGTAGGGAAATTGCCTGTCTGTTTTTTTTTTTTGGTTGGTTGTCTGGGTCCTGCTGAAATGGTAATGAAATGACCATCACGTGCTTATGCCCCCTTGTGTGACGCCCTGGTCTCATGCTCCATGCCTGCTGTCACCTGCCGTTGTGACTTTTTTTGGACTTTTTACGACAGCTCTGCACTTTTAAAGTTACAGACCTGATGTCATGTAATACTCTGCGTGTCATTTCTGATGGTAATTCATGAAGGTGAGGTTTCAGGTTCCAAAATTTGAGCTGTTAGACTAAGATGCCATCAGCCTGCTGGTTCATGTTGATGCCCAGCTGCCAAAACTCTCTGGAGGTCTTTGGTTCTTGCTCTTCAGAGCATTCCTGTGCTGCCTTGGCGTTTGTCGTGGCAATCTGAGATATGGTCACCAAGGCCCTTGTTTGGCCATCCCTAGCCTTTCCACAGGCTGCCTGTTGGTGACAGCATCTCAAAACCCTGGAGTGTGACCTGCCTGTCAATGGGTTCCCAGTCTTATACCTGACCTCTCAGATCTGGTGACTGACCATTGGGATAACAACTGGTTGAAAACCAACACGTCTTTGGCCTGCAGCTTCTCTGTTTGGCTCCTGCTCACGGTGAGACAGGACAGTATGTCCCTGATCCTGATCCAGCATGGAGCCTCTTTCAGGTGTGTTTTGGTGGTGGGGGGGTATGATATTAGTGCTACCCTAGAACACCAGTGAGCCTTTCCTATTCTGATCGTCGTTCCTTGCCTGTGAAGTGCTCTGTCCCCTACAGCGCGTTCTGCATGCGACCGGCAGCGTGCTCATTTATTCTTTGACTTATGATGAGTCTCCTCGCCCACGCAGACGATGCGACGGGACCCGAGAAGTCCTACCGGCAGTTCACCAGGAAGCGCCAGGGGGCAGTGCGTCGACGCATCCACCAGGTCAACGGCCACAAATTCATGTCCACGTTCCTGCGACAGCCAACCTTCTGCTGCCACTGCAAGGAATTCATCTGGTGAGGATGCCTGCGATCGGGAAAGCCCCGCCCCCTTCATCCTGATGGAAAATGTCCACCTGAAATGCATCCATATCTGAGGACAAACTGCCACACACCGCCACGCTAGCATGCAGAAATCCACATTTGCATTACATTCCTATGCATTGTTTACAGATTTACGGATTGCAGGCGTTTACAGAATGTTGCAGGGAAAGGGCTGTTTTGATCTTTCCACGTACTAAAAGCCTTCATTTAGTGACCAGTCTATTAGTTTAAGCTGTTAATGTGTCTGCATTTGCTTTTGTGCTACAGGGGTGTGTTTGGGAAGCAGGGTTACCAGTGCCAAGGTGAGTCAGTCCACAGTTTGTAAACATCTTTACTGTACGGTTCATGTCTTGCATATTTACACACCTACCTCCTTTGTGAGTCTTTGTGTAATGCATACAGAGCTGCTTGTGACTGTTGACTGTAGATCGCAGTCGTGCCAAACGGCACTCTGATCTTGTTAGTGGAGTGGTTATGTCTCTCTCTCTCTCACACACTCTTGTTTCGCTTCTCTCTCTCGCTCTCTCTCACACTCATGTTCTGTATCAGCCTTGCCTTCCTGGTAGCCCACCACAGATGCAGCACTCCTTCCTGGTCCCCCCCCCCACACACACACACACTTTTTTTTTTTCCAGTTTTAACACCCCACATCGTCTCCCCGTGTCCCTGCAGTGTGTACATGTGTGGTACATAAGAGGTGTCACCAGCTGGTTGTGAACTCCTGCCCTAAGATGAAGAAGCCGGCTAAGGAGGAGGTGAGTGTGATGACCAAGGGGGGTGCTTGTCCCCAGGGCTGTCCTTGTCGTGTGGTCAGGTTTGAGCGGTAGCTCTGAGAACCTTTTGACGAAATGTTACAGCGTCTTGCACCGTACCTGAAAGCATTGCTCTGCATGGGTTTGGGTCAGTCTGTCTATAATACTGCCCACAGCAACAGGGGATTTCCCAGCAGCTTTTGTGCGGAGAGGTTTCCGGACAGAGACCCAAGCTAGTGTGACAGGAGGAAGAACGCTCAACCAAAGAGTCTGACCATGTCCTGCACAGGACACTGACAAGTGCTCGAGAACATTTAGAGATCGTTCTATTTGCAGCTGCATTTAGAGTGACATCTTTACCTGTTTATACAGCTTCAGCTAATTCAGATCAACAGTCTTCGTCGCCTCACATCAGCCCTGTAATCTACATCCGTTTGGACAAATTAGTTTATATTTATAATCCACATTTTTATGAAATGGGCGTCTAGGGTTATAGGCGCCACATAGCATTTCCTTTTTAATTAGTCAACTGAAAAGAGGGAGCTTTTTCTAAGTGGTTGCCGTGTTTCTGTATAGATTTATGTATCTATAGAACTCCTTTGAATTCATTCAGGTGGCCCAGTCTAGTTACATAGCTTAATGTTCCCAGTTCTGTGGTAACTGAGACCTCTGAGCAAGAAGTTTGGTCGCAGCTGAGACACAGAAATGAGGCAGTGAGCCCTCGATAATGGGGATCACAGCAAGCCCGTCGCTTCTCGGGTTGGGCTGCTGTCTGGGCGCCTGTGGCTGCCGGTTGCCTGTCCTGCTGACTTTGACCTTGGGCTGAGACACAGCTTGCCATTTTCTGGCCTAACTGTGTAACAAGCTCCAGGTAAGATGGGCCAGCTGTACGGTGCTCTGTCCAGCTACATCTGAACTCTAATTAAAAGAAACTGAAACATTTTTGTGGCCCCATTAAGTTTCAAAATTGAGAAAACGAAATCCAGCTTGGTCTAAGTTTTGGTGAGTCAGCAGTACTTTATTGCCCCCATGTGGGTATATCTGGTACTGCAAGCATTGTTCAGAAAATCTCAGCGGTACAGTTGGAGTGGCCTGGGCCAGTTTCGCGATGTTTTCAGTCGGATTAATCTCCCCCTGTTGGGTAACTGAAATACCCAGTCGGTAGCTTTCATTTGACGAGCTGCTTCTCCCCACAGACCACAAACCAGGGCTTCAGCATCAACGTCCCCCACAAGTTCAACATCCACAACTACAAGGTTCCCACCTTTTGTGACCACTGTGGCTCACTGCTGTGGGGCATCATGAAGCAAGGCCTGCACTGCAAGAGTAAGACACCCCCCCCCCAACACGTAGTACAAATAGAATACAAGATTAGTATAATACTCGTCTATCCCCAGCTTCCTTCGGGAGCAATTTATTTATCTATCCATCTATCCACCTATCCCATCTATCTCATATCACTATTAAGTAAGCTGTTATGGTTATGGTACTACTATAATAAATTAGAAATATGCCCCCCCTTTGCGCACAAGGGTAATTTATACTCAATGTGTGAGTATGAGTGACAAACTAAGATGGGGGACACTGTCTTTTTCTGACCTCTAACCCTGGTCGAGATCAATGGGGGGGGGGGGGGGGCTTTCCCAGGCACTGTAAGGCCGAGCTTCACCCTGGATGGGATGCCAGTACCATTGCAGATAATGGACAACAGTGATAATTATCATGGTGAAGAATGTAGTCATTTAGTATTGGTTTGTTCAGCTGGAAATCTAACGTCTGCGTGTCTGTGTCTGCGTGCCTGCGTCTGTGCACACGCCTGTGTCACACTCCAGTCTGCAAGATGAATGTCCACATTCGCTGTAAAGGCAACGTGGCTCCCAGCTGTGGCGTGAACAGCGTGGAACTGGCCAACCGACTGGCGGAGATGGGCCTACAGGCAGGCGGCCTCTCGAAGCGCAACTCCCTGGTAACGACCCTCAGGTCACACGCGCGCTCTAAAGGTGGCCGTATACTTCAGATGATGTCAGGACAAAATGGAATCGAATGCATCGGCGAGAACAATCAGTCATGCTTCAAATGATGCAGCCCCCATTTGTTTGTTCGTTCTATGTCATGCCACAACCCTAGAGGGTGCAGCATGTTTTCGATACACAGCTCGAGTGAAACCTATCGTGAGGAGTGCATGAGTCATTTTAAAGAAGGACGTGAAAGCCCTTTTAAAATGGAAGTTGCTCTTTGTTAACGTCCATTATTGGTTTAATACTAGCAGCAGCACAGACAGGGGAACCAACAAAACACACAAATTCCAAAACAAACATCACATTGTTACGACATTTACTATTAACCAAAACACCCATTAATTACAGCATTTAAAATGGGGTTCACTGCAAAGCATGGCACTAACTGCGTAATTAGTCCTGTTCACCATCCCTGTGGTGTCACATTATGTCAGCCAATCGTGGACAATAGTTGTGATCAGAACAAATAGAAAAATTTTGACATAGACGGTGTGCCGAAACTGTGATTACCACGGTGATTATGACTCTTATGATGTCATATTGCTAAAACAATGTCAGTCTCAAATGAAGTATACAGTGACCTTAACAGTCCTAGGGGCCAACACATGCTCAGCAGCTGATTATGTAGCTAACAATGCTCATCAGCAGGAAGCAGTGTATCAGTTTTAAGCCATCAAAGCACCATAGAATTTTTAAAGGTTTATCCCCTTCAGTAAGTAAAATGCTATCCAGTAATAAGTAAAATGTCACCAAATATATCAGATAGACAATGTCTTGTAAACCATAGTTTGACTTCTGCAAATAAGGTTGACTCTGATAGTGAGTGAGTGAGAAAGAGAATTTGACACCAACTCGCATGTCTGCATGTTTGTGTTCCGGCCCAGTCCTCGCTGACTGAGGAGCGCCAGCGGAGCTTCAGCATACGGAGCGAGAGCCAAATGGGCATCCTGGAGCAGCAGAGCCAGCGACGGGGCATCTCAGACTTCACGTTCCTGCAGGTGCTGGGCAAGGGCAGCTTTGGCAAGGTGAGCTAAGGCAGGCCAGCTTCACAGGAAGTGCAGACGGTGTGCCCTAGTGATGGCCAAATGAAGAGACATGAACATTTGATGTACTTTTTGACCCCGCTAGATCAGCGGTTCTCAACCCATGGGTCACGACCCAAATTTATATTTACACATTGTATTGAGTGGCACCATCCAGCCGTGTGGCAGTGAACATGAACAATAAACATTATTTTCTGCACCATTAAAAGGCTATAGTGCCAGCAGCAAGTTCTGAAAGGGTGGCGAGGCAGAGTTGGAAATGTAAGCATTTTAAAACTAGCAAGCTCCTATGCTGATCCACGATCAGATTTCCTAGCCCAAATCCTCAAATTAACCTATTTTAAACAGGTCTTGGGTCTGCAAGTGCTTAGAATCCAAGAGGTCAAACGACAGATACTTCATTTAAAATTCACTGGCACATCCAATCAGATTTGTGTGATAGGCATTGATTGGCATAAATTGCAGACTGCACTGCATGCTTGATCATAGCATTAATTTAAACCTGTACTTGATATGGAATTGCGACTGAGCTGGCATGGTAAAAATGGTTGAGAACCACTGCACCGGATGGTGCTCTTGGCTTGCACTGGGGCATGTTTAGAGCCCTTTTTTGAACAGAGAGCACCATCTAGTGGAGTCAGAAAATATAGCAAATGGTTCATGAAGCTTCATTTGGCCATTACTAGCTTGCACACTAGTGTGGAACAGGGCACCCCGTGCCCACAAGCAGTAAATGTTGTTAAATATTAAAGTATTACCATGTCCTAAGTGTCTTGGCAATGCGTATGAATTATTTGGTTAGAAACTGTAACTGTAAGGTGGCTTGTTAATGTGACTTTGGTGTACGTTGTCACTTTCCCCCCACTAGGTGATGCTGGCACGGATGAACGACAGGGATCGTGTGTTCGCGGTGAAGGTGCTGAAGAAAGACATCATCCTGCAGGACGACGACGTCGAGTGCACCATGACGGAGAAGAGGGTGCTGTCTCTTGCCCATAGCCACCCCTTCCTGACGCAGCTATACTGCTGCTTCCAGACGCCGGTTAGTAGCATTTGCGTGCACGTGGGAATGTGTACATGCAGATGTGTCTGCACACTGTCCTGGTCTGCAGCTGGCTATAATGATATCATACTGCCAGAACTTCACACATATTTACACATTGTATTGAGTGGCACCATCCAGCCGTGTGGCAGTGAACATGAACAATAAACATTATTTTCTGCACCATTAAAAGGCTATAGTGCCAGCAGCTGGCTTGGTTCACCACAACCCCCGACCCCCCAAACACTCTTCACTCTAAAATGGCTTCTCAGAAGCGCTGTAAAAATAAATGTGAGTGCACTGCCACTAATTACCACTAGGTGGTAGCAGTCATAGCTGGTTTGCAGGTCTAGGGGCAAGTCAGTGCAGTGTAGGAGTTGGTCACAGTCTAGTTGCACACACATTTTCCCTCAGTAGCAAAAGTGAAGGTCAGGTGTAATCTGCTTTAGTGGCTGTCAGACTGGAGCCGCCCTGGCTTTGGGGAGAACTAAAATAGTCAAGGCGTCTGTGGGGCAGCAGAAGTCGGAGTCACACTGTGTCTACTGCGGTGTGACCCTTACGGTACGGCCGGTGTGAACCTTACGGTACGGCCAGTGTGACCCTTACGGTATGGCCGATGCCTCTGATACCGAACCCCTCTTACTCCCCCGTGCATGACTGAACCAGCCCCCCCACACCCCCAGTCATGAGCCCCAACTTGAGGCACTGCTGGCTTAGGTAGGGGTGGAATACAGGAGGATAGCTGTGGATAGTTCAGATCCCTGAAGTAAAACTTCAGACCAAGATTTAGTTTTTGGGCTGGATGAATGCTGCCACTCCAGCAATCCTCCCCACTGCCTTCACTATGGCCCATGATTATTGGGTTAGAAGAGACTGAACAAGCATCTCTCAACCAGGATCTTTGTGTCTCTGTCTCTGTCTCTCTCCCAGCCACTAACTTCGTGCCTCTCTAGGCTGAAAGTCAGAATCAACTTCATTTGCCATGCATACGAGGAATTTGTTTGGTGTAACTGGCTCATTAATGTAAAATAAAGTAAATTACAAAAACAGCATAACATAGTGTACCGACATGGCGCAGTAACCCAGTGTTTCTCAACCTGGTGCTCGGGGGTCCCCAGACAGTACACATTTTTGCTCCGGGAGGAAACTAGGAGGGAGCAAAAATGTGT
>JAODKC010000028.1:14876883-14893808 GCA_026777985.1 Mormyrops attenuatus
GGAGGAAACTAGGAGGGAGCAAAAATGTGTACTGTCTGGGGACCCCTGAGCAACAGGTTGAGAAACACTGGGTTAGTGCTCTGTGTTACTACCCTGTGTCATGCTATTTTTTGTGAACCGCACTAACCAACCAGAAGCAGAGTATATACATGTAAGCAAAATGAGACATTTGGATGAGGTGCAATGGAACAGACTGCATAGACAATGTAGTTTAAAGGCTGGACCAACGAGCTTGATGGGCCGAATGGCCTCCTCTCGTTTGTAAATGTTCTTAAGACACTATATGGAATTTCTGGGTCAATATCATGAAGTTGCAAGGGTTGACTCATGAGCTGTGTAAGCTTTCCTGCTTGGAAGATGTTTGCCAGTCCACTGGATGTGGTAATGTTCACTGTAATACTAGTGCTTCCTGAAAAAAGCTATATGAACGTCCCGTTTCCTCCTGACAGAGCTGTAATGAAGACTCAGGTGATTTAGGGTCTGGTTGCCAAGGACTCTGCAGAATGTCTGTCTTTCACGTGCTATCAAGCGTGACGGTCAATCCAAGACCTCCATGATAGTCGGTTGTTTCTCCACTACCCAGTCACCTTCTAGAAGACTCCATTCCTCTCTCGTCCTCGAGCTACTGTTTTTAATCTTCAGCTACTGTTTTTTTTTGGTACTTAATCCCATAAGTGCTCAGTAACATCTGTCTCAATTGATTTCAAAGTTTTCTAAAGCCGTACTGGGTGAGGTTTTTGGGTATCTGTAGTCACCGCCTGCTGTAACCTGCCTGGCTGGTTCGCATCGTTTCAGACCAAACATTCATTGCCTTGGTATAGTGCCAAGACTCTTCACTTTTGCATTTCAGGATCGTCTCTTCTTCGTCATGGAGTTTGTCAACGGGGGTGACCTCATGTTCCACATCCAGAAGTCACGGAAGTTTGAGGAGGCGCGGGCACGCTTCTATGCAGCCGAGATCACCTCTGCCCTCATGTTCCTGCACAGCAAGGGCATCATCTACAGGTGAGTTCCAGGTGACACACATGCCATCTCAAAGCATGCTGGATCCTCTCATCATCTCAACCCTTTCGGGGGATCTGACATTAATTCAATGGAGCAGGGAGCGTTCTAAATTCCTTTTGTTCTATATCCAAGCTGGGAGACGGGGCTGGAATAGGAAAATATAATTTCTGTGACATCACTGAGCCGGTACCAGCCTCAAGGAGCGTTTCAATAACTCTGATGTCCTTGAAATATGTGCACTCTGACGGTGGCTCATTTTTCCACTGCCTTCATTTTGATGTGATATATTGGTGTGAAAATGAATATGACCGTAACAGACTTTGTGCATTGACACTAACAGCAGCAGTTTACTGTGGGTGGAGGTGGCAGATATGTGTAAATTTTTGCTTTATCTACACAATCAGGATCTGTCAGCTTCCTGTCCTGCTTTCGCTAACAGGATGGCACAGTAAACAGGAAGTGATTTGTTAAGCTACTAGGGCAAAGTTGCTTGGGGTTTCAGCGAGTAGGGAAGCACTACATTAGCGTATGGTGGTAAATAGAGCCCTGCCTAAGAGGATTGGTGTGTAGAGCAGACGCTGATTCAACAGAACTTTTCTAAACAGCTTTGGCTCCATGCGTCAAGGGAAGCTGTGACTTGTGGGTGACAACCAGCTAAACCTAAAAATGCTGTGCGGTGGGTTGGCCAATAGAGACCAAAAACCAGTGATGTATATCTCAGTATTTTCTGTGAAATGGGAAATGTTCATTTGTAAGTCAGAGCCACGTGTCAGATATCACAACATTCTTATAAAAAACACTGCTTTCAAAATGAAATGCAAATACAGGGCTTCCTTCCCTGTTTGCAAATGTATAACTACAAGTATTCCAGTGTATTCCTCGTGCTGTTTACAACCAGGAAGAAATGATAACGACCTTTACCCATACTATTCCCTCATTTGGGTATCAAAAAACTACATGCGTTAATGCAGATGAAGAAATAACAACGAATCATGACTATAAAATTAAGGTGTTGACTTTGACAGCACGAATTTTTTAACGTACAATAAAAGTATATTAATATAAACGGTATTGTCTTGTTCTGATTCTTGTTTGAAAATACATCAGTACAGTGGCGGTTCTAGCTTGTATGGTGTCCTGGGCAATCTATCGCTCCCCTCCCCTCGCCCCCGCCCCCCGCCAAATTCCCATTCAAATCTCCCACCTCCTGCCTCCCCAGCAACAAAAAAAAAAGCACCATTTGTATTAACTGTCATACGAATACAAATAATTAATGTTAAAATTAATTAGGTGCGCTATTTGATAGACTCCCTCGCTCCCCCTGCCTCGGGCTTCCAGTGGGGCGACCTGAGCTCACCCCAGCTCCGCCCCCCTCCCCATCTCGCACTTCTGAGTGGTCACCGACCTCCACCCACTCCTAGTCAAGTGTGAATTGAATGCAAATGGATGAGGAGTTTACCCACTGTGTGCACAGCCAAATCTGATGGTACTGTTCTGTCATCAGCTGTCACAGAGCCACCATACTAGAAGCTTTTCTGATATGTTTTCTCAGCCCTATAGCCAGAAATGTTCATACGATAATGAGTCTGAACATGTTCAACAGCAGAGTTGGCCCTCCCTGCTTTTTACTGATGGCCAATTCAGTCCACAGGCAGTAGAAAGCAATGTTCAGCAAAATTCAGACCAGGAAAAAATGACAGAATTATGTATACGAATCCCGGCCTACGGCCAGACTTTCATTACCTTGAAAGGCCATGCTATATTTTCTGACTCGTATTTCAAACAATATTCCGATGAGGTTATTATAAACATCTTTGAGGTCTTTGAGCGCTGTATAAATGTATTATTATTATTATTATTATTATTATTATTCCTGCATTCATGCAATAAAAAATGCACAGGTAATAATATTGAGTCTGAAATGGCAGTTTTGCAATAAGGCAGTTCCTTGCTTGTGCACTGCATGTTTTGCCATAAATAATACACCAGTTATTGTCTGCTTTTATGGGGGTTATTCAGCCAGGTGAATAATACTGAAATCTCTTATTGGACGAGGAGAATGGCCCTATTGTCAGGCCTTAGCTTCACAGAGGGAGCCCATCGTACCGGTATCAGCTGCACCCTCTGCATGCAGATGGCCTGCATAGGAACAGCATCACCATCTGACTGATCCCTGGCCGAGGATCGGCTGCAGCTGGCTGTTGGCTGCGACGCCTGGGTCTTGAGTCAAAGGAGGCTGGTTTGGGATGTGTGAGCTGAGGACAGGGTGCTCCTTCTCCGGGAAGCTTAGTCTCCAACCCCACCCACTCTGCTCTTACCCCATATGCCCTCTCCCGTTGCCCTGTACTGCCGGGAAAGCACTGTGAAGAACGGGCAGTTCCACACCACGGAACTGCCAAAGCAAACTGCCAGCCGGGCTGTGGGCCTGCAGAGTGACAGCAGGCCCTCTGTCCTGTCCAGCCCAGTCTCCCCTTACAGCCAGCACCTGTGCACAGCAGCCACCCTCTTCCCCCATCCAGAGACTTTCAAAGCTTGGGGCAGTGTTTCCCCAATCGCGGTTCTCTGGGACCCACAGACCGTCCACAGGCTGTCTGGCAGGGAGGTGGGAGGGAGCAAAAACCTGGACCAACTGTGGGCCCCCGAGGACTGGATTTGAAAATACCGGCTTAGGGTGATCAATGCTACTATTAAGTCTCTCTAATCATACATTAGTACTTTTTTGTGTGTCTTTGTGATCCGGACTGAAGTAAGCTGTGCAGTGTTTGCGTGTGTTGGTGTGTAGTGCTGTGCACTGGTGATTCATTTATTGTGAAGTATTTTGTTGCTTACAGCATTAGGAATGAAGTGTTTTGTAGTTTTCCATTACTCTGTGTGGGTGTGTGTCTGTGTGTGTGTGTGTGTGTGTGTGTGCGTGCGCGTGCCACTGCCTAAAAATAGGTGATTTTTATGTTTGCTGGCAAAGGGTACATTTGTTCAGTATTTGTCATTAAAGCCAGCTGAGAACTGTATTTGTCTCCTACCTGGTGGGTAAATATTGATGTACTTCTAACCCCCCCCCCCACCTCCCATGTATGGCCCTGTTTTGTTGGTGACAAAATGTGAGGACTCATTTTCCTGCTTCCCATCTGTCATTCTGCCTCTGTCAGGAGAGACTGTGGTGTTCTGTGGCCACTCCTGTCTGTGACTGTGTTCTGGCCGCAAGTCAGTCATTCCGAGGTGGCCAGCTTGAGCAAAGCGCTACATTACTGCCACTCACAATAACGGCATTTATCTTGTCCTGACAGTAAACATTCCATCATTACACACAGATGGTTTCCTGTATGTGGTGTCTTGCACCCTGAGATTATCCAGTGCAGGGATGACATTTAAAATGACTACCTCCCCATCGAAGCAGTATGTGCCTCATTTACTGGCATTGGTGGTTAAGGTATTTTTGGATTTATAGGGTGCAGTGATAAAGGCACCTTAATGATGGTCTATCTCAATGAAACGCATGTATTCATCTGAAGCTGGCTGGATTTAACGCAGTTGGTGACTCAGTTAGTATGGATGCTTTGGGTTTTACCAGCTTAGGGGCTTATTTTACCAGGCTCTGCTGATGCTCCAAAACCGTGGGTTCCTTTAGGTCAGTGTTTCTCAACCTGGTCCTTGGAGACCCCAGATGGTCCTCGTTTTTGCTCCCTGCCAGGGAGTCCACATATCTGAGGGCGCATACACGTGGACTGTCTGAAGGTTTCCGAGGACCGGGTTGCGAAATGCTGTTCTAGGAGATAGGCCAATGTGCATTGTATGTCTTTATTGTCTCAGTTAGTGCAGCGATCAGGAGCTTTGAAAGGAGGGTTGGATGTGTGTGACAGAATTCACCCTGAAGAGCTGGCAACCCAGTCACTAATAAGCTGATGGAATTCTCTGTTGGTGGCCATATCTGTGTAATCCTTTCCTGATATGGGATCTAACTAGCCTGTGTGGTTTGCGCTCTAGGGACCTAAAGTTGGACAATGTGCTGTTGGACCAGGATGGCCACTGCAAGCTGGCCGATTTTGGCATGTGTAAGGAGGGCATGTTTGACGGCATGGCCACCGGGACCTTCTGTGGGACCCCCGATTATATCGCCCCTGAGGTAGGCATCCTCCGACTCTCACTAGTTACCATATTCTGCTTGTATGCTCTTCCAGACTCCTATGCTAAACACATTCCATTCCTCCTCCTCAGATTCTCCAGGAGATGCTGTATGGACCGTCAGTGGATTGGTGGGCACTAGGTGTGCTGCTTTACGAGATGCTTTCCGGCCACGCCCCCTTTGAGGCGGAGAACGAAGATGACCTCTTCGAGTCAATTCTCAACGAGGAGATCGTCTACGCATCCTGGCTGAGCACCGATGCCGTGAGCATCCTCAAAGCGGTGAGTCATCCCTGCCTCCCTTCAAGATAACGCCTTTGTTCCCTTGTGTCGTAGGAGGTTCTGATGCAGTTCACACGCTCATCAGGTGCCTTTAATGCAGCCGTTTGGTCAACAGATGCCCTGCTCCTCATTAAAGTTGTATTCTGTTGTGGTTACTGGGGCCATGCAGTTAACACTTCAAGACATTTCTGCTACTGGGCTGTCCTTTGGGGCCCCTGCATGACTATATTAAGGCAAGATTCACTGCTTCTGCCTGGGGGTATAAATAGAATCAACCCCTTGTTCCATGGAAACTGAGAGAGCAGGGTCCCGTTTCCCACTGTTGACTTGTTTGCAGCATTACGGGCTGTTATGTAAAACGGCTTGTGGATGCAGTTAACTGGAAATGTGGATTTGCAGCTGTTAGGCCTGGCAGCTGTCCACCAACATACAGCTTCCAGAGTTTTATGCTATTGCAGTTTTCTGCAGCATGATGGTTGCCTGGGTTACAACCTTCAGGGGACTTAATTGAGCTGTGAGACTTTATTTTTATGTACGTCATTCATTTTTCTTAGTAGCTCAGTATTTAACATTGAAGCCCATTAGACTACCTGGACATTCTCCAAAGTGCTCTTTTCAAGGACACGATAGTTCAGTAGCTTGTGTAGTATATGAGCATGTCATCTCTGACCATTGTGCAACGTACTGGCCTTTTTTCTGGGCCAAGGTTGCGCTGTCATACTGAGAAGGCAAGGCGTCATGAACAATATCTACTAGTAAAGTCATTCTCACCTTAGGAGGGCTGACAGTTATTCAGTTAGTAACACAAACACACATCTGCTTTTGTGTCAGATGACAAAGGAGGGGTATTTGGTGCACGTCCCAGCAGTAGTGAAGATAACAAGCAGAATAAAGTCCATGTTGTCATTATATCTGAATGTCAAGTCATAACTTAATGTGCTCTGATTTTCACCCTACAGCACTAATACAAAGTATTCTGGTAGGTTATTTTTTAAGGAAGCAGAGATAGGCTTTAGTTTGCATTTGTTACAAATTTACTGTGATGCAGAGGTCCGTACAGAACCGGTAAAATGCACACGCGTAGGTTAATGGCACAAAACCAGAATGCCCCGAGAATGAGCCGTAATCTGTTGTTGCATGCATTGCATACCTGAAACCTAGTGTGCATGCTGCCACAAATCAGCCAGGTGCTGCAGATCAGGCAGTGACACAAAGGTCTCCTGGTTCCCCTAGCGCCCACTATGAAAAAATGGATACCATGGATAGTCACTGCATCTTGATCAATAGCCCAGGCACTGCTACTTCCCACTGACTGACGGTGGTGCAAACTGGGGGATTAAGGGCATTAATGTTGAAGTGCAGTGCTGCAGGAGCCATTCTTGGACTTACCTCTGTTGTAATGCTTTGTGGAAGAGGAGGACCTGGCATATACAGCTTAATTCTATAAAGCACCCTGAAAGCAGTGCAGGGTGTGGATCTAAGCAAGTGCTGGCTGATTGACCTCCCCATTCATACCATCAGTTCTTGACCAAGAACCCGGCACGACGGCTGGGCTGTGTGGAGGCAGATGGCAGTGAGATGGCCATCACCAGCCATGCGTTCTTCACCACCATTGACTGGGACAAGCTAAACAACCGGGAGGTGGAGCCACCTTTCAAACCTAGAATTGTGAGTTATATGATTATCAGTGGCCATTTTTTTGTTTTATTTAGATCTTCTATTCTTTAATTCATCATTCTCCGTGTTTCTTCTAGAAAACGGCAGAGGATGTGAACAACTTTGACCCAGACTTCACACGAGAGGAGCCCACCCTCACACCCATTGATGACCCAATCATTTCCTCCGTCAACCAGGACGAGTTCCGGAACTTCTCGTTCACGTGCCCTAAACTGGTGGAAGAGTAGAGCTCTTTGTCCGTTCCTGTCTTTTCCTCACTTTGTTTTATCCACACTTTTAAGAACATCTACCAACTGGAAGCTTCTTTTCCTTCCCCTTTAAATTCAGTCCCTGGAGAACCAGCCAACAGTTTACATGGAGGACCAATGCTGTGGTCATGCACATAGAGGCATGATAACCGCCACTTCGGGCTTGAGGAGCCCTGTCTGGATATCTGATGGCCCTACAGTGAGGCAGTATATCCCACCTCCCCTGATATACAGCGACACTCTGACATGACATGTTGGAGCTGCAAGTGAACCACAGGAAGTGGATTGATGTGCAAATGGGTTAAAGCAAATCTGTCATGTCTAGATTGCCAAGACTTGGGCAGATGCTGTAGATCCATAGTGTTCTCAGTACTCCTTCATATTCAGGAGTGCCCGTTGCAGTATGGATGTTAGAACATGCCCTGGCCTCCCATTCGCAATACACCCACAATACTGTAACTGCAAAAAGCCAAAACATTTAATCATGCCTCACATCATCACAGCTACCATTCTTCTTCAGAGTTTACCTGGAAGGCTGAAAAGTGCAGTGTTTTGGCAGTTCTGGATGGTTGTTCTATAGACAATGCAGTCATCTTTTGTTTAAATGAACGTGCTGGGGGGTCCTGGGACTCTCAGCGTTCTCTGTTCGGGTGCAGAGGCCGAGAGGCAAGTACCAAGTGTTCTTCACGTATCTGGCTATGTGCTGTGAAGTAGAAGATGAATATATTTAAAATATGGAGTGTTTTATACGGGTAACTCATAAGATGTAACGGTATATGGTTAAAGAGCCTAAGATCTTCCTAATCTAAATCCTTTTAGTTTTAGGGGGTTGGTTAACCCAGTGTGGTGGAATATGTAGCAGTTCTAATGCCATGACCTGCAAGATATTCCAGACTTTTGTCGAACTCAGCTTGGATTCACCAGATTACAAGACTTCATTCAACAGTGATTCTCTCACATGAGAAAATGCATGTTTTTTAACTTGTTTTTTTGACTATGTGACAAAGTATTACTGATACTTAAACTATCAGCATGTGTTACTTGGGTCCCTTGGACCGCTGAGAGCTGAAATTGCCACGTGTAAATACCATTTCCCAAGGCTTCTGCAGTTTAATCCCAACAGTAGATAGGGCTGTGCTTTTGGCCACCTGCTAGCCGCTGCTTTTTCCCTGTTGCTTTGCCTAAAGCAGCTCTCCAAACAGGGCCCTGTGCTCCATGTGACCACAAATTTCCCAGCATTCTCTCCTGAGCCACAGATCATGGTGTTATGAGCCATTGACCAAAACCACCGCTATTAAATGCTGTAGGCCAAATACCCCAAAGCTAAATAAAAATTAAGCCCTTACAGATCGACTCTAGTGTGTTGTCTTTTATTTCATGATTAAGCTTGTCTTCAGCACTTTTCAAAGAACATAAATTCTGTCAGATACTAGGTTCCACTTCTCGTTTGCTTACATCGCACAGCATCAGTTCCTGATTTGCTCCGTGTTTCACTCAACCAAATGTGAGCGATGAGGAACTTATGACTTGCATTACCATGCAGTTCTGATAATGTGGCTTTGTTGGATACCGGCCCATGGGCCAATGAACAAACTTGAGACCTCACAAGACAGGATTGGATGCACGTACTTTATTGTCCCTTTAATCCCTCTTCCAAGTGCCGACGGGCCTCAAACAATCAAATCTAATTAAAGAAAAAGAAAAAAAATCCACAAAAATGAAAGTAACTTAACCAGTGTGTGAAATACAGGGGGGTCTGGGGATGTCGGACCCCCCCGATTAACCCATGAGATCTTGATGTCATATAGATCATTTCTGATCCCCACAAAGTGAAATTCAGCTTTATTGAAATCTGTGACTGCAATAAAAAAAAAAAAAAAACTAAAAATGCCACAAGTCTTGTAATTTGTTTGGTTACTTATGGTTAAGGTTAGGGCTGGGTAGGGGTTAACCCTTAATTGATCGCACTAGGTCTTTTTGACCCATAATTAAAAATTGTTTTAATTTACAAATCCTGGTCAAAAACATCCTTTACTTAGCATATATCCTTGTTTTATATTGTCTTTTGAAACATCATTAGGAAAGATGATCAAATCTATTTTTGATGCACTCTAATATATAAAATACATTCATTATACATATATACCTGATGCACCCTGTATGTATGTATGTGTGTGTGTGGGAGGGTATTTATATATTCTTTATTTGTCATAGTTCTGATGGAAAGGTTGGTGTTCTGGGAGCAGGGGTGGAGTCCATGGACCCACAGTTGTTCAGCAGACTCTGTTTATTTGGAGCTGCAGCTACAGCTTTCTCTGGCCAGGTGCCTGATGCAATACTTCCTCTTTGCTAGACGCCTGGTGAGTCAGAGCTACTGAGAAGCAGAAGCAGTTCCCCTGCGGGGGTTAGGTGGTGGGGGGGACATCCTCTGGTATGGTTAGTGATTCTGGGGACACTTTCAGTGATATTGTTCCATTGGAATTTTCTACTGATGATGTCCATTATGCCACAAACTATATGTGACCTTCGTGAAACCATTTTCTGACCATGAAGCCTAAACACTGTTTTTATGCATCTCAGTAATGCTCTGCAAAAAGCATAGGCTGTTAGAATATGAACAGCGTCCATCAGAAGCACATCAATGAAAGACTTGGACTTTATATATCATGAAATCATAAGTGAAAATATTCCTACCTGTGTTATCGAATTTAATTGTTTTACTGTGTACAGAAGATGACCAAATCAGAACCCCTGAAACAAACCTGAATATATGAAAAGCATCTTCATGGCCTATGATTTTTCATTGACTTGATAATTAGATTTTCCTCTTGGGAGTTTGAGCCTCCTTGACACATTTTTTCCACTTGTTTCTGAACTGAGGCCAATTAAGTCATTGCTTACTTTATGTCTCTCTGGTACACAGTGAAAACACACAAGACCTCCACTCACTGGCTGCACAGTGACTTGTTCATCTGGGATTACAGTAAATACTCAGTCAGTAGAAATTAGATAAATTCTGTGCAACGCAAAGTGCCTTGGTGCTTTTGTATCCCATTACGAAAATTCCATTGAGTTCATTGGCAAATTGGATTTCTTGGTGATTTAGCATCAATGCAATGGATCTATGTGCTTCATAACCAAGGTCATGCATTGATGTTTCACTTAAGAAGTCTGATGTACTTAAGGAATCTCAATCAGGTTTTGTTTAATATTTTATCTAAGTGAATTAGGTCCATTTCAAAACAGCAGTTATACTCAAATTATTACAGGCTAAGGAGGGTCAACCCATTGTGTGTGGCTGTCTCGCTAGAATTGATGTATGGATGCTGGATCTGGCTCTTAACTGAAGTTTGACCCTTAGACTAGACGTTTAACTGAACTGCCTCAACAAAGTAGCAGGCATGCAAACCAGAAAGAAGTGGCTTCTGCCAAAACTGAAAAAGTAATTAAAACCCACATGTGTAGACGGCGTGATATGAGATGAAAGGCCTTGTGTCTGCCGCAATCGTGTTTAGACTGGAATCTTTAGCCCTGTGCTTCCCGGAGCTCAGTGGGCAGATGGCAATCTCAGTTTTTGACTGGGTGAGCTCAGCTAAATACAAGCTTGGAGGTTTGGAACTACAGTGATGCAACTTATCCTCTTGGCATCTCTAGGGATCTTGGTGGAAGAACTGGAAGTGCTGGGTGCTTCTTTCTATGTATTTAGCATGCTTCCTTTTTTCTTTGTGAGAGGAAGGATTGGACAGGGGTGTGAGAGACAACCTGAAAGAAATATCTGGCATTAAAAAAGAGCCTCATTCAGATGGGAATGGGGCTGTAGCCAGAATGTTTGAGATACCAAGGTCAAAAATGTTAGCCCGTCATAAGTCTTCCCCATATTGGAGTGCAAATACTGAGGACTTGACCTCATTGTCCTAAGTGGTAGGTATGGGCATGGATGGGAAGATTGTCCTTCTTTAAGCAGACAAGGTACGGTGAAGTTTCCCTTTTCAGCTGCGTGATAATGATTCCCTGAAACGCCGCGTTATGGCAGAACACTAAACAAATATTTGTTTTTCAGCATCAAGGTGTCCTAATGCCATTTTCCCACCAGGGTGTCATATTAGAGCTGCACTGTGAATGAATGTCCATCCTCCTAGAAAATCTAGGATCAGGGGTTTTTATTTGTCATTGTGCAAGTGGGTTTATACACAAGTACAATGGAAGTACAGTACCATTTCTGTAACATGAATAACTTACATAGATAGAATTTACATACATACAAAATTTACATGTATGACACGGCACTTAAACAGTACGAAATAATACTTTCTACGAAAATAATACTACGAAAAACTATCCATATGATGTGTGTGTATTGCATTCAGTTATCAATATTGCACTGCTGATGCTATATACAATAATAGGGCAAAATAAAAAGGTCAGTCAATCCAGCAGCATTCAGTGTTAAAGGGGTAGGTGGAGATGGCAGGTGGAGTCATGCATGGACTCAGCTCTGGGGTAGAAGCTTCTTCCTGTTCCTGACCACCACCTGTATTTGTATACAAGACAATCTGTATATCTCTCCCAGCCTGTGTCAGGGTCTGGCGCCAGCTCTAAAGGGAGGGCTGCGACAGGCTCTGCTGACAGGGAGTCTGGGCGTTTGACAGGAAACAATGTGGCCCCGTCTGTGACTATAATTGAACCCCCCGATCCCCTTTCTCCATGCAGCTGGGTCAGCTGCACTTAGTTATTAGTCCTAGTACCACAACAGCAAAGAGATGCAGAACAAACTTCTCTTAAACAGGAGGCCTTGATTCACCTATACCTTTGATGACTAGTCTCTATCTGAAATGACCTACAGTGTACTGGAGGCTTCTTATTGTATTTAAAAAGGGAATTGCAGGCAATATCTTCACTTTATGGATTTATATGCTCATACCTGGTGTTTACTAAGCTCTGCTTAAGGAGCTTTTACAACTTGCAGTTTGCCATCTGGTGTATCAGTGTAGTAGCTTTGAGTCTGCAGGCTGAATGCTCTACTTCAATAGTACTGTACATCCCAGCCTCACACTGCCATGGCATTGGGCTGTCACCCGGGCCTGTATTGGAGACACCAAATCAGTAAACAGGAAGAGCCACAGCCCAGAGCTTTCTTTACCAATGACTGATCGGACCATGGGACTGGTCTCAAGAGTCACTGTAGCTCCACCCTTTGCACCAAGCCTGAGCGGGAACTGCTGGACTTTTCCCTTTAACTGTTAGCTGAAGCAACTTCCTGTCTCTTGATCAGCCCCTTCCTGTTGTCCCCCTGCCAGGTGTTATTCTAAGAAGGGTGAGGGAGCGTGAGATGCGCAGCATTAGTACGCAAGCGGTTAACAATACCAGGATGTCGTGTTTCCCGATGTGAGGGGTGCTCGACTAACAAACATTTTGAGAAAATGCAAGGATGAACTGTGGTGCCAGACATTACATTTACATTTACAGACATTTAGGACAAGCCTTTGCAGGAAGCCTGAGTCACATCATGCAATACGAAACTAAGATTCACTTATTATCTACAATAGTGTTTCCCAATGGTGTCCTTGGGCACCTGCAGACAGTCCACGTTTTTGCTTCCTACCAGGAGCTGGGAAGGAGCTCAGACGAGCAAAAACACGGACCTGCCATGGGTCTATATGAGAAATGGATAGGGAAACAGACAATGTGAAACGCAACAGAAGCATTCATGTACTTAACAGCCATTCTCAGGACAGGAGGATAATGGAGACGCAAGCCTTTGTAACTAGACATGACCAACAGAAGATAACCTGTTCATTGTAGTTTAATGAGGTTTTCCTAGATTCAACCAGGGTCACTCACTGGTCAAGGAAAAAGGGGAGGGGGGTGTCACAACAAAGTCTGTTAGGATAGCAGTACACACAAATAAAGTGACACAGAGACATGGTGACTGAAAAGTGTCCCATCCTCCTGAAGATAAATGAGCTGCATGCAATGTCTGTGCCAGAGAAACCCTGCGCATAACAAATGATGACATAATACAACCTGTAGCTAATCCATGACAGACTAAGGCACTGCTTGCTTTTATAATTAAACCAATTTAGCAGACACTTTTACCCAAAGTGACATACATTTTTGAGAAAGGTCAGACGGCTCCTGGAGCAAATGGGGATTAAGGGCTTTGCACAAGCACCCAGTGGTGAAATCACTCTGCCAGTTCTGGGATTTGAGCCAATAACCTTCCGGCCACAGAGACAGTGTGCCAACCTGCTGAGCCACACGCTGTCCCTTTGTCAACAATCAGTGACAGACACGGGCTTCTGTGTCAAAGGAGAAATTCATATTCTGGCAGATTAAATTTTGATTTTTAAGAGTTTCTATGGGCCAAGATAGATCATAGTTATCCCCCAATTAGTTGGTCTTACAAATGTAATTGTGGAGCTATTGCACACAAAACAGAGATTCATATTTGTCATTTTTGTGCTGAGCAGGAAAATGAGCTCTGATTTTGAAATCTGATCTGGTCTAGATCGTCATTTAGAAAAACAGCCCGTCAAACAATCTTGGTTGCTACAGGGAGACTTTGCACTAGTCATAACCACACAGCACTAGTACTGCATATACCACCATACAAGCTACAGTCTGCACGTTGAGCTCTGTTTTCCTAAACCTACGTGATTTGGTTGTGCACCATGGAGTATTATAAACCTGTTTTAAGGACTTTGTTATATCCCTGTATTAGCAGATACATCACCAAGTGGAGGGTGGCATGGTGGTGCAGTGGTTAGTACTGGGACCTGGGTTCGAGTCTCCACCAGGCTTCCACGTGTGGAGGTTCCCTGCTCTTCTTGTGTTGTCATAGGGTTTCCTCCAGGTGCTTTAATTTGTAGCATGAGAAACCTTACATCTCTATAACTAATGCTCATAGCAAAAAAGATGATGGTTAGAATCCAGAGGCAGAGTAACAGAACAGACAGGTACTTGCCTGGGGCCCCAGAAGGCAGCGATTACATAGGGAATTCCAATGACAAATCAACTTTAATTGTGTATTCTGTTTTTCGCAAAAAAGTGAAAAATAAAGGTCTTGTGTTTATTAAATTCTCTTTGTTGTATTATTCATTTAGAGTTCATGTTAAAATAATAGTTTTACCCTGTCGGAGGGAGGGCGGGCTGGTGGTCCCCCAGAGTCCCTATTATCACTTCTGCTAAAATCGGAACAATGGTGTAGCGAGTCATACCGACACAAGCACAGGCACGGTGACCAGCCACATAACTTGTTTTCCAAACACAGTGTTTCTCGGGATTCTGTCACCCAACTGACCACATCCTGACACCATCACCTTGTAGGTACCTGCATAGACGGATCAGAAGATCCAGCGTCATCCCCTGTCTTACATTTACATTTTTTTTTTTAGTCAAACTTCAAATATAACTTCCATCCATTTGTTCAGCTGATTACTTTACGGGAGCAGTTCGGGTTACAGTTGACTGTGATCCAGAGGTTTCGAGATGTCCTTGCCTGGTAGAGGAAGGTTAGTGACAAAGACACGTCTGAGCTTCCCCTTCCTGTATCGTATTCCCCACTCCGAGGCTCCTTCTCCTGCTCTTAAACAAAGCACTCATACAGCTTGGTCATGTCAATGAAGAAAGACAACGGCTTACTAAGCATATGTGATGCAGGCATCACAAAGTGCTGTGTCACAAGTTGGCTACTGGAAGCAGGGTACTAATTCAGCTGGGAGAAAAACAGGCAGGAGGGAATACAAAAAAGAGAGAGAGAACAGGGTGGATGGATGAAGCCCAGTGGAAAGAAAGCCTTAATTATAGTTCCTGGCTCAGAGGAGAGCCCAGGGAACAGACATTAATATAAGGGCTGCCTTTTATTGACCAGAGGGGGAGGGATCAATGTCCCCCCCCCTCCCCACAGAGAGAGGCAATGCGCGTCATGTTGACCTGTTAAAATTACAGGGCAGATTCCCGCCAGCATTTGAGGAATGAGTATCCAGATTCAGCCTATTGAGAATAAACCCCATACTTACCCTAGGGAGGTCGGGGGGGGGGGGGGGTAAAAAAGCAGCCCTGATGTGCACCAGCCATCATCTCAAGGTCAGGAGTAGACAAGTAGAACGTTGACAAATTATGGATGTGGTCGAAGGGGTAGTGGATTTATGATTGCCTGCCACTGATGTTCATTTTGAGACATGAAATGTAATGTCACTGCAGATATTCTCCTTTATATGTTTGTATTATGAAATAAAGCTTTATTTGCCATTTGCACAAGTGTGAGTATTGGTACACTGGAATGCTTCTTTTCACATATCCCATCTTGCTCTCCTTTGAGGCACCACACACATGTACGGGTTTGAATGCAAAGCTTGAGGTCCAAGTCCAAGGTCAGGCCATTTAATCACCGCCCGCGGAGCATTTTGATAGCTTGAGGGTCAATTGAAGACCTGACACTGCGAAGGTCGGGGCATGAACCGGCTGCCTTCTACTCACAGGCTCAGGAGCCTAACCCACTGAGCCAGATACCAGCCCATTTATTATAAAGTCACTATATTTTTTTGGAAATCAAGTGCATTGCGCCCTCCAGCCTCTTTCAATAGCTACTTATCCAATAAGGTTTAAGCTGATCCTCAGACTGCTGAGAAGCACAGAGCAGAAGGCATAAGGCAAGGCGTACCTTGGGTGGAATTCCACAGCACTGCAGCAATGTACCATGCAATTAATTTTATATGTGATGTGGCACCAAGGACAAACTTCCACCTTTTCTGAAAATTTCTGAATAAAATGTTGATGCTTCTAACATGTGCAGAGAACATTTCTTTAGGACATTCGCACCTAATTTTGGACAAATAACTGATTAACATTAAACTTTCTTAAACTTCCCTTATTTTACTGCTAATTTCACAGTAACCAAACAATCTGGTTCCTTGCATGTGCGAAGTTTACATTTTATTGTGTTAAACCCCATTATTCTACTTACTCTAATGCAGCACACAATTTCTACATCTTGCGAAATTTCCCTTTTGCAGAAAGCTTGTTGTGGATTTACAGTGACAAACCACAGCGCAGAAAGTTAACACAGCGTAACGGAAATGCCTGTAGCTGCTGTTTGCTCTGCTCCCTGACGAGAAATAACAACAGCTGATGCTGTTGTTACCTGCGGCGCTACCATGGAACGCTGTGGGGACAGCGGGTGTCGGGTCGTCACATCCAGGCCTCTTCGGCTCTGACTAAAGTCAGCGCATCGACATATGAACCACCTATCTGCAAGCGTGCACACAGACTGCATTAGTGATGGAATACATGCATGATTATTTTATACCACCCTAGACATGCCTGCTGTATAAACCCAAAATGACAGACTTGATGTTGGCCGTGTTGCTCTATTCCAACCTGAATCATAATTATTGTCACTGAATGTAAGCCAGAGCCATTTTGACTATGCTACAAGTGTAGGGTCAGGACCTATAGGCCAACGTGGGCACCAAACGGTTGATTGTGATTGACAGGTTGATTGTTTCCCAGTTGATTTTGGCCTGGGGGGGGGGGGGGGGGGGGGGGGGGGGGGGGGGGGGGGGGGGGGGGGGGGGGGGGGGGGGGGGGGGGGGG
>JAODKC010000028.1:14893908-14925407 GCA_026777985.1 Mormyrops attenuatus
AATTTACATTGAAACAAGATGTGCTGGGGGGAGAAGGTTCTTATGGAAGGAATGTAAGAATTCCTTGATTTTTCATGCCAAATAATTTTCCTTATAAAAGTAGTTTGCACTGTAAAAAAGTTTGGAGACCACTGCTTTAGTCATAATATTTATACTTGCTCCCTGCTCTCATTGATAAACTCTTGTGTATGTTAATTGTGCTATGGATATATAGATTTACCACTTTAGAATAAAAATATTTCAGGCAAGGAGCTTGCAAAAAATTTATATTTTACACAGATGCATTCCCATAAATTGGGAAATGAAACGGAAAATGTTGCTGCGGTCTCTTCATTCTTTTCCCCCATGTGAAATGACAACAGCTTCTGGCACCGGAATCGAGAACTCCTAGTCTAAAAGGACTTTTCTTTTACTCTTTTAGGTTCTTCCATTTTGCTTCTCTGCTGTGGGATGATCCAGGTTGGTTTTTGGTTGTCATAACTGCAACAGCCCATCAGCTGAGAGACCTACCAAACAGTGGGAATAATCAAATTCAGATGCAGCCTTGAAAGCAACCAATCCTCAGTGACAGAGCTGTGTGGCTCAGCTCTCCCTGCTGGCAAAGGCATTGAGCTGGCATTTTTTCACACAGTAACTGGAAGTTGGTTGAGAATTTCTGCATTTTTCCATGGTCTGTTAAGCCACGATGAAGCCTTGCCTTCGGCACGATCTGCACGTTTCTCTGTGGTGGGACAGACCCAAAACATACCTAGTTGTCTCCGGCAACCCACTAATTTAAGTTGGTCCTCTTTTTACATGCCCCTTTAGTTACCACAGCAGTACTACAGACAAATGTGGTTAAGAATAATTCTGGAAAGTTGCCGACGCTGAGCATTTTTGCAAAAAAGCTGCAATTAAACCCATCACACATGGATCAGGATCACCAAACTCATTCACCGAAATTATTCAGATTGCACAAATAAAACATCCTTATGTGTCCTGGGAATTGAAGGTATAACAAAACACTATATATATAAATTCAATGTTCGTGTGAAAAGTTAATACCATACCCGACTTTTAGCCCAAACAACAAAAAATTAAGAGATTAGCAGTAGCTTAAATTGAGCGTTGTCCACTTAGCACCAACCTCTTTATCATATCTGTGAAAGCTGAGGTTCAGCGACAGGACAGGCAGGGCACGCAATGGCCTGGGCCCTGAGCTCGGAGGGGGCCCCCGAGGGCAGCCAGTTACATAGAACATTGCAGTGACAAATCTACTTTATTTGTGTATCTTGTTTTTCACAAAAGCAAAAATAAAGTTATTATGTTTAATAAATTATCTTTGTTGATATTATTAATTTACACTTCAAAGTAAAGTACAGGTAATACATTTTTCCATGTCAGGGGCGGGCCCCATGGAGTGTTTTGCCTAGGGCCCCCAGAGTCCCTAGAACGGCCCCTGTGTGAAATGCTTCATTATGTTCTGTTTAAAATAGGTGCCGTTCAGCTGCGTAAAATAGCACGTGTTAAAAGTTTCAATATAAAAGGTAGTGGATGAAATATTATTATTTATTTGAGAAATGATTTAACAAAATGTCTATCAATTTAATTTTAATGGCTAATGAACTCGCATATTACATAAGACACGGTGAGTGAAAATTAAGTTAAACGATGCTTTGAATAAAAGGTAATTTTAATAGAAATTTAAAAATTCAGTGGAAATGTAGTAATAATAATAATGACGATAATACGAAAGCTTTGCCTCGGCGGTTTTCAGAGTTGTACAGGCGCGTCCCCGGGCACGTGACCGCGCGTACTCGGCTCCTACAACAGTGTGTAGGTGCTGGCGAATCTCGAGAGTGTATAACGCCATCGAGTCCGTTTTGCTCAACGGCTTCCCGACGTCGCCGAACAAATGCTTTGACTTTAGGTTCCGCGGAGGTTTCACCTCTTGAATACTTCGCAGACGGGCAAAGCTTTTGCGCTAAAGGAGGAATTTGTGTTTTTTTCCCTTTCTCTGGAGTTTTCTTGTGGAATTATTCACTGACTCGCGTGGCCTGCGGAGCCAGATAGCCTGAGTGCTACGTTGTTTTGAGAAAGCTAGCATTAGCTTAGCATCAGACAGAGGTTTCAGCCCAGAATGGACACAGGGGTTGTCACTGAAAAGAAAAGGTACTTGCTTTTTTCTGACAATCACGTTGTGTTGATATACTGCTAGTCATATTTTCTGATCGGTCTTGATGCGCTTATTTATGCCGCACTAACTAGTAATGTTTTACGGTTAGCTAGTTGTATGAGCCTGCCCGATGTCTTTCCACACGTCGCCATTTTGTTACTGGGACTGCCGGTCAGTCGGGTCTTATAAAATTGATAATTGGTCTTAAGAGTATTACAAGTGCTTTAAAATGATTTTGTCAATTTGTTTGCTGTGTTAATTGTCTTATTTTGTCACATCTGCGTTTTAAAAAAATCTTTTTGTTGTTTCTACCTAGCCCCCCACACGTGAATACTGTAAGTTTAGCTTGTATTATCATTTTAATAACCAACTGTGCCACATTGACATTGTTACGTAGATTGGTTACGCAGTCACGCCGATTTGGACAGCGTATTCATGAATGAGGGATGATTTAGTTCAGTCCTGGTAGAAAAGCGAAGATACATTGTATTTAGACAATTCAAAACCGATAGCTGCCCACGTATAACCTATAACCCAGTATATTTATATAAACGTTGGCTTTTGTGGTTCTGGCCTACTGCATACTTGACCCTGTGTGCTTTAGTAACATTAGACGTAGTCAAACTAGCTGGAAGTTCAATTTCACCAGTTTACGTTGTAGAATTAGTGTCCTTATTAATGAGGTGTCTGCGACTGGCCCAGGTCCAAATATAAAAACCCCTTGGCACCTGTTGCTTTTTATTTTAAGTAATCACCCTTCCGGTATGGATTCAATATATAGAAAAATGCGAAACCACATGCCATAAATGCTGTTGCGTTTTGGCTGGTACTCGTATAATAAAGTATGTTCTTTTAAAATGATAGGACTACCCTGAGAAAATGTATGTAACGGTGTGTTATGCTGCCTCTTACTAATACACCTGAACGATTTCTACCTGGCATTACTGTGGTGCACTGAGGTGTCTGTTTTTAGCTTGACATTGAGGGGAATTCTGATGGGGCTTATTTTAAATGTGATGTGGGTGTGCAGCGTTTTGTCTAAGATCTCAGTTTGCATCACTGCCTCAGTCTAGCTTTAGCTACCTGATAAAGTACCACCAGCCCACCCCGTATTACTTTGTTTTCAGTGTGAGGCTGGGTCCAGCAATAAACATTTTTATGTGTTCCAGTTCAGTCTCACATGTTGTTTTCCAGTTCAGGCTGTTTTGTGTTGATGTCCCTGAGATTGTTCTTTCTGAAGTGGCTGCTTGGAGCCTTGTGTTCATTCAGAAGTACTTACTGGGGATTTGTCTTAGTGGTGCCTATTTCATCCTGAGTAAATTGGCTTGTCTGTTGAAAGCCTCCTGTTATGCTCTTGGCAAAAGGGGCCTTTTAAATATTAAAAGTTCAGTGAAAGCTGTGCTTCAGCCCATCTATAATTGAGCTGGTTCTACTGCACTGTTTTTGAGTTCAGGGGTTTGCCAGCTTCTGCCGATAAACGATGTAGCAATCTCTCAGGAACCAGATGTAGTTTCTGTCTTTATCATTTTATAGCTCACTGAAGCACTCTTATTTGTGAATGTATAATCCAGCCTTCTTTGGTCTGGTGTGTTAATCACTCAAGACTTGACGTCAATGAGAGTTTCTGTCACAGCATGTGGTAACAAGGTGTTAACGTAACTAGGGAAGATGGGGTGATTTTATAACTTGAGTGCTGTTGCCTCAGGATGTATTTTGTTTTAACAGTGTATGGTTGGAAATTAATTTCCAAGCTTTGCTTTTTTGATAGAGGCCATTCCCTTGTCAGAAAGTTTGCATTCATTTTTTACTGTAAATCAGGCAAACAAATGGTGCATAATACCAGAAAAGTACAAGGTCATTTTCTTTAATCCAAATAAGTGGCAGGATGTGGGAATGGATCCGACTTAATTTAGCGTTAGCATTTTATCATTGGCACGCCAGGCAGGGAGTCATACTACATTAAGAAGCTGATAACCAGGTTGTCCCTAGTTGATAGTAGTTCATGTAAATTCTTGTTTCAGCAGGTTTAATGTGTAACAAAACCTGATTATTGGATATATTTGCTGTGCAGGATATTTGTAAAGTGTTTTTTTCCAGTTTTGCCTTGGATTTTACCTTTTTACTATTATATAATAATGGATCATCTGTATGCTTTCACTTCTTACAAGATACAGAAACAAGGAAATCCAGCTGTGATTTTTTTTTTTCGTTCTTTTGCCCAGTGTCTTAACGAGCTTCAGCTTCTACCACAAAGTGTATAAGATGCTTCATTCTCAATTGGTTGTGAATCAGCAGCTGCCATCACACAGTGTGGAATTTCGTGGACATGCCCGGCTAGTGCTGCAGCTCAGAGGATGGTTGAGGGACCTGGATTAATATGAAGTTTTCACATTATCCAGTGTTGGATGGGGTCTATGTCTTTGTTGCTTTTCAGCAGTGTTCTGTAGGTTCGATAGTGATCTGTATGAAACAGAACTTTTTCTGTGGGAATCACCAGCGACCTGTGCTTGTTCTCTAGGTGCTGTGAACTTTGAGGTTATTGGGATCTATAATACGTGTGTGTATATCCGCTGTATTGCTAGCCACAATGATAGGGGGATGGTACCTGAGCTGGCAGGCAAACTTGTCGATTTTGTATGTGACCTTTCTGTGGTGTATCCCTCTCTGCCACTCCTGTTCCATAACAGATGATTTGTGTGTCCTAATTGCTATGCACTGGGGGTAAGGGGTGTGGATGTATGAATCTTGGCCAGTTCCCTTTCACTGGTATAAGTGTTACGGTCTGTGGTTCTGCAAAGGTACTCTGTGTGACCTTCATAACACATTCCAGCAATCTGTCCCCAGCACTGGTTGGCTCACTTGGGTCCCATTGGCCCACCCTCCCTCTTGTTTAGCTGTTGCTTTTGAATGCCACAGTACAGTAGCATGCATGCGAAGAGTGTTGATAAAATGGAAACCAGTGACATCTATGTATTTGTGGCTCCCTTGTTTAGATGCACCCGAATGTGTTGCTGACAGTGTTCCTACTAAAGTTAGCCTTCTGAATTACTACTCTACATTCTGTGAGTGCAGAGCACAAAGTGATTGGACTAATTCTTTAATCTGATAAAGAAAGAAAAATGAGGCTGTTTGTAGGTAAATGCCCCTGTCTCTCTCTCTCTCTCTCTCGCGCACACACACAGACAAGCTGAGATTGATGCAAGCTTAACTAGAAATGCAGTTACAGTACCCTTCACATCTGTCTTCACTGCTATAGACCTTAAATATGGGTATTGCTGATCTTTAGGTCATTGAGCCCAAATCTCTGAAATGATAGAAGCAGGAGCAATGGTTTTCTCCTATTTACAATTGCAACTAGGAGGCTTTGCTTTCTAAGTGCTGCTCCTGTTGGTTTTTGTGGGGGGGGGGGTGTGATTCATAACGTATTGCCCTACTCTCCTGTGAAAAGAGATCTGGTGGCTTTAGGCACATTATAAATATATACCTACTCAAAACAAAGGAGGACAGAGGCAAGAACGTCAGATGGATCTTGCAAATAGGAGTGACAGTTGAGAGCAAGGCTTCTTCTAGAGAGGAAAGTGAACATGCAGGTTCCCATGTAAATTTTGCTTTACAAATGTCTCCTTGTAACTTCATTCAGTTTGTAACCAGTTATCTGTTCAGATTCATGTTAGATATTGTTGGGGGATTTCAGGTCCTAATGTCATTCTGATGCTAAGGATTACTTGCCAGTTAAGACTTCAGATGCTAAGGGGGAAATAATTGTGACAGGACTGGGCATGTTTACGGTATCTTTTACAGACAATAACATCATTTTGTGAATGCTGCAGAGCTGGTTAGGCCTGCATGACTGACTCATGCAGCCTACTGCTGGTCTTCCAAACAAATATAGCTGATTGAAATCAAAAGTAGATAAGACATTTTGTTTGGGTGACTGAACTGTTCTCCCAGGACCCTTCTGAGGATAAGTGTTTGGATAGCTGTGGATCTCCTTGCCGTTTTTAGTCAGATTTTTTTACCCTTTACAAAACTCCAGGAGGGTACTTCTTGTTGTACTTTTTGAGAGGTAAATCAACAAATAACCGGGTACCTGTATACTGTACAGAGGTTTACTCATTTTAGTTTTATCATATTTATCTCATGTCTTATGTCTTAAATGTTGTACTTTATACTCTTCATCCTTTTTTTTTATATACCATATTACAAAGACGAGAGAGAAACAGCATTTCGACTCCCTTGTATGTTGTGAACATACAGGGAATTGACAATAAAAGCCGATTTGATTTTATTTGACCTAAATGATATGGTCTAAGGTATTTCAGCTGCCAATACACCATCTATGATAACAGAAGTTGCTGCTGATACATTTATATATATATATATGTTATGTTCTGGTATCTTTTGATGGTGTGCATGTCAGTGTGTGATGGGACACTTGCCATCTTCAGCACTGGTCACTCCCAGCTACGACCTGCTCCTCCGACCCATGCTCCCTATGGAATCCCAGCAATGGCTTTCAAGGCCAGGGGAAGGGAGGGTGATGTTGGGATGATCTGTACATAAATACTGTTTGCCCTTTGCAGAGATGAGTGTACAAATTTCTACTTGTTACATGTGCTGGAGCATATCCAGTTATGGCTTCAGTGGATTATGAAAGGCACCATGGTACCTATTAATAAAACATTTTGAGAAACCATGTCTGATGTTGTGCAGTTAAGTCACTCAGTCTGTGCCAAAGAAAATAATGCCTAATACACATACTCTCCCCCGTGTTTTAAGTTGAAGAATTTGTGGATGTTTTTGTGGAAACCCTACAGACCTAAAAGATAAATATTCTTTTTGTTTATTCAAAGTCCTCTAGGGGGTGCTCCACAAAGCAAGATTTCTCAGTTAGCTGGGTTAACTTAAGCTAGATGTCATGATTGTCCAATAAGAGTACCGGTCAAGAGTACCTTCGTAGACCTGGGGCCTGTACTACGACGCGGGGTTACTGGCTAGTCGGGGTAACTTGTCGGATTTAAGGTAGTCTGGGCAAAATGTAAGTGAACTAATGTGAACTAATGAAGTCCATTTAAACTGTGGTACCTTAAATCCGACAAGTTACCCCGATAAGCCAGTAACCCCGCTTCGTAGTACAGGCCCCAGGTCTACAAAGGTGCAGAGATATGTAAACAAAAGCAGCATAATGTCTAGAGTAAATTCAAAGTGCTGTAGAAATCTTCAGGCAGTGTGCCAGGAGCCTTCTGCCCGTACTGATCTACAGTGGTGTGAGATTTCATTTAGAGGGAGAGACTGTTTTTAAGGCAATTATTTGAGGAAAATGCTAAATTAAACAGTAAAACTAAGGTGGACATCAGATTATTCAAGAAGAGTACTGAAATTCACAGACATGCCCAAAACACACGTGTATGTTTACTTTCCTATTTGTTGAGCACAGAAATGGCTACATGTTTATCCCACAAAATGTCATGGTGTAGTCTGTGTTTTTTGTGCTGTATTAAATGGCCAGTGGGCTTTTAGGAAATCTTGATTTACAGTGCTGTTGTATGGAACCACAAGCCACATCTTGATGCAGTTGGTCATCAATCGGCTGCGGTGTTGAGGAAGGGAATGTGACATGAAAGCAGAATGATAATCAGGAAATAGGCTGCATCAGGAGAGAGAGAGTGCACCTTGGTGGAACCCTGTTGTCTGAGGAGTCACCTGCTGCAGGTGTGAAGTTCACAGGCCTGAACTACACTTTGTGATGGTGGCAGAGTGGAACCCATTTTACTATATCGAGGGGCAGTCCTTTGTTTGCACAGTCACGTCCTACTTGGCTTTCAGCATTGGCTCATAACTATTCTGGTTGCAGTCAGCTTGCAATGGCCTTGTCTGCCAGCTGGCAGAGGCTGGTTGCTGATCATGGTGTGTTTGGGGTTCTAGGCCAGGAGGCCACATATCAGGCAGATAGTCTTTAGAGGACACTGTTGCACCAATGAGGAAGCCCTTTGCTGATGTTTCTGACTGCTTGTGGATTAGGGGTGCAGTGTTTCCAGCACTCAACTTTAAAAATGAAGTCGTCCCCCCCCCGTACAGTAAACAATCTGGCTTTATTTCAGAAACAGGAAATGAGAGGCCCTCTGTGACTTTAAAGAACAAGAAGCAGGAAGAACCTATGAGTTTCTGCTGTTAGGCTACTGGTAGAGTATAAAAGCAGGAAAAGCAGGCTGAAGGAGTGGTCAGTTTATCTGCTGTCGCCACTGTCTGGGTGGAGCTTGTTGAGGGACAGCACGGTACTTCTCCTTCCTGACACTCCAATCTGTTGAAATGCTTTGGTGAAATATGATATAGCTGTCAGGCATGAGGCCTGGATAATTTAATGCATTTGATATTCTGCTTTCTTTTGTGATTGTTTGTTTACTTTATTTTTTATGCATGGTTGTTTCTTGAATGATTAGTGTGGGTAAACTATGACGGATTTATTAGAGGCGGCAATTTTACAAGAGATACAGAAATATTTTTAGTTATCAAACTAAATGACTTTGATTTACGCACAGAAATTTATGCTTTGTGGTCAACAGCCTGTTATTTATTGCACTGCCCTACTTAAGAGGCTGATGTAAAATAACTGTAAAAAGCTTTGTTTCAGTTTCAAGACAAACTTACTTTGAAGTCCACTAGTGCTGTTCCTCCTAGCTTTGTGCCTGAGAATGAGTCCTTTTGGCCTCTGTCCAGAAGGCAAAAGAGCCTTGATTTGTCCAGATGGATTAGAAACGGACACTAGTCTCTGTTGTCCTTCAGGGTGAGCTCGGAGAGGAGGAAGGAGAAGTCGCGGGATGCTGCACGATGCCGTCGTGGCAAGGAGTCGGAGGTGTTCTACGAATTGGCACACCAGCTGCCCCTGCCCCACACCGTGACCTCCAGTCTGGATAAGGCCTCCATCATGAGGCTGACTATCAGCTACTTGCGCATGAGGAAGCTGTTGAGCACAGGTACGTGTCCTGTCACAACCAGAACGGGAGAAAGAGGTGGCACTGAAATTGCGCACTCGTATCGAGTTTCCCTGCCGAGGCCTCCATCTACCTGGGTTGTCTGTAGTGGAAGGGAAAGTCTGCAAGAAAAGATGGAGGTTGTTTTTTGGGAGCTCAATCTGCTTAGTAAATTACACTTTTTTCGAACTAAGCTCTTGGCAGGAGCAGGGAAGGAAGAATCAACTGAAAAGACGGGTGGTGCTCTTACAGATTAGCGCTGGCTGGCATCAGCCAAGGCACAGTGTTGTTCTTGCCAATTAGCTCTGGCTGATGCATAGTAGTATTCTTTCTGGTTGTTTAGTGCTGTTAGCTGTAGCCCTAGTCCTGATTTCCACCTCCTTGTTTACTGCTAGATCAACCTGAAGAGGAGCCTGAGGTAGACTCTCATCTCAACAGCTTCTACCTGAAGGCCCTGGAAGGGTTTCTCATGGTTCTTTCTGAGGATGGGGACATAGTGTATCTCACCGAGAACGTCAGCAAGTGCCTGGGCCTCGCTCAGGTAAGTTCATCACTGGTAACACCCTGTTGTGCCCAACTCACTTGAAATACTTGTCTGAATATTGAATTTCTCTTGTATGACAGTTTGACCTGACTGGGCACAGTGTGTTTGACTTTGCCCACCCTTGTGACCATGAGGAGCTGAGGGAGATGCTTGTCTACAAAACAGGTGAGGTGTTCTGACACCAGGCTTGGTAGCTGACACTAGGAACTGCAGTCTGGGTCAGTTTGATTTGTGCAGATTAAAATGTTATGTTGACTATTTGCATGCGTCTTTCTTTGTCCCAGGCTCTTCTAAGAAAGCCAAGGAGCAGAGCACAGTGCGCAGCTTCTTTCTGCGCATGAAGTGCACACTCACTAGCAGGGGGCGAACTGTTAATATAAAGTCTGCCACATGGAAGGTGTGTGATTGACTGGTTTCCCTAATGGTGTTTGGTTAGGTCACTCCTGAGCAATGGCAGTGCTCAGCTAAAGGTGTAACAGCCAATAAATACACTTACATTAAGCTGGTAGCTTTGTTCAGTCCCTAGTGTGAGTAACAGGTATGTGACCGGCTCTTTTCCTCAGGTTCTGCACTGCACCGGCCACATCCGTGTGTACGAGAACAATAATGATGAGAGCCAGTGTGGTTACAAGGAGCCACCAATGCCGTACCTGGTTCTAATCTGCGAGCCCATCCCCCACCCCTCCAACATCGAGGTGCCGTTGGACAGCAAGACCTTCCTCAGCCGCCACACCCTCGACATGAAATTCTCCTACTGCGATGAGAGGTCAGTTGTTTGCTGTGGAACAGTACTGCCACCTAGTGGCTGGGAATCCTAAAAGACAATACTGCTAAGCACAGTATGGCTGCTTCCATAATACAACCACCGTTATTCAGAGATGATGGTTATCATTTACTCAGCCAGCATTACACTGATATGGCCAAATCGTGTTGGAATAAATGATTCCACGTTAAGCAGTACCTCTTAAATATACCTCAGTGCCACCTGCTGACTAATGAGATCATTAACCCTTTCCTACTCCCTGTTACTACCCCCTAGGATTACAGAGCTGATGGGCTATGAACCAGAGGACCTGTTGAACCGCTCGGTGTATGAGTACTACCACGCACTGGACTCGGACCACCTGACCAAGACCCACCATAATTGTAAGAGCTTGAATTCAGCTTAAATCTTGTGTGGGGAAAATACAGGTCAAGCTCTGTCACATAACTTATAGCTGTTCCTCTTTCTGCCTCTTTCAGTGTTTGCCAAGGGTCAGGCTACTACAGGCCAATACCGCATGTTGGCCAAGAGGGGCGGCTTTGTGTGGGTGGAGACTCAGGCTACTGTCATCTATAACAACAAAAACTCCCAGCCACAGTGTATCGTTTGTGTGAATTATGTGCTCAGGTACAGCTGATTCTAGAATGGTATATCTATGAACGGTACTAGTATGTACGTGCGTATGTGTGTGTGAGATTGTGAATAATTGGATGAGGGTGAAATGTGTGGAAGACAAATGGTGCCCTCCAGTGTTTAAAAGTGGTATAACAGCTGAGCTGTGGCTGAGACCTGCCCCTTGTCCTACTTGCTGCCCTGCAGCAGTGTGGTGGAGGAGAACCTGGTGCTGTCTCTGGAGCAGACACTGGAGGATTCCAAAGAGGAAGCCAAGGAGGAAGTCAAGGAGGATACCCACGAAGAGACCAAGGAAGATGCCGAGGGCCCAGAGGCAGCCATGTTCGAACTCTTCACCAAGGTGGAGGTGAAGGAGGGCTCAGAGAGTCTGTATGAGCAGCTGAAGGAGGAGCCTGAAGCCCTGACCCTGCTGGCCCCTGCAGCTGGGGACACCATCATCCACCTGGACTTCACCTCTCCTGGTTAGAGCACCTCTCAAATCTTCCTACTACAGTTGGGCGGTTTGACCAAAATTTTTATCACGGTATTTGTCAAAGTTATATCGGTTTCACGGTATACGACGGTGTTTTTTTTTTTTTTTTTAAAAGTATGACTAGGCGTTTACCACATTTTACAGGATTTTACAGGAAACATTTTTGTTTTACGTTTTTGCATTGTTCCCACATTAACTATATTATTTTATTATTAGCCATTGCGCCTATCCGCTGCCTTAACGATAACATACGGCTAACGTGTTTGTTGGCTAACTGCTTATAGATAAACGGCTAATGTCAAGGTGTGCGCCGGCCAAGTTAACATTTTTGGTAAGCGTTTAATATTTCAGTGTTGCTGGAACGCAAGCTTTACTGACCTCGTGAAATTTCTCATCAAGACCGGGATGTCGGTCTTTAAGATGCTTCGCCAAGTTTGACGTGCTACTTGACTTCGCCGCCACAACTTTGTAGCGCTGTTTGCATAGAGGCTTATCGACACCCTTAGCCTTTCCATGCTCGTCTGCAAAATACTTCCAAACGGCACCTTTGCATTTCTTTTTTTAACTAAAGCAGCTTGCGAAGTGCCTTCAACTGCAGCATATGCCATGTTTGGCCAACTCGGTATGTGTGTGTTAAGCAGTGCATATGTGTTCAGTGGCTATTCAGGAGGAGAGGGGCTGCGCAAGTGTGTGCGTGCGTACGTGCATGCCTGCGCAGTAGTGGTGCTGTGTGAAGTGTGGCAAATGAGGCAAAAACCACACTGTTGGTATCAATAATGGTGAAAATGAGTATCTAATCAGATACTAATTTTTAATATCGATTAGTATCTGAGAATTGATTTTTTTGACAACCCCAGTGTCTCATTATTTTCAACTCCAGCATCAGCTATATCTTCCATTTCTGATCTTTTGCGGTACATTTTTAGCGGTGCAGCAGTGAAAAAGGTCCCCCCCCTAAACAGTTTCCAGCTGCACCACTTTCCGAACGTTGTGTAGGCTATTTAAACCAGTACAGTGATCCCCCGCCTATCGCGGAAGATGTGTTCTAAACCCATCACCGATAGGTGAAAATTCGCAATATAGAAAGACCATATAAATACACTTTTTTTTTTTAATATATATTAGTTTAAGCCTTAAAACACCCCTCACACACGCATTAAACACATGTAAACTTATTAAAACAACATACATGATATGTGGATGTCGGGCTAAGGATATGAATAGCATAATAATAATCTTTAATGTATATATGAGATTCCGTTTTACCGATGGCTTTATTCCGAGGAGTTGCCCCCCTTTTTCCTGTTTGACTAAAGGAAAGTGATGCGGTGGCTCTTATATTCTTTTCATCCTTCTTGATGTATCGTACCGTCGATTCATTCAAGCCATAATGGCGAGCGACGTCCGCGTAACGCTTCCCTTCCCGAAGCATATCCAGGAGTTTTACCTTCTCCTGAATGGTCAAGGTCTTCCTCTGGCGCTTAGGCTCACTACTACCAGAAGGCTTAGAAGATGCAGGACGCTTGGGAGCCATCATAGGTCTTAAAACAGAATGAAAACAATCGGACCACAAGCAAGGTCCGCGATACGCAGAGAACTGTGACGCGTCGGGGAAAAATACGCGATATAGCGGGGGTGCGATAGCTGAACCGCGATATAGCGGGGGATCACTGTATTGCGGTATAAGAAAAATTCATATCATAACAATAATAAAAAACTGTTTCCGGTATGAACCGGTATACCGCCCAACACTACTTCCTACAAAGTGCATGTTTCAGCTTGGGGGGTAAATACTGAACCTGCTCTCGTCTGGCTGCCCCGCAGAGTCTGAGCTCCAGCTGGAGAAGGAGGTTCCCCTATATAACGACGTCATGCTCCCATCTACCGTTGTGAAACCGGCCCTGTCTCCACTGCCGCCCAGCGAGCCCGATCCGCCGCTCCGCCCGCTATACACTAAGCTGGAGCCTGGCTCTGAGGACTTCCCTTTCGGCGTCACCTGTGCCCAAACATCCTCGGGGCCCGTATCCGGGCGTTCATCGCCTCAGGTAAACTTATAGGCGTGTTTTCTGCTGTTTTATTACTGTTTTGTTAGCAAACCTTCCATATCGTCCTGAGATCCAGCAATTCATTTTTTTCTTCTACTCGTATCTCTCATTCTGTACATGCTACTCTAAGTCCTGTTTCTCAAAGAGAACAGTAAGTGTGACCTTGCCAACCCCCTCTTCCTGTCCAATCAAAATGTTAATCACTATTAAACTTTTTTTTCCCCCCTGGATCTCAAGACCATATGACTATCAAGGCAGCACCAGGGCGACTGGTAGAACAGACTGTCTAATCTCATTTCAGCCCATCAGCCTGCCAGACTTCTGCTTCCAGGTGGACTCTGATATGGGGTCTGAGTTCAAGCTGGAGCTCGTGGAGAAGCTGTTTGCCATTGACACGGAGCCAAAGTCCCCATTAACATCACAGGTACTGTTGAAGTATGGAGATTGCAGCTGTAGCCGCGATGGTCCTGTAATCAGGCACCATAAGGGCAAGTTCACACAGGTACTCCTCTCTGCCTGTGTTTTCATTGTCTTTGTTGCTGTCTTTGCTCTGTTCCTTTTCCAACTGTTCTCCACTCCATCACCATCTCGTGACTAGACCATGGAGGACCAGGATCTAGAGATGTTGGCCCCATACATCCCCATGGACGATGACTTCCAGCTGCGGGTGCTGTCCCCAGCCGAGTCCCTGGCCTCAGGCTCCTCCCAGTCCCAGGAGGCCTCCCCACTGCACCTTCTCCATGAGGTGCAGAGTGCCCCCTGCTCCCCATTCAGTGGGAGTTGCACCATTTCCCCCAGCCCGGACCCAGCAGAGCCTGGTGACACCGCACTCAACAAGAGGTACCCCACCCCCATCCTATCTACAATCCACCTCTACCAGGACTAAACAGTTTTAGAAGGCATCTTCAATTAATGGTTAATTGGCGATAGCAGCTAACTAAGCTATTCTTAAGCTGTGGTCTTCTTCGACACTCAGCATATCCTAATCAACAAAGCTCAGAGAGAATCATATCACTGATGTTTTCAAAACAAGCTCAACCACCTTCCTCAGCTTCTTATATCAATTATATGACAATTTATACAAAACTGATTCGATAATTCAATAATGGTAAAATTACTTGGAACTATGGTGACCCCCCCCCCGTCTTATTCCAGGGCTGTGCTG
The DNA here is from genome assembly GCA_026777985.1 of Mormyrops attenuatus. Classification (NCBI taxonomy): domain Eukaryota; kingdom Metazoa; phylum Chordata; class Actinopteri; order Osteoglossiformes; family Mormyridae; genus Mormyrops; species Mormyrops attenuatus. The sequence goes on from JAODKC010000028.1 coordinate 14,908,657, forward strand.
GTGGATGGGGACCTCTCCCCCAAGCTGCTGGCCATCGAGAACATCCAGCGGAAGCGGAAGCTGGAAGGGGAGACCTCACGCCCCCAGGTGGTAGAGCTGGTGAGTCTCAGGCTTCAGTGTGATAGTCCTGTTAAACACGCACACAGCATCGTATCCATATCACATCTCTAACCTCCTACTCTCCCCTCCCCAGGGTGCTTTGCTCCAGGGGTCTATGGGCTCTGCTGATCCAGGAAAGAGAGCCCGGGTGCTGGAGGCCACGCTCACTGAGGGGCTCTCCCACAAAACCATTCTGCTCCTGCCATCAGGTGCGGCCTGCCTCCCCAGCCTACCTAGACAGTCCCGATTGTGAAATTTACGTAGATTCAGTTGGGTGTTCGATGAATGCTTTGCCAATTTTGCAAGTTTTTGAAAATATTGAGCCTTAAAGGTTCAAACATGCTATCCTAATAGTACATTTGGTTAATTCGTTTTAATTATATGCATAGCGATTTTATGCAGGAGATACAGAACAGACTTGTCAGCAGTTTAATTGGGGAGTTTAGCACATTGCCCAGGGCTCTTCAGTGTCTGAATCATGGGCCTAATTTTGTGTGTCCTGTCTTGCCCTCAGACCTGGCCAGCCGCCTGTTGAGTGTCTCTGTGGAGGGGACCGGTCTCCCCCAGCTCACCCGTTATGACTGCGAGGTCAATGCGCCAGTTCTGGATCGCCAGCACCTACTCCAAGGCGAGGATCTGCTGCGGGCCCTGGACCAAGTCAACTGAGCGCCACCCTACTGCGCCATATTGGACACTGCACCCCCACCCCTTGCCCAAAACTGCCCCTTTCTCTTCCAGAACCTTATATTTATATTTCCTATATTGAGTTATGTCACAATCCAGCTACAGCCTTGCTCCTTACATGGATCTCTGGTGGGTTCCTGCTCATCGGCCACGCCTAGAACGCGGCCGCAGCGTGTTGTAGGGGCCATGGGCCGGCTGCGGCCACGTGAGTGTCGCGAACGCACACAGCTGGAAGTACTGTCCTCGTGTCCTGTCCCCTTCAGCACCAGTGCTTCAGGCTGAAGGGAAATGTAGCCACAGTCGCACAATATTGTATTTTCTTAAAAGATTACCAGCAATTCTCACTATATATTAGCATTTTTCAATATACCATTAATGGAAAAAATCTGTTGTATTTTTTCTTTTGGTTGTATGTTTGTTTTGGTTGCTTGATTTCCTTTTCTTTTGATGGTACAGTATATGAAATATAATCAGTCTGGATTGCTTTAGGCAACCTGTCCACCTTGGGCTGGCTCATTTTTTATATTGGTTTCCAGTATTTGGTGTATAGTTTTCCTGTCAATCCATACATGTAAAGTTATAATTCGGATATGTTTTATGCTTTTAATTTCATGGGAAAGTTATCGCACATTTATAGTGTGGTCAATAGATTTTATATTAGTTTTTTCCTCCACCAGCTCAGACGCATTCATACCATAGATGTAAAGCATAACGCTTAAATGTGCGAGTATAAAGACGAGTATAAATGTAACGCTTACTTTGCGAGGTGTTGTTCGATTTAAAAAGTCGTCAGTTTATATCGTGTTCTCTGGTATAGATCACGTTATGCAATGTTTAGTTTCCATGCTTCTCGTTGCTCTCACGTTATATCGGTTCTAAACAAAAGCCGCTATTTTGAAATAGTTATGTTCTTTTCTTCATCAAAGTAACTTCCAAATGTAACATTTGTAGCTTCTGTTCCTTCATCTCCGCAGTCTGTGGTTCTTCAACACTAAATGTATTGTTTTGTTACATCAGTAAAAGATACATGCGGACCAGGCTGTTGTGCGTGGTACTTCATTTTGCTCCTGGGTTCAAATCTTGTCCTTTGTGCTCATCTAAACATTGTCCCTCACACTCGAAACCATAATGGACGAACTCTTGATCGACAAGAGAACGACACGGCGGCCGTAACCCGCATAAACATATATAAACCTATGACAGCGCTTTCAAGTATTGTCGCAGCCCTTGATTGTCAAGCCGGCTTTATAAACCACGCATGGGCTCTCAAGGTACTCCAGACCTCTCTCTTATTCACCTCTTTCTCTGAAGAGCAATGCAAAATCAATAGCGTCAACATTAATTGTCTTAATACTAGGGATACGTCTACACATGCAGACTACTATCGTAGAAATTAAGAATTGCATGCAAACCTCTGAACACTTGCCAATTATTTCTATATATTCAGCTAGAGTACACAGAGCACATGCATGGACAAAATAAGATTTCGAAGCAGCGGTTTGATTTCTTCGCATTTGCTATGCATACCCCTTTCCCAAAACACTGACACACGGGTGCGTGAGCCCCTGTCACGGCTCTCGCGACACACCCACGGCAGCCCTATTCTAAGACAGTGTATTCCATAACTTGTCTAAAATAGGTCTACACCGTGTCAATTAAAATCAAACATTGAGAAAAAGTAACGTTTTCTTCATATGTGCTCCAACTGACATTTATCAAAGCATATACATAGAGACCATCTAGGGAAATAAATACCAACAACTGAATAAAAGTAGTTGGCTACGGCATTTCGGAATACATATATAAAAGAGGAATAAGGCATTAAAAAAATCTTACCAGGTCTGTAGCGTATTGTTCCCTCACCGGCGAAAGGAGAGCTGACGGTTTCGATGCAAACCAGGAACATGGACTGAGACAGAACCCATGCATACGTGCGGTTCATCATGACATGAGAATAAGGAAGTGCTGCAAAAAAACAGACAAACGTGATCCAACGCTCGCGTTAACACGGCGACCCTACGTCTAATGAAAAATGCATTCCTTATTAAATTGGCTCCGCTTCACTACTGCTGCGCTCTCAATAAAATAATGCATGTAACCGATGTCATTTAATTTAGTTGGAAGGTGGTATGTGAAATAATAATTATACAAATATTATATTTGCATTTAATGGAGTCGATTATATGGTATTGTCATACTGACTACTGAAATTCTACTGATTACTGAAATCCTTAAAACAGCATACGTATTTTAAATATGCTGATCGTCGTGTTGAAATATTGAGGGACGAGGTATCAAAAGGCGAAGTGGTTTGTATGTTGAGTCCAGTTTGTCCTTCACGGGCCGCCGTACCATAAGTAGGAAGTTATCCTGTTACTCTATGGTATCTGCCGATGTTCTGCAAGTGTTGTGTTTTTATATACATTTTTTGTTGTAAAATGCCATAATAGCATGGAGTACTATATCGGGCCTTTGAAAGCAGATTGTGAAGATATATTGAGTCAGTTTCAACGGACGGAATCTGTTCGATATGAAACGTTCTCAGCAATCTGGAGAAAAATGGAATTTTCCACTATATTTTAGTAAGGTTTAATGTTACTTAATTACTATTTATGTCAGTTTTCTTAAGTGTCTTTTAATCTCTGAATATTTTCTAATAGAGAAAGTAGTTTTCTACGTCGTTACTCAGATGAGTAGCCTAGTTCACTATTATATAACGTAATTCGATGTTGCACCCCTCTACATCGAGTTCCTTATGTTTGTTATGTGTGTTGCATTGTGCGTTTAAGCTAGGATTAGCGTCACATACATTTATTTAATTTAACAAGAGGTATATCTGCATGGATCAAGGTGGAATAACTAAAAAGGAAAAGCAAACAAAGAAAGTTTTCTCTTTCCAGTGGTAAGATGTCACCGAACGAGATGAGTACTTACACCCGTCTGGCCCTGACCACCGCGTATCCGTACTTCCTGCCACCGTACACCTTCCAGATACGAGTTGGGGGCTTGTACCTTCTTTACGGTCTGTACAACACGCAGCTGACATCACCCAAAGAAAAGGTACACATTTAAACCTTTTAATTAATTCCATGAAACCATTCTGTAATTTTTTTCGGATCGCCTGTGTTTTCGAGTAAGTGAACATGAGGAGCTTAAATGGTTGCGGGACACAACATTTTTGTTTGTAACGATAAAACAGCACATTTTTTTCTTTTTCCCCAGATTAGGATCGCCTTGAAGGACTGGGAGGACATCATGAAGTTCCAAAAGGATGCAGTAAACGCCCAGCACTTTGACGTGGTCTACATCCTCAGGAAGCTCTTCACCATGAAAGCTTTTTACTTTACCGCAATGCCAAAAATGGTACATTGCCTGTTGATTGCTGCCTCAGTTTCCCATGTGTGTGATTTATGCAACCCCTGTGCTGCCTTCTTTAAACCTGTGATTGGTGTATTATGAAAACAATGTATAGAACACAATCCCAACTCATAAGTCTTATGTTGAAGCAACCAACTGTGAAACAGACATGTAGGTAAATATTAAATTAATGATAGAATAATTTTGAAACTTCTCAACGTTTTCTCTACTGATCCCAAATGTGGGCAGGTAGTAAAATTACAAGTTTCAAAATCACACTGCATACTCAAATACATACTTTTTTGCCTTTAAATTGCTCTTGGCATTACTAAGACCAAGTGAACACAGAGAGAGAAAAGTCTGTTTGGCTCTCAGCAGCTCATTTCCTCTGATTCATCTAACCATGCACACATACCTCTCACAACAATCATTTTGTCATTCTGTATCACTCGCTGTGAACACTGAATAGTTGGGTCCAGGACCACCCATGCCGCCGGGGTGGGAATGTATTGGAGACCCTTCAAGCTTAAGTGGCCTGTTTCAGCTTCGCATCCGGCAGTTTGCACAGTTAATCGAGCATGCCTGCTGCTTCTCTCGCCATAGCTGTTCTTCGAGGTGAAGAGGAAGCCCAAGAGAGACGAGGTGTGCGAGGATTTCCGTGAGCGGCCTGAGCACGTGAAGGAGCTCATAGACATGGAAACGCTGGAGGTAACGTCACCAAGACCTGGAGAACATTCAGTAAGCCATAGGACTGGTAGATAGTGTGTCTGGTGTTTGGCATTAAGTCAGCCTCAGGCTGTGTGCCATGAGGGTGATGTTTGAGGGCAGTCAGCAGCTAGCAGAGAAACCCGGGTAGATTGGCACTACTCTGAGAAATCCTGGTTCCTCCCTGTTGAACTGGTAATTGCACTTGATGGATGCCGGCCCTCTGGTTCAGTGCTCAGAACATACTTGTGGACGTTGGCTGCAGGAGATAATGAACGTGCAGCAGCACTATGAGAAGATGAAAGCGGCCATCTCCACCACTTTGGGCCAGAAGGACTCTGGTATCAGCCTGATCAGGAAGGATCTGTCCCTGCAGCTGCGGGACACCGTGATGGAGTATCACAAGTGGCAGGAGAAAGTGGTGAGCTGTGTGTATGTCATAGACCTTAGATGCAGTGGAAGGAATGAAAACACTCTCTGCTGAGCTCTCTTCATACCCCCCACCATTTTATAATTGTTTTAATATATTAATACACTGTACAGAATTCTTCTTTAGTGCAATCATAGATGCTGCATATACCCATTTATACCACACCATTCATGCCATTTATAGCCCTGTATCGATATTTTGAATTTATCGCACATGTATATATTGTACAGTTGCTTCTAGCACTTTTGCACTATTGGATTTTTTTTGTCCGAGTACTTGATCTTTCTGCAGTGATGTATAATACAGTTGAATCTGATGTAATCTAAACCAATCTAACACAGAAATAAACAAAGGATACTGTGCATGAGTCGAGTCATTACATGAAGAATCAGATTAATCTAATCATATTTTCAGCAGCTAATTTTTCATCATTTAAGTTTCTAAAAATAGTTTTGTTTCTACACAAGGTATATTAATGATCTACATCTCTATTAGTCTGTTGCTTAATGGCACTCTACTCACTACTGCTCAAGATAACGGATTTGAAAAAGTGTTCAATAATGAGGCTCTGGGGTAAACCTCTCATTGAAACATTAGTAGCATTAACTTGACTAGTGCTCTTTAAGCACAGCCTTGATAATTCCATTAAATGTGGCTTGCAGGCATGAATTATTCTGCTTTGTGTGCATTTTGGTTTCTGTTCTTTGTATTTAAGTGGGTAATACATTGCGTGAACTGATTTTTAAAATGGTGTGTGATGATTGTAAAAAAGATTCTTGGATTTGTCATAATTCATTGCATGAATGCATGTTTTAGTCATTTTTCTGAGGTACGGGTTGACCTACTCTAACCTGATGCTGTCACATTACTCATGGTAACTGCACAAGCAGAAAATGCCTTTTCTGGCCGCCGGCACCAGCTATTTGTGAGTGTGCGTTCTGTTGCTTTTGGTGAAAGTATTAAATACTACCTGTTTATTGGCTGTGTGTTTAGACAAAGACTGGGCCTAAAGGCACGGATACAGAGGCAGGCGAAGGCACTTCTGAGCAGCAGGAGGTGAGAGACGACTGCCTCTGTGCTTCTCCTTTAATCTTTCAGACTTTATTAAGTTCTACGGTAGATTTTTGATGTTTCACAGCTGCAGCAGTGAGTTTGACATCTCCCCCACCCATTTCCACAGTGTTCCCAAAGGGCGAGTCTCCTAGCTTCTATCAAATCCAAGTCTTACGGACAGGCAGTGCAGGTCTGTTGTTTCTCTGCTGTCGTCTTCCTGATGTTCTCTGCGTTTGATGTTTCTGTGCATCTGCTTTCTGCTATTGCCCTGTAACATGGTCCACTGGCCTGCCTGTGGAGGTCCATTTATGGAAATTCGTGCCTCCATTTTTTTCCAGTAGGTTGAGGCTCCTTTGGGCCTAGTTTGATCTGAGGTCTGCTGAGATCATTGTTGTTTGTCTCCTGTTGGGTTCTCCTCAGGTGTCTAGGGCCCGGCGGCACCGGCAGGTGGAGATGGACACGTCAGGTTCTGGGACAGATCCTGGACTAGAGGTGTCTCTGCGCAAGAGGCCTCAGTCGTTGCGAGCCAGGACCAGGAAGAACCTGATAGGGAAAGGTTTGGCTGTTCCCCCAGATCCACTCCACTGGCACGCCTGATTCCCCTGCTCCCACCCGCTTTGGTGATAATGCTGTCCTCTCCACCTGTCTGGCAGGGGACATGAAGGCGGAGCCTCAGGAGTTTACCCGCCAGTGGCGACTAACAGTGCCTGAGGACAAGGTGCATGGTGAGTGACACGATGGCTCTTCCTGTGTGGTGTTATAGAAACATCCATTACTGATCTTACTCTGTAGGCTTTATTATGATACAGCCTGATATGGATACAGGGGGGAGGGAAGTGGCGGCTGCCGTGGGAGTGGCACCAGTGGTTGCTAAGTGGGCAGCCGCCTGTATCGCCTAATGGGTTAAAATGAACCATTTTGTCACAATGAAACAAATGAATAAGTGCAGCATTTACAAATATATATTTTTTCTTTCTCCCCTTCAGAGAGACCTAGAAAGAAGAAACGATTCAAATGGTAAAGCAGAAGGTGGTGGTGGTGATTGTGGTTGGTGGGGTGGGGGGGGCATGATTCAGCCCGTTCGTGGCGACGCCCAGCTCTCCATGACTCCACGCCATCAGCTTTTGGCCTCTGCTGGCCAGATAGGCTCCCAATGGTCTGCTGTGTGGTGGGCCCATGGACATTTGCTGACGTTTACAAGGCCTCTCCTCGAATCCCTTGAGTTCAGGAGTGGAGGTATTGTTTCATTGAATCTGTAATGGATCTGCATAAATAAAAATGTTTTGTAGCTAAATGGGCGGTTTTTAGGTTCAATATTATCAATAGGTTTAACGTTCAGTGTTTAACTACAAAATAAATAAGTTGTTGGCAACTTAAATGTTTGTGTGTGAATCTGCATTTTATTCATTTATGTCCAGTGAAAAATGAGGGAGGTTGATGACATTTTTATGCGGACTGAAATCCATGCGTCTAGTTAAATATTCATACACACGCAGTTTGTATTTTTCACAGCATCCAGATGCACCTACTTCAGGATGCCCAAATAGTAGAATTGCACCCCCTACAGGCGATGTCGCTACCATTGTCTGATTATTAATAGGCTTATCATGGCTTAGTTATTATTCAGTATTGGTCTGAATGCCGTAGGGCTTGTTTTCAATTCCCGCCATAATGAGCTTTGAAATACCCACTATTAAAAGAAAAAGATCTTTAAGCTGACCTACGGTTCCTTGTATCACGGACGGGGCGCGTGTGATCTCGCATTTCTTCTAGGAGAAACAGAAATAACCTCTTTTCGATGGGAGACGTTTCCCTGCGACTACTACAGGATGGTGAGTGTCATTAATAATTATAATGTGTGAATCAAGCTTCCAATTAAACCGGATTAAATGGATCTGCTGGAGGAAATCAATGTATGCGGCTGGCTAGTTTCCCATTTTATACAGTGTGAAGTGGAGGACGGAAGGATCCGTCTTGTTTGCACAACACGTTTTCATGGTGTGAGAATTAAGCGTGGTGGTCGCTTATTACGCACCTCCAGCTTCGCGTCCCACCCACCCAGGAGAGGGATGCTTTAACCACTTAATTTGTCCATACCAATAAGGGGGGGGGGACAACGGGGAGGGCGGAGAGAGAAAGAAGACAAAGTAACTGCGGCTGAGGATGAAGGAGTGAACGGAGACCATTAGATCCCCGTTAGAAAGCGCTGTCTGGTTGCGGCGCCCGGCGAAGGTCCTCTGAGCTGCAGAGGCGGAGAGGTCATCCGTCCATCATGGGTTCTGATAGTGAGTAAAGCCTCTTCCGACATTGTTAGGAACGACTATTCTTTTATCCACTCAGGGGTGTGTGGTACATCCTAGGGTAAAACCGTGTGGTTTCACATAACGGTGTTTTGAAAATGCACGGATTTGCACACGGAAAATGAACCGCCTCTCGACCAGTTTATAGTTCAGAAACTGAACTCTTACTGAGTGTCCTCTGCTTCACAATGCAAGAATAATCATTTCTTTCATAAAAAATTTGTAAAACCATTGTCACATACAACAAGCCGATTTGTTTTACAGAGGCATGATTCGGATGTTTAATACCCATTATTAAAGGGATTGCATGCGTTCAGACATTTTTTTCTACAAAAATACTTTTCGAAATTCTGTGTGTGAGGAGACGGTTATTTTATATGCCATTGTGAGTATGAGGCATAAAGGAAAAACTTAACGTTTTAAATTAACAATTCTCAAGAGTGTAATTGGGGTGGTGGTGTTCAGACACGCTTTACAGTTATGTAAAAAGTGCTGTTCCTGACAGGGTTTGTTGGATACCCTTCCTGAATATCCCAGTTGCCATGGTGCAGCCCGGGGGGACGCACTTCACGTGCTGTCCATGACATTCCGAGCGTCCCGGCAACTGGGTTTGGGTCTGAGGATGTTTTCTGTATATACATCCTTAGCTAATTTCATTACTGCCTTACTACGTTCACTTCACTTGAATTTGAGGCCCGAGTGATTTAAGGAAAATTAATGCGATCGCGTGTGTCTGAAAGGGTATGCTCGCCTGCCGGGACGCTACCGAGGCAGACTGAGTGCAGGTTCAGTCATCAGGTATCCTAATCTAATTAGAGGCTCCTGCCAGTAGAGGTTCTCGGAGAGCAACCCTGTAACGGGTACAAACTGATCGATGTACCAGTCTCTGCAATAATGTTAGAGGTTTCAGAATGAGGGGACACCATTTAATTTAAATACCAAGGTCTATTTATTGGGGGGTGGACATGCCCCCCAGTTTGTACATCCATGCACAGAACTGATGTCCAGGTTCCACCCTCAAAAGGTAGGTTATTTTGGATCTAGAGGTTTCATTTTGTTACTTGCCCCGACCTGTCAATCTGTAAGCATTTCTGTGAGACTCTGCGATGGTCTCTTTGGTCTCCCCGACAGCTGGTGCTGATTCAGAACATTCAATCTGATTGGATGGTAATTCAGTGGTAATACTGGGCTGTCGGTGGACTTAAAGGTGGAATTAGAGATTCAGTATTAATGCACCCCTCTCCTACAGAGAGCCAAGTATACAGAATAACTTCTCAAAGTGAGAGATTTAGCTTAGTCTTACACAGCTATACACTGTGTTTTAGCTCAAAACAGAGCTTGGACTTGTTAAAGCATGGCTTGTCAAAGGCTCCCTTCCTGTAACAGTCTCTCTGACCCTGTACCGCATTTAGATTGCTCCTTGTTTGCCTTGGGTTGCTTGCACCTTATTTAAAGTATGTTTGTGCCAGGGTCGAATCATTCCCAGAAATCACCTGCACATGGCTTCCAGTTCCTAGTGACTCCATGTCCATGTGAGGAGCCTTGGGAAACCAAACTGGCTTCTGAGCAGAAAAACATGCAGCTTCAAATTATCGCTATCATTTCTTACATTTTACAAAATTACATTTTTGCGCGAGCTTAGGACTTTCTTCAGGTTTTCAATCTCATTTCATTATCTTCAGAAGGGATTTTCTGCTTAACTGAGGAGACGTGGATCTTCAGATGAATGAGTGAAGTAGAAATTTCGTCAGGACTGCTGGAAGCGTGATTTGTAATTTCGCAACATGTACTTCCCGTTGGCACAGATTACTCAGGCCCTTCCTTCTCAGAAACCACACATTTGCTGTTGAGTGGCACTGAAGAAAGCAGCGGTAACACATGAACCAGGAAGTCTAGGACTTCATGATTATCTGACTAGTATTGTTATATAGATAAGGGGTGTAACAGAATAAAAATATGACTTTGGAGGAGATCCACCAGCAGAGTGCATGTAGTCCGGCTTGTGCGTGTGCGCATGTGTGTATTTGTAGGTGTGCATCTGTGCTTATGAAGGTACATTTGGGTGTGCTATTTACTCAGGTGTGGGTACTGACAGGTCCATTACCGCTGACGCCGCGCTGTGTCTTTTGAGGCGGGGACACATACAGCATGAAGGACAGTTTCCGAGAGTGAGACGTCACATTCCTAATTATTGCGTTCACGTGACGGAGCCCAGAACTGTGGGAGCGCTTGTGTCGGTCAGGCCTGGCTGTTATCTCAGCCCCTCTGTGGTTGTTTTGTCTGTAGGGGGACCAGGAAGGGAGGTGGGCTCTGTAGAGCAGGAAGCCTGTAGATTGGGCGGAGGGCGGCCGTGATCCTGCCTGCGGAGGAGGTAAGCAAAACGTTGGGGAGGCAAGGGCATTACTCAGTTCTCAGTTCTTGAGGGGACCTCCATCCGTCTAAAGCAGAGGACCAGAAAGGCCAGAGAAGAGCAGCCCCACAGAGCGCCCAGCCCCGGGGGATCGAGGGTGACTCCGTGCTTCCCAGCAAAGACCCGTGAGCCCATATTCACATGATTCTAGTTCTTAATAACCTTAGTGGAACATTTAGTTAAACTCTGCTCACTAAGGAACCCGCTTGCACGGCTGTCTTTCCATACCACTGGAGACCCAGTAAATGAATGGACTCAGCTGAACTTTGTCTTGCCTTTTTCTTAAGAATACAACAGCACTTTGTCATAGGAGTTGAACCTTTGCTTCATTAACTAAATAATCATCTATTTGAAGAGCTACATCTGTTGTTAATATAGACCTTTTGTACCAGGGCAGCAGTAAATAGGTGGCTGTTGTTTTTATGAGGATCTGTTTCTTGTTCTGAGGTTTGGATGCCTAGTAGTAGATTGGAATATTTTGTTGCCCTTTTGGAATGGATGACTTCAAGAAAGACTTTAATCACATTTTGCTCTGTTTAATTGCTGAGGTTTGTTGAATTTACTGTCTCTGCCTGGATATTCCTTTGATCTGATTTATTTTGATTAATAGCTTAGGGCTAGAATCTATTGGTCGGTGCAGATTTTTTAACATTCCAGATGGGGGTGCTATAATGCCATTCAATGTCTGTTTCCATCTGTATTTTATAGCAGACCTTGAACAGGAGGGTGTCAGTGTTATCTCGGCATGTGACATTCTCTCTTTTCTTCCTTTGTATTGGACGCGAAAGGTCTGTGCAAGTCTTTAATAATATTTTCAGGTGAGTTGTCTGACAGCACTTTCACTCATTGCAGTGATTGGGGGGGGGGGGGGCTTCCCAATGTCTGGGGCTCCTGTCCCAGTGTATCCTGCAGGGAGGGGCATCTCCTGTGTTTATTCAGCCCCTCCCAGGCTCATTACCATCTGCTCCAGCTTTCAGGATTCTGTGCTGTTCGATTTGTGGGTGGGTGGGGGGTTGCGGTAGTTAGTCATTTGTATGTATTAAAATAAACACATTCATGTGCACATATACGGGTGTCCATTTACACACGTGTGGCAGCACCTAGAGGGTTAAGCGCGATCCATGATCCAAGGTATCAGAGCGTGTATTGTTTGATCAAAGTTGTGGTTAAGGCACAGGGGCGCAACGTGTCACCCGCTTCCTGTCAAAATAACTAAGCAGTGACAGGAAGAGGGCGGTGAGCAGCGTAGGGAGAGATACGCTCCTGGGGGGGCAGGGTGTGTGTTTGCTATTACTGCTGAGGCCTGGGCAGCAGGTCGCAGGGGTTCAGGCTGCCAAACCCGCATAGTGGTGTCACATCCACGTTATCCTGTCCAATCATGTCAGGCATGTATCGCCATGGCAACGCAGCTCCTCCTCTTTTCTTTCCCGTGTGTGGGTGAAGACACGGACGCCATGTCTGCGGAACAAGGTTTCCACAGCAACTGGCTGATCCGCAGCGCTCAGGTGTAGGGGGGCGGCACTCATCTATGGTGCTGGTAAAATTGTAGCTGGAGATTGCGGGGGGGGGCAAGGGGGGAGGGGTCAGCTCGGTCGTAAACGTGAGAATGCCTGTGTGTGGTCCCTCACGGGACTCCACGTTCCCCTCCAGAACATTCCAGTTCTGTCGTGAAGAGGGGTCCGACTCGGTCCGGACCTCAGAGAAGGTGGTGATCTGAAGGTGAGTGTGCGGTAGGGCCCCCCCGCCCCATGGCACCATGCCTGCGCTCTCTGTCAGTGTCTGACCACACCTGCTCTGCACACAGCAGAACAAACACAGAAATCCTGCCTCTCCCCTCCCAGTTCTCACTCACTCTGCGCTTGTTACCTGACGTTGTATCCTGGAATACGCCGCCATCGCCACGGGACTGCTGGTCATGTGACTGTAGTGGACGGTGCTGCCGGACCAGTATGTCGGACGTGATTATCCGTGTAAGCCTGCGTGTGGGAGCTGCTTGAACAGTCAGGTACGGACAGGTGGTGTGACCTCCAGCCCAGAACTCACCCCAGCGAGGGACTGTGTCTCTGTCAGGCATCAGACTCCTATCTGGGTTTCTTTTTCCTTTTACCAACAACCCATGTGGCCTTGAAGTGCCTCCGTCGTCTGATTCAGGGCTCAGTAAGAGAGTCTTATTAAAGCTGAGGCAGCTGATAGAAATGGATGCTGTGTTTGTTTTGCACTGGTCTCTGATTAAACTCCTGCTCTTCCCGGGGTATTTAAATGGGTGTATGCATCTTCGTTGTGTGATCTGTGAAACCTGGTCGATTCTTAGCCGCAGCAGAAATTGCTTGCAAACAATGATAACGGTGTCTTCAGATGCCAGTTTCTGAGTGGCCGCGAGATCACTCATCTCAAACTTTGGTGGGGTGTCTGTGATTTTGGATTCTCTGGTCAGTTCCCAGTGACAAGCGATGGGGCTGTATGGAGCGTCTCGGCCCCACATGCATGCTGGGCAGCTCTCACCAGGCACGTACGTCATTTTTGCCCAACATTAACCTGTCTACCCGTTTCTCTTGCCCAGTCACCCCCGAGGCGGTTGTTGGCTTCCTGTCAGCGGCGGGTGTCTTGCTGGTGCTGCTGGCCCTGGTCTTCCTCTTCATCACCAGGAAGCCCTGCTTCTCCCACGTGCCTGGCCTGCCCTGCCTGGAGCTCTACCAGAGGTGGGCGGGGCTCTCGCAGGAAAGGCAGCATCCGCCAGGCCCTGGGTGAGTTTCAAGCCATGGGAATGAGGGGACCATCTGGTTTCCATGCCTATCCCACTCCCTTTACGCTGGCCCTGCCCCCAGCCAGGCCCTCATCTCCTCAGGACGTCCTGCCGGTCTCCGCCTCTCTGCTGTGACTTTGTCTCTCTGCTCCTTCACACCAGGGGACATCTCCTCTCCCTTTACATTTTATTCATCACCCTAATTCATAAGCCAGGTTTCAGACCTCTGGATTTGGGTCCCAGACTTAACCGGTAATTCTGTTAGTCTCACATCAGCTTAGTCACACTGACAGATGTGTTCCTTTCCACCTTCCTATCACAGTTCCATTTTCCCACCTTGCACTGAGGTGTCTGCCCCACCACGGCAGCGTTTATGTAACCAGGCCACGCCCTCATGTGTGACATCACTTCCAGGAAACCACTAGCTGGCATGGTGCCGTTGGACAGACTCACCAGTCATCGGAACAGCTTTGATGCTTCTTGCCGAGCTCTGGCTGTTTCTGAGGCTAACGTTTGGGATCCGGGCATCACAGCTGGAGAATGTGACAGTGGGCGTGTCTGAGCTGTCACCCAGGAAAATGCGCCACAGGAGGCGGGGTCTGTTGTGACACACCTCCCTAACACAGACCGCTTGGGGAGCTGGAGCTCTTCCTCTGCTCTTAGTCTGACTGTGACCTGCACACTGTCACTTTAATAAGTTAGCAGTGACATGCAGACCTGTCAGTGTGTCATGTGGCCACTGGGTAAACAGTAAGCTGGAGCATGCCGTGCGTGTATTTGTGTTTGCATATGCGTGACAGAGCAGCTTGTCCCGTCTGTCCACTCAGGGTCTCCCCTGCTTCTTCTAGAAGTCAGGAGCCTGGCACTCAAGTCCCACTGAGTCGTCCTCAGCTTCAGATCTCCACCGCACGCCACCATGTCAGCCCCTCGGGAGGGAGAGGCAGGCAGCACCGGCACTGCGCTGGCCTCGTGGTTCTCGCAAGTCTCCCAGGCCATTTCCTCCGTCTTCCTCAGCCTGGGCCCAGGGGGCAGTAATCCAGGAGGGCCTGGCCGTGGGTGCCAGGCTGGCGGCGAGCAGGACACGGCCGCGGAGGAAACCACCACAGACGAGCAGGAGACGCAGGAAGCCATCCACATGCGACTCACCCAGCTGGGCCTCACTGAGGAGCAGATAGCTGACCGGCTCTCCACCATCCTGGAGGAGAAGGAGGACGTGGAGAGCCAGCTCCAGTGCCCAGAGGAGGGCCTGTTGCACGCACACTCCTCCGGTAAGCGCTGTAGTACCGGCCGCTGCTCTCTGACTGATCCCTGAACACAATTACAAGGTTCACCGCTGCTTGGCAAGTAAGACACAGGGTGGGCTGCTCTCCATCTGCCCAGGAAGGGTGGTGTCACATTCTGCTACGCCCTCGACAGCAGGTGTAGAATGCGGTCCAGTGCCTTCACTGCGCTATTCAGAGGAATTAGATAATTGATGCCAACAGGAGCGTCTGGCCCTGAGGCTGCCGGGGGTGAGAGCCTCCGGTGATTATCCTGGGGCTCCGTGTGATCAGCAGCCATGCTCATACTGAGAGAAATGTGTGATCCACAGACACACACACACACACACACACACACACACACACACACACACACACACACCTCCGCCTGTATCCCAAAGTCCCAGCTGTTCTGTCTCCTCAGGATGTGGACTGACCCGTATTTCCTTAGTGGGCCCTCTAACTCGCTCGGTTTGGCAGAGGGCCCCCAGCATCGGATCCGAGTTCCTTCCGGAGGAAAACCAGTGCCGGCTATTGGCTGGCCTTTGCCATGGGAACAGAGCCCAGTGCTCTCTCCTGGGCCATTCGCGTTAGTCACTGAAGTGCAAGGCTTTTTCTCATCTAGCCTCCGCAGCCATGAAGGACTCTTCTGAGCCTCCCACTTCACCAGTGTCCTGCTCTAGTTGTGTATATACAGGAGGGGCTGGGGATGATTTGTGTGTGGCGGGTTGGGGGTGGGGGGCGTTATAGCATTAACCTTTTTGGTGAGGTCACATGCACATCTGTAAAGGCCCCTGCCTCTCTACTCTATTTTGCCTTGGAGACAGAGTCGGGGCCTGAGCAGGGTGAGTGGCCTATGGTGCAGAAGATGTCCTCCTGAGGTCAGCCAGACATGCTCTGGGGTTTCCATAGCAACACTGCTGCTGTCTTATTTTCTTTATGTGCTCTTCGATGCAGGTGCACGTATGGGCTGGAACGGATGGGCGTGGCGGGGTATAGGTCTGGGACCAGCGGGAACGTGGGTGGGGTCAGAGATAGTCCTGTAGGGGGTGTGATGACATCATAGTGCTCAGGTGGTCATTTCAGGGTGTGGAATAAACAGGCATTGCAGCAAACGTGGCAGGCAGAGTGAGATCAAACCCTTGCCGGGCCTCTGCAAACCAGTCTGGTCATGCTCATTAAATCTCACCTGTCTCTGGATTCTGTGGGAGGGTCTGAGGCTTGGCTATTTCACCGTAGGTCTTTCCCTGTAATTCTGCCTCTGTCTGGTAGGTGGTGCTTTAAGAATGAAGTCCCTTTTCCCTCTTTCCCCTGTGTATCCTCCTCTGCTTGTATGTGTCTTTGTGTGCCTATTTGTGGCCGCAGTACACAGCTATGGAGCGGATGAGGATCGTTCCACATCTTCAGACAGCGATGATGAGATGGGGAGGCGGTTTGGGGTCACCCGGGCGAACTCGTGGGGGGCCCAGAGCGGAGCAAGGAGTGCAGCTGGGTGGAGCCATAGCCCCTCTCGCCTGCTGCCAAACCAGGAGGAGGGTAGTTCAGAGCCCTCAGACCGTGAAGGTACTTAGGAGAAAGGGAAGTGAGTGAGAAGTGTCTGATGTGCGTGAGGAGTGTCTGATGTGCGTGAGGAGTGTCTGATGTGCGTGAGAGTCTGAAAGCGTGAATGTCAGGCCAGATGCGTGAGTGTTGGCAACCCGGATATAGGGAG
>JAODKC010000028.1:14937088-14947104 GCA_026777985.1 Mormyrops attenuatus
CGGCGGTCCGTGCTCATCAACAACCTGCTGCGAAAACTGCACCGGGAAGAGGGGCGGGCCGAGGAGGGGGGGGCTGGGCCCTGTACTTGGGACTCTCCACAGAGGCAGCACTACCCTGATGCAAAGAGGCTGAAGGCGGTGGTGGCAGACTGCTGCTCCCAGGTCTTTGCCTACGGTGAGGTACCGCGGTACCATGTAGTGCCAGGCTGCCTCTATGGGCATCCACCCGACTGCAACGCCCAGGTTCTGATCTACAAACTGGGCGACAATGGATGAGCAGGTGCCCAGTCCCCAGTGTATGGTTAAAAAAAAAAAAAAAAACAGAACCTCGCGGGTTCGACAATGACCAATGGCCAGAGATACAAAATGCTGCAGTGTGGGCTGCCTTCACTGAGCGTTTGTGCCATCATTCTCCTGCTTTCAAAAGGGAAACCGCAACCTGTCAAGACATTTTGACAAGCTCAGCACTTAGAGTACAGGTCAAGGGCTGGGTTTAGAAAGCACCTCTGTACTTCACTGCTACAGCACACTGGCATCATGAACAACAGCTGTTGGCAGGTCTGCTTCACAGTCACTGCTAATGCAAATCCAGGATTGCTAACAGTTTCAGGGATATATATATATACATATATATATGTCTATATATTTTTGTCAACATAGGTATTCTGACCATGCATATATTTTACTAAAATGACTTTTAAAATTGTGTAAAATTGCAAGTTTACCTTAGCTTTAAAACAAAGTGAAGGGGCTAGGTACTGTGGCCTGTCATGCGTTTTTTGTATAGATTACATTGTATATTTTGCTACTACAGCAAAGATTTTAATTGAAAAATTAACATCCTGACCCCTGGCGGCATATGTGAAACGATACGTTAATTTAGAAGTGAATATGATCAGGTTTATATGTTTGTTACCTCATGGTGGTTATCATTTAATATCTACTGTTCATGCCTTGGAAGGAACTAGGAGTGTGAAGCTGTTTGTGCCCGAAACGAGATCCAGATAGATACACAATTTCTTTTCTACTGGTAATCATTCTTGTGTGCGTTAGATGCAACTTTATTTGGAAAGGGCTCGATGTTGCCCTCTATTGGCTTGGTGTCATTGAACAAGGAGAATGTGTTACAAATAAGACGCCTTCAAAGTCGGCGTCCCCGCGACTTTTGATATTAACCGTTTAATTTGTCGATACGTGAATCTATGTGATAGTTATGTTGTCCTAAAGTCAAACTCAGAATCATCAGAAAAATGTCATATTTACGCGATCTGTGGCGTTTTTTTCCACAGTTAAATAAAATTTAAACGCTCGGGATCGTACTATACTTTCCCGTGCTGTATACGATACCTTATCTGCACATCTCGCTGACTCGTCGGTAGAATTGCGTTTGCATAACTGCAGATTAGCTTTTTTCGGTTGGATAACGCTTGCCAGCTTAATGTTTGGTTAAACGTTGGACCGATTGCATTAAGATACGTATTAAACGTGTCCGATTACTCAGAGCCGCCTCCTATATTTATATTAAGCAGAAGGTTATGAGCTGAATATTTTAAAAAAATGTCTTAATCCGAGTGTTTTCTTGGCAGGCAGTTGAGATAACCTGTTTTGTTTACAGTAGTAGACTTAATATTGTCGATTTACCATGTTTGGCTTCGCACCTATGCCTCACTCTTAATCCTAGGCATATTTGACGACCCGATTTGGAGACTGGCCTCGATTCTAAATGACTTTCAGTGCGACCTTTAGCTGTTATTGTAAGAGTAAAGGTTCTTTGTTTCTGCACTGTCAACACAAACAACGCGAATTCAGCCGTCTCGCAAAGTTTAAAATTGAGTGATATTAAAATCATGCATTTATTGCTGTTTGGTTTACGCAGCCTATGTCTGTTCTCGTGGAGCTGTTATTTTTCTGGAAAATGTTGGTCTTGAATAAATGCTCGAAGGTAGGTTAAAATGGTGTGCCACTTAAGAGAAACGGTTTGACAGAGGCAGAATTTTTTGTTGAGGGCTCAAAGGCAAGATCTTTACCTGTTAAAATGTAATACTGTAGCGCCGGAGCCGCAATCCTTTTCCCACAGTGTCATTTGTATTTCCCATCATGCAAAGCAGCACCCCTTGTATTTAATTTACGCCTAAATAGTGGCCCAACGTGAGGCTGTACGGTTCAACTAGAACAGGGTACAATTCATTGGGATGGTTTGCATTTTCGGAGGCAGTGTGGTGATCGTGCTGTTTTCGTAATAATAATGCTACCAGATTACAGAAAAGAATGGAAGTATATGGCCGCACTTTTCGTCGGTATTTTTTGCTTTACCTTCCTGACGCTATAATATTAATGTTGTATTTAAATATTTGAAAATTAACGCTATTTACAGATGTACAGTGTTTGTACGATATTACTTCTCTATTTTGAAGAATAAAAGAATATCTCTTGTCAGTTTTCCGAAATGACAAGTATAACTGGTACAAAATTATAAAGACAATTTTAAAATTGAAGGGTTAATGTCTACATAATTTAGTACAGCAAAATATTTTCGAGAAAATGGGCATATTCGTCACTTAATTTTATTGCCAAATGTTAGAGAAGTAGCATCAATGATCTGCCTTATTTTTCTGAGATGAGTTCTATAAAATAAAATTGAATGTTCACACCGACTACGTGTGTTTTTTTTTTTACTACGCTTAATGGAAATGTGATTAAAAAAAAAACACCAAGGTAACAATAGGGTGGAAATAATCCAGTGAAAATACCTATTCAATACCCCGAGAAGAGAATTGTAAATAACATGGAACTGTAGAAGTGTAATATTATTCGGTAAAACGGTTAAGAAGTAAGCTACCACTCTCTCATGCAGATAGAATTTCGTTTTTCATTCTGTCAGGAATAGACCACATGATGGAGCACGTTATGGAGGAGAATGTTTGGAGATAAAATCATATTTAATAACCCTAATTAAAGCTTTAAAGTAAGAATATTAGGGGAGATGTTTTATGTCCACGAAGAAGACAAAAAGTAATATCAAACCCAGAGGCGCAGGAATCGGGGGTGGGGCGTGTACCCCCCAATATTTAATTTATTATTAAAATTTAATTTACCCCCCCAATAAATAGACCTGTTTTATTTAAGTTATTAAGTTGTGTTCACCCCGCCCGCCCCCCTCGATATCAAACTCTCTCCTGCACCGCCGATCAAGCACTCCAATCTAGAGGAAGATTCTTCCACTGGAATTAAAAATTCTCATGCTTTGCCGGGTTTTAACTCTGGGGGGGGTCATTGTCCAAACTGTACTTCATCCTCTGGCGTAGAACTGTTATACCTTACATGTGTGTTGCAGAATTGTTCTTGTGATTTATGTTTCAAAACTGCACAAAATACATAGAATAGCAGATAATGACCATTGTGTCGATGAAGATGGATTCTAAAAAATGGATTTTAAAATGGATGACACAAAATAATGTGTCAAACCGAACATCTCACATCAATTTAGTAAATTTTAATACAATACAAACACGTCAATGGGATATGTGAAACTGCTCCTACATGATATTACGTTCTGATAAATTTATAGACTGTAAGATGCCGGGACGAGTGTCCCAGAGTACGGGCGCGTTCACGGCATCGTAATCTGGTGCCCACGCAGGCGCGGTGACGCCTAATCCCCTGGCGGGTTTCTAGCGCAGCGTCTTTACGTGCGCGCCCCCGCCTGGCCCTTCGGAGCTGTCAGTGACCGGATGCGAGACAGGGACAGAGATAGCGGAACGGCGCGACCGGACTCGCTCTCTGGTGAGGGATCCATTAACAGCTGGACGTTTTGAGGCTTCGTGAGGCGGTGTAACTTTCCTGAGCCGGACGGAGCCAACAGAATAAGCTAGCGCCTTCACTCGCTGCACGTGACGGTGTAATTTATCTCGGAAAGTCCAGTTATCCGAGCCCGGCACTCCTCTGCTAGCCGGTCACATGTCGCGTTGAGCGGCTGCTGGACAGCACCGCGCCTCCGGGGGAGACCTTCGCGCCCGCGTTCGACCGGAGAAGTATGGCGAGCGGCTTTAGGAGCAAGCTTGTGCGGTTGTGTGAGATCCTGAGAGACCCGCATCACGTAGCGAGCTTCCAGCGGTCCTGCGGCGTCCGGGGGACATTTTGCCGCGATTCGCTGAACGGCCACCGCCACTGCCGAGCCGAAGGGGAGGCAGCGGACCGTCAGAGGAGAGGAGAAGCGGAGGCGGGAGACCGTCAGGGGAGAGGAGAAGGAGAGACTGGAGACTGTAACGGGGGAGGAGATGGGGAGGCGGGGGACGCACCCTGGAGAGGAAAGCATGCCGCGGCAGACGGCGTGCCAAACGGCCTGGGGAAGTGCGTAGCCAGGGAGACGGTGCGGCTGAGGGGGGCTCCGGCTGAAATCGGGGACGGGGGAATTAAGACGCCGACGTGCACCAGCGCCGTCAAGCCGCGGCGCAGGAACTCTCTCACCGGGGACAGCGGCCAGGAGTTTCTGATCGAAAACAGGCTGCTGTACTATCTGTTCACTTTTGGTACGGAGTTGGGCAATGAGCTCTTCTACATCACCTTCTTCCCTTTCTTCATCTGGAACATCGACCCGTACATTGGCCGGCGCCTCATTCTGGTCTGGGTGTGGGTCATGTACCTGGGCCAGTGCACCAAGGACCTGATACGCTGGTCCAGGCCGGCTTCGCCACCTGTCGTCAAAGTGGAGATGTTCTACAACTCAGAGTACAGCATGCCCTCTACGCACGCCATGTCCGGGACAGCCATCCCCTTCTCCCTGTTCTTGCTCACCTACGGCCGCTGGGAGGTACAGACTTTTAACACAGACTTTGTAGAGGTGCAGGAAAGCCTTTTCTAGTGTCTGATCCCATGAGCAAATGGTTGTGGGTTGAGGCCCTAGAGAAATCCAAGCAAATTAGAAATACTTGATCTGAACAGGAGGTTACTGTCTTGCAGGATAAACAGGCCCGTCATGTATCTGTAAAAGATGTAGGACTCTGTAATACAGTTTGCTGGGTGTCTCTTTCTGCAGCAGATGGTCTCTGTGTGATAGCGGGCAGTGTAACAACCTACTCAGTGCTGCCAGCGCAGGGCTGTGCCAGGTCAGCAAAGCCGGTCTGATCACAGTGAGGTTAATCAAGGGTGATGACGTTTGCTGGGCTTACTACGCTACCTTTACAGTACCTCTCAGCCTGTGGCACTGGTACTGTCAGTGTAGAAGGATGTGTAAATCCTTGGAGGGATCTTCTGTTGTACCCGTATGTCAGGCATTGACCTAGAATTATTGTGGTGATTTACATCAGTTCAGGAAGTCATAATTTATGAAACGGGGAAATCGTTTGCACGGGGTTTTGTTTTGGGTGAAGGTTACAGACTTCCTGATGTGAAGGTCTCTGTGGAGGGTTTCGTGTCACCTTTGTGCTCGGCCTGCTTCGCTCCGTGTCACGAGTCTTTCCTGATCCTCACTCATTCTTCAGGTCGTGTTACCTAGACCGAATGACCGATTGTTCGGCAGCTGCAGTTTTCTGGAAAGGTAAAAAAAAAAGCAGCAGATCAGGAAGGACTGCCATCCTTAGTGAGTTTTTGCGCAAACGGTAATTATGACGTCTGGCACGTCGCCCTTGGACACAGTGTCACCCGATGGGGGAAGCAGGGGGTGCGGACTCCCTCTGCATCCCATGAATAGAAAGGTGCCGATGGGAACCCCCCCTTCCCCTGCCGCATATGCGTGTCTGTTTCATTGTGGTTGTGATTCGATCCTTCTCTGAGAGCCAGCTGGGACCCCAGAGCTCCCCCCCCACACATACATTTTGAGGCTTTGCCACTTTAACGAGCCGCCCTGCTGCTCCTTTGATGCCTACATTCAGATGTTTAACACTTCCTAAACAGCTGGCCTGGGTTTACTGGTATCCTGGCTAAAAACTCCCATCTAGCTGCAGCTCTAGGGAGGAAAGCAGTGCCTGAGTGCTGATTTAGGATCACTTTGCTCCCACTGTGCTTGAAAGTTAGCTGAGCAGGGTGGGTGATCGTGGGACATGAGGCCTGGCCTTTTTCTGCTCCAGCCTCCCTCCCCCACGCTAGCTCTGCTTTTTGTCTGCAGGTTCCATGGAAAATGCCATGGTTCTGACTGGGATGAAGCTCAGACTGAGCCCCCCACCCCCACACAGTCCCCTAGCTCCTCCTTCCTCTCCCAGCCTCGTTAACCAGACACAGATGTATGAATATCAGTGCTCCGGTTAGCAGCATTGCCGGGTGCGCTTGTGCTCACAAGGAGGTCACCCTGCTCCCCCTGTTCTGGGGGGTTTTAGGTCCACACCAATCAATGCAGGTCTTTTAGTTTGTTTCTCAGAAGGAGTCTGATTCTTCACAACAGGGTGTCTGCAGCCCGCCTGTATGTACGCTGGCCTAACGGGTCCACGGCCTCCCTGTGACGGAGAGTGAGCAATTGGCGAGCTGTGATTGCCACAGGCCCTGCCCATCTGTCGTATGGTTACTACACGCAGTCACTGATTGGCTGGCTCAGATTTTACAGGGTGTAAACCTGAAAGACGGGTTGGGGAAAACGCAGCCTGTCGCAGGAGTACGAGGACTGTGTCCTTTGCTTGTGCGTGTCAACCGACCCGTGGGTCCAAGATCTCTGGTTACTGGGTGTGCTGAGCATTGGATCCAAGCCAGTGTCACTCTATCTGTGACTCGGATGTCTGGCATATTTAGTTTGGCAGTTGATGCCAGCTGGAGCAGTGCATGATGGGAGCCCACAGGGGATGGCTCTTGGGTCCCACATTTGTGTCATCTGGGTCTCTAGAGCTTCTCAGGTTCAGTTTGGGGGCCTCTAGACTGACCTCCCAAGTGTGTCTGTGTTTCTGTCCTATCTGTAGCTGTGAAACCCATGGGGCTGCCTGGTCCTGCTGCAGGCTCTCTCTCCCATATCTCCGCAGCTGGAATCCCCTGCCTGGCATGCAACTCCGGGGAGCGGTGGCCAGATGGTTTTCAGTGCCATGAAGCCGGTGCACGTTGTAGCACGTCTGTCAGCCAGGACTAGTTGCTTTTCACAATTGTGTCACACAGTTCCTGTTTTAATGAACTGTGCTGCATGTTAAGATGGGTGCTTTTATTTTAAAATGGTACACTTTTTACAAAGCAATATGAAAGAAAAAAAGAGAGCCTACTTGGTTTGCTAAATGCTGCCAGCTCCAGTCAGTTGCAGCCATGTACTAAAGACCCAACACCAACACGGAGGCAGGGTAGTAGGTGAGTTTGTAAAGGAAAAAGGTAGTAAAGGTGCGAGTGTTACTTTACCCATGTGGAATTTATCATTTAAAGATTTGAAAGCGTGTAGAAAGTCGATCCCATGACTAATACATTTTTTTCCTTAACGCCCAGCCACATGCTCAGCCTGAGTCATGTGATCTCAGAAAGGTTCCTGGTTGGTGGATTGGACGCTGACGATGAATGGGGTAGCTGTGGCTCTTTAACTTGAAGCTCTTGTTTGCTGGAGGATGAGATTAGATGAGATGAGGCCAGGCCAGTTTGCCCTGCCGCCCACATGCCATGTGCTTTTCTGCAATGTGTTGGCCCTCTGCCCCCAGTGGGGATCTCTCTTACCAGCCCAGGGCACAGTCGAGCGGGGTTTCATCAGTCGAGCACCTTGTCAGATCTGAGGCAGAGTTCACACATGATGTAATCTGTGTGATTCACTGTTGTACTGATTACCCTCCTTGTACCCCTCTAGTCTCGAGAGGCTGCAGGATACTTGGGGGGGGGCAATTAATATTTAGCCAGGTGCAGTATTACATACATGGAGGTGTTTGCTGTGTAGACACCTCGCATATCTGTGTGGACGCCATGACCCGCTGTGAGAATCATACCCTGAGGTCTGGGAATCACAGGCACAGCTGGAACGTTGGGGGAGGGGAGCATCAGAATGAGCACTTCCTCTTTCATACACTGCGATGGGGGAGTTCTGACAGAGAATAATAGGTGGGGGAGGCAGTTACAAACAGACCTCTTCTCTTTCTCTTTTTTCTCTTTTTTTCCTTCTCTTCTCATCTTTCTCTCCATTCACTGGCTTGGTTCCTCCCTCTTATGAGTGGTTTTCCGTCAGTATGGACACTGGAATGATGGATGGAAAGCTGATGTCAGGGAAGGACAGAACATGGAGCTGGATGTGTGTCTCATACGTGTCCCGGTATGGGAGGCAGTGTATCACATATGCGTCCCGGCAAGGGTGTGCGTGCATCTCATACGCGTCTAGGTGAGGATGTGTGGGGGTCTCATATGCGTCTCGGTGTGGGAGGCATTGCGTCTCATACGTGTCCTGGTGAGGGTGTGTGTGCATCTCATACGCGTCCCAGTGCAGGAGCCAGTGCGTCTCCTACGCGTCCCAGTGCGGGAGCCAGTGCATCTCATACGCGTCCCGGTGAGGGAGGCAGTGCGTCTCGTATGCGTCCCGGTCAGGGATTGATGCACAAAAGCGTTTGTAGGGGCAGGTTTGTGTTGCTGCAGTTAGGAAAAGCTGACACTGTATAACGTATCTTCCTTGTCATGCAGATGTAGGAAATTCAGATTGAATCTGAAGGAAGAGGAGGAGTCATCTGACTTGCATGTGTGTCGGGAACATGACTAAACTTCAGGCTGCCTGATCACTTGGCGGGCTTTGACCTTTGACTTTATCTATTCCAGTCACTGTCTGGAATTGGTACACATTGGTCCCAGAGGAGGGTGGAGCTGCTTGTCGTGCTTGTCTCGGCTGTGTGGAACGTCTTCTGGGGGCTACCCCTGGTCAGTGGTGGGGCTTTGTGCTGTAGTGTGTGTTTCTGAGGCCTGTAGCTTGTCAGTAATGGATGCTAACACTCTCCTCCTCCACATCCACAGTACCCCATGCCGCTGGGCCTGGTGCTGGCACTGAGCTGGTGTGTCCTGGTGTGCCTTAGCCGGATCTACATGGGCATGCACTCCATCCTGGTGAGTCCCACAGCTGCGCAAAGCCGCTTGTCACCGTCGCCCCCCAGCTCCTGTTAGCCTTGGCTACCCATCGTAGTTAATCTGAGTTAGCATCAGCTTGCGCTCTAGCGCAAATAGCCTTGTGTCTCCTCCCCCAGTTAATCTCACCTATTGGCAATGAGCCACCAGTCCTGTTAGCCCCTGCTAGTCCCAGCTGCCCTCCCAGATTAATCAGAACTAACAGTAAGCTATTCCTTCCTCCTCTGGTTACTGAAGCTCCTTAAATGGGTGACACAAGATGTGCAGGGATGCAGGTATTTGTGGGGGTTCTGCTGGCATTACCACCCAGCTGGGCCGCATCCCGGGCGCCGGTTTCCGAAGGTATCCGCTTGCTCCTGGCACTCGGTGTGGAGCGGGTGCTGTGGGGGGAGGGCGTGAGCTCATCGTTTTTATCTGCTATGCCCAACATGTAGTGTAAGTACTCACACAGAACTGGGCCCAGGCTGACCGAATCAGCCTCTTGCAAATTGCTGACTGACCTACATTGCGCTCTGCAAATTGCTGACTGAACTACAGTGCGCTGGGAGTCTCTAATGATTTATTGTTGTTGTTTTGATTGCTGACGCTTGCCTCTGAGGAGGCCTCGCAGTGCCAAAAAGGAGGACACCTTGGGTGTGCTGTGTGCTGATTCTGTGGGTAATTAAGGCTGCTAATTGCCTGGGTGCAACACATCTGACTGGCTGATTCTCCTTCACTTTGCATCCAAACCTGGAGCTCAGTACTGTGTTCTCCAGCGCTGGATTGGCTATTCTTCTTACCCAGCCTGTACCCGTCAGACAGCCTCACCCTCTGCTGAGTCAGCGTCGCTCTCTGATTGGTCATTTCAGGACCAGCTTTCCCCTGTGGGCGCATTCCCGTTCGCCTCATTATGCCCGTAATGGGAGACCTAATGATCCATAACGGCGTCTGAGCGGCAGTGTGGCCCACGTGCCTCTCGCCGGCGGGAGCAGCGTTTACGCCAAGCAAAGCTTCTCTCTCAAACCACGGCCGGGGGGGGGGGGGGGGGGGGG
>JAODKC010000028.1:14954148-14969190 GCA_026777985.1 Mormyrops attenuatus
CACCACGCAACACTGGAGGTCCGCTCCTGCAACCCCCCCCCCCCCCCCCCGTGCAGCTGGGGGACTCCTTGTAAGAGGAGCCTCTGTTGGCCTCACAATGACAGCCCTGTCATCTGGCCTCTCCCCATCTACACGTCGCCCATCCGAGCTCCACTGAGCTCGTTCGGCCTCCATCTCATCAGGCATCTGTGTGGAGCACCGATGGAGGGCACAGAGCACATTGTCCGGCGCATCACCTGTACAAAGATCGCCCTGTCTGTGGCTGGGCTCTCCTTACCTTCGCTGCCTCCTACTCGCTACCAGGACCCTCACAGCACCATTTTGGAAGGAAGAATAACTAAATAAAAGTTACCAACTATGGCAAATTAAAGATAAATGTTATTATTCTGATTTTGGTGTGCAGTGTCTCAATAGATAGCAGTGTTGCTTCACACTTCCATGGTGTGGGGTTCAAATCCCACATCTGCTTTGTGTTCATGGAGTTTGCATATTTTCCCGGTGGGTTTCCTCCTGCAGCACAAAGATAGTCTGGCAAATTTCTGTCTCTAAGGTGTTGATGGCATATGCTTACGTGTGCATGTGTATGGCCTGAGATGGACTGGCATCCTGCTCAGGGTGCACCGCAGCCATAGGCTCCTGTCCCCTGTGACCCCACTTGGGATTAGTGCTTGGAAGAGAAATGGATGAATATATCGACCTTTCCTTGGAGTGACCTTTAACCATCACCTTCCGCCAGACATACTAGTTTCTCTTTCCTTGGTGTGGCTTAATCACGTTTATGACAGACAAATGGCTCACTTATTTATTTATGTAATGATTTACTGTTTTCTCAGAATGACCAAGGTCTCCGTATTCCCGTTCATACAAATCACATTTTATGGTATGCTCTGTAAAACATGACCAATGCCTGAATCCTTATTTAAGGGTTTATAATACATATACACAGTTTTACAACTGCGTTCAGACTGAATTATTCTGTCCTGTGTTTATTCACACATTATCATGTGCGTCTTAACGGTTATGTTTACTTTGCGTTGTGACGCTGACCGAGATTAGAAGTCGAAAGATGGATAGTTTTTGTTAAAAAATAATTAAACGTGCAAAATTAGTCAATGCAACAAACAAAGCCTTGTAAATCTGTAATAGGTTTTGACTACCCGATTACGTCAGTTCTGGGTCCCCATTCCGACAATGTCCTGGATAAGTGGTTTGGCGATGGAACGATAGCATTGCCGGATTAAAAAAATTGCAGTGTTTTGCTGCCGCCTGGCGTTTAAGTCTAGCAACTGTGTTATATTTTCTCTTTGTTTCTAGGTTTTGGTGTGGCCAGTATCGTTAACAGTGTAGCAGGGAAAACTATCCGCAGGGAAAACATTGAGTAGTTCACAAACCGCCTTGTGAGACGGTGACCCTGAGACGCTTACGTTTAAAAGGATCAAAACCTTGGATATGTATTTACCGTTCACTACCAGACTATTAGGTATAGGTCAGTGTGTTGTCTTCTTCCGTAGTTATATGTGTTATACCGAAACTGATAATTCGTATATATACAGTAATTTTAAAATAATGTATTAAACAGGAACCCCGTAACCTTGGCGCGCAGTTTCCAGGGGAGCACTAAAAATGTGACACTCACTGCGTTAGAAGTTCGTGGGTTGATCGGTGCGAAACATGAGCCTCAGGTAAGAGGAATGTGGGATTTTATCCAGTTATTTTGGAGGCCGGCTGCACTAAATATTAGGGATTCAAGAGCTTGAACTATGCTCGTTGATTAACACTTGACGACTCAGGAACGTCTAAGATTAACGGTAAACGGTAACGTATTAGCATAGCAGTGTTTTCGAAAGTCATTGCTCTGACAGCAGACTGATCGTTGACATCACACGTTCATGTTAGTGTTATGAAATTTTGTCTTTTATTACGTGTTATGGCTACTAGCGCGTCGGAAGGTCCTGCACTGTAATGTTTTTATCTTTATATTTTATATCGCATGGTCGTTCATTTTCATATACGTGCGATACACAGACAGTTCATACTCAGTTAAATGAAATCCTGTAAGTATTGACCGATTTTCTCCTGTTTCAGAATAAGTGAGTAAGATAAGTGTCGCCATGGAGAACCTGGAGGTTAAGTTCGCTGCTCTATCTTTGGCCCGACGCCTGCAGCCCAGCAAGCCCAGCTACGTGCTGGACTTGGCTCTTCAGACAGGACCTCCTTCTGGGGACAGACTGATGGGTGTTTGCTGCTCCAATCGGTTGGTCCAGCTCCACAGTCTGCACAACCTGGGTCAGCTGCGAGAGTTTCAGGGTCACACGGGTGCCATTTGTGGGGTGCGTTTCTCCCCCACCTCACCCAGCCTCCTGTTCTCCGGCTCTGCTGACGGAACGATCCGGGCCTGGGATGTACGCTCGCCCACCTGTCAAGCCGTGCAAGTGTTCAGCAGCTCACAGTCATATCCTCTGTGCAGCTTTGACATCAGCTGTGGCGGTGTAGTTCTGTGTGGAGGCGCGGAGCAGCAGGATGAGGACAGCTTCCTGTTGTTTTGGGACGCACGTGCGGTGAAGGGTGCAGATGGCGGTGGTGTTCTGGGTATGTACTCAGAGTCCCACAGTGATGATGTCACACAGGTGTGCTTCCACCCCCGCGATCCCGACCGCTTGGCCTCAGGTTCCACCGATGGCCTGGTCAATGTATTCGACTTGAGCTGTGGCTCGGAAGAGGAGGCGCTCTTGGCCACCTGTAACTCTGGCTCCTCCGTCAGTTCTGTGTCCTGGGCGGGCCATGACTATGGCCGTCTGCTGTGCTTGAGTCACGATGAGGGCCTCTACCTGTGGGACCTTAGCCAGCTGGACACAGAAGAGCCCCTGACCGTGCTGAACCTCCCTGATGCCCGCAGTTTCGCCCCCCTCCCCACCCAGGCCACCCTGGATTACTTTGTGGGCGGGGCCTGGGTGGAAGGTATGGATAAACTGCTGGTGCTGGGTGGGACCAGCTGTGGGGAGGTCCACCTGCTGCACTGTGCCGACCAAGGCCTGGAGCTACTGAAATCTCTGCAAGGTGGCCATTCTTGCACTGTGCGCTGCTTTGCATGGGATCCTGTCGGGAACGCTCTGATCACTGGAGGGGAGGACTCCCAGCTGCTCCAGTGGAAGCCTGGTGCAGAGGAGTCTTCACCACAGGGGAGGAGCACCCTGAAGAGCCTGTCTGGCCTACAGGTTAAAGCCAGACCCCACTCAAATCGCAGGAGCAGGAAAGGCGGCCATTTAAAGAAGGGAGCTGGGAGTGTGTGCAGTCCTCCAGACACATGAGGGCACTGTGGTACAGCCGCTCTTTTGGAACAGTGAGGAAGTGGGGGGATTTCTGAATGCGGGAGGGGGCATGACGCTGTGATGCACACAAGTAGTGTACTTTACCTCAGTGTTTATGAAATTAAAGGGGGGTCATGTCTACAGAACATAGTGCCTCCCACTGGAGGAGAAATGGACAGAGAAAGTGGCATTTGTCTTATCACTCCACAGTGTCATGTGATATGTCATGTATCATGTGATACTCCTGGGTTCCCGCCCTCCTGGACTTGAGGTTTTAGATGTGATGGGACAGCTGGCCTCTCTGTGCCTTGTGTCAGCATGTTGGGGGTGTAGAACCCTGAAAAAATTAGCCTGTTGCTTCAGACCAGCTTTTAACACCCTAGCATCTTTTTAAAATCAAGTTAAATCTTTTAAATTGTCGTATTCGTCAATGTGCTCTTTCGTATTGTTTTTAAAGTTCTGACTTTTTGCCCTTTTTTCTGAAAACTCCAGCTTGCTTTGCACAGGTCGAGGTAGGTGACCTTGGTTTGACCCCTGCGGACAGATGGGGCCCTCAGCAGTGTCGGACCAGGAAGCTGGTCATATTTCACACACTGGGAAGGTGACACTAATGAGCCAATAACCCCTGGCAGACTGTGTGTGCCGGCACTGTTTTTCTCTGCTTGCAGGCTGAAATATGCTCTTATGGAGTTTACATCTGGGGGTTACCATTTGTCCTGTGCAGAGATTACAGTGGGCTGTTTCCTGGTTGGTGTGGGTGTGGGAGGACATTTATCTTCTCATTTGAATAAAAGTATGTCTTGAACACAGTGTCCTGTTGGGCTAAAAGTCTTTCTTTTTTAATTTAATAAATTGTCATACTAATCCTTTTTGAGTTTGTGGTATCTTGACCATGATTCTTTTATGGCTTTTACAATAAACACGACATAAATGGAAGACTTTCAAAATAAAAATGTTGTAAAAGAAGCATGTGTCGTGTGTCCCAGCAAGACTGGATGAGTGCCACAGCCTGGAATGCAGAGCTATTCCTCTGACAGCTCACACATGTCTCCACCAGGTGAAGTTCTTGGGTGTGACATATAGTAGCCCATTTTATTATGCTCACCCCCAATAAATGAACACAGGAATATCTTCCTAGTCAGTTACAAAGATAAAAGTGTATTACATTAACGTGTCAAGGTCAAAGTCACTCTTCTTTCTAATCTTTAAAATCCATTTATTGTCTTATTTGATGAAGAAATCCGGTTGTGTCAAAACATTAAGAATTTACTTTCTAATAATTGGTCTATAAAACAATCATCTGATTAACGTTAGGGGGCAGCCTAATATATTCTAGGTTGGTCACTGTGGTTTTCCGGTTCCGGTTATGTAACAGTCTCGGTTCGCATTCGCCTTTCCTGTAATAAAATCCTTGTTTAATCCCCCACCCGAACCATGCCGCCTGCCAGGGCAATATGCAGCCCTCTGCTCCCCGGCATTTATATGACTGCCTTTTTCCAGAGCGTTGGGACAAGGCACTGAGCGACATGGCACGGAGCGGAAAGAGAACGAAGTGAACAGCGAAGTGCGGGGGGGGGCTTGAAACGGGTTGAACCTCATTCCATACGGGGAATGTCCCACCTTCGCCTTCGCCTTCGCCCAATCTCATTCCTAGTCATATGCTCCGCAGCCGAACACACTTGTCCATCTGAGGGCGCCCCTGCCGGTGATGGACGTGAATGACAACCAATCAGAAATCGCAATTCCTTCAAACTACCCAATAGCCAACGTTCATTAGACGAGGCCGAGTAGTAAGGTAGGGTGTAGCTGTGTTATGTGTGCCATGGACTCAGCCCAGTAATATTGACAATAGGGCGAAAAAGAGATCGCCCCGAATTAAACAAGAGTAAAAAAGAGGAATATAAGAAAGAAATAAAGGAGCGCTAGGGCTGCGCTTTAAGCAAGCGATTCCGCCGACAAGCCAGGCACGT
Organism: Mormyrops attenuatus; assembly: GCA_026777985.1. Taxonomy (NCBI): domain Eukaryota; kingdom Metazoa; phylum Chordata; class Actinopteri; order Osteoglossiformes; family Mormyridae; genus Mormyrops; species Mormyrops attenuatus. The sequence continues at coordinate 14,959,427 of JAODKC010000028.1, forward strand.
GATCCAGCTCGCTTCGTCCTTTTATATGTTAATGGGACGCGGTGGATTACTTAGTTAGGAGGTAAAAGGTGCTGGCGGGTCTGGCTGTCTCGGAAAGGCCGCGGGGAGGGGCTGACCGCACCGGACCGAGAAACACCTTGGCGTAGATACCACGAAGCAGGGTCGCCCGCTGCCGTCATCTCCGCTCCGAAGCACAGAGGATCAAGGTAAAGCGGAGTCGCTCCGCCGGCTCTCCGTACGCAGTCGCCTCCGGCTATCACGCTTCGTCCCGTGGAAACGTGCGGGGCTGCCGAACTGGAGGCACCCGCCGGGGTGAAAGCGGCCGGAAAGGCTGCGAGGATCGATGCCAGACATAAGTGGGTTATCTGCCTGTCTGGCTGAGGGATGTTTGCTTAGGCCTGCAGACTGAGACGTTCGATGCAGGGGGGTGCCGTCGGTTTACTCCCCGCCGTAGAAAATGGTGCTTAAACGTGGATCCGTTTTGGTCTCGGGAGTGTCGATGGCCGCTTACTGCGGCTTGTTTCGCGTGTTTAAGACTTGCGTCCGGCGGAGAATGTGTTTCTCCGGGATCGCCCCGCAGACTCGGCCCAGGATCCGGGTTCTTGCGCGGTTCCGGGACTCCTGCTTCTGCTGCATGGCGTCTGCCGTTTGCTCTCACACCCCCTGGACGCTGAATTTAGCCAGCGCACCTCCAAGTGTGTAACGAGATAGCGCGTTTAAATTTGCTCGCTTTATTTGGACGGTGTCCAGTGTAAATATACAATGTCTTTGTGTAAACTCTGTATTCAGATAGAATTTTTTATTTTAAAAAAATATATAGATGTGGTGGCCGAGTGTAATTTTCTGTAGTGTACACTGCATTTTCATATAACCCGGAAGGAGCGGGACCTTTCGGATGTCAGTGTGCCTGTCATACGCTGCTCACCTGTTCACCTCCCACGGCCCTGGCCTATATGTCACCTCGGGGATTAAGGTACTAAAGGGAAGATGTGCTGCTTTTTCTGTCGGTCTGCTGTGTTGCATTTTTGCGTATCGCCTGAGTTACTGCAAAAGCGCCGGAAATGCGTGTGATGGGTTATAGGGGGTGAAGCAGCCAGTGGGCGTGTTGCATTGTGTAACCACCTTACCTTGGGTTACACGTCGGGCTTTGGTTTGGGCAGCGCACAAAAGCGCAGCTTTGTACCCGGACTGTTTGGCCCTAGCTGTTTGGTATTCGGTTCTCCTCAGCCTAGGCGTTTGCGGCCTATGAATCGCGCCTTTGATTCCGGTACCTGTGCTTCCCCGGTGCTCGTATATACCCGCCTGAATCGATCGTAAGCTAACGATGGTGGGGGGAAAAAAAACAAGCAGTCTGAGCTGCCTTCTCCCCCGATGGTTCTGTCCACCAGTCCACCTTCTGCCAGCCAGAACTGTCTGTTTCTCAGTCTCCCCTGAATATCATGTGGTGTCATGGACGGCAGGTGGCGTAGTGGTTATGGATTTGGGCCTGTTACCCAGAAGGGTGTGGATTAAAATCCATTGCTGAACCCAAACTGCTATGGAGTTTTTGAGCGTGTGTTTTTTCTTTTTTGAAGTTGTGTGCAGTTTTTAATAGTGGCCAGACCATTTGGATAAATATCAACTTCGTGAGAGATGGTATTGGTGATAACTTTGTTTATAATGGTTTGTTTCCTGCATATATGAGCGCTTACATAGTGTGGGATTAAATGATTTGCAGGCATGCAAATACCCCCCCCCCCCGCAAAGACTACCTGCTTTATGACAGGTGCTTTAAACTGTGTCCTTCATCTTGTTGGCACGTTTCCCGCTGGTCCCTTTAGGGACAGACTATGATGTCCCCTGTTCTGTCCCATTCATCTGGGCTTCAGAAATATCAGATCCAGCTCATCACTCTGACTTGACAAGGTTTGGCAGTGGGGGGGGGATCTGTTAAATCTGGGTTTGACAGCTTTTCCCCTATGAGTGAAATGGATCTTCAGGAGCGAGTCTGTAATCAGCACGTGGTGCAGACCCTGTTTGGGGTGTGGGGGTATCCCATCACTAGCTTCTTCCCAGCCCTGCATGTCTTGTGACCGAGCTCCCGCTGTTTCTGGCTCTGCCCAGGAGCAAACCCCCCCCCCCCACTCGTGGCCTCTAATCCCACCACCTGCGGGGAGGTCATCTGGGCTCTTATGTAATGGCGGCTGACAGACAGGTGACCAATCGGAGCATGTGGCCTTGTCAGCTGATTGGCACCGGTGCTGTGGCGAGACCCGGGTATCCATCTCTGCACCACGGCTCACGGATTCTCTTTGGATCGCGAAGCGCTCTGGTGTTGTTGTCCCGATGGGCCATTTGCAAGTTTGGTTTCTCTTTTGCACGACACCCCGTCGATTCCCAGCCATGGCCTTGAACTTGGGACCCTGCATTGGGGGTTTTATTATGGACTGGGATGCTGATGTTTCCTGGTTGGAGGGTGTTGTGTCCGTAGAGCTGAGGGAGCAAAACGGAACGTGGCCAAAGGAATGCTGGGATGAAGTTCCCACCGCGTCGTCTCCGTGCATATTGTGAAATGGCATTTAGTGGCGTCATCTGACTTTCTTGGGTTCAGAAGTGCAAGGTGTCCTTTGGACTTTTGAGAAGGAATCTGCCGGGCTCTGCTTCCCTCAGTGGAGCTCCCGGCCCGGCTTACAGGAGGCTTTCAGTGTTGCTTCTGGCATCTGGGGGCAGATTACATTACAGGTGTGCAGCCCAAGAAAGGAGCACCTGGTGGCCTTGGGTTCTCCGGCATGGGGGTGTGGGGGGGCCTGTGCTCTGCAGCGCTGCCTTTGAGTGAACTGCACCTCTGTTCCAGAGCAGCGGGATTGTGGGAAGGCCGGAGTAAGGTGTGTCCTGCTGCCTTAATATTCCCACATTAAAGACCTTTCCCAGTGCTCTGGATCGGCAGATGTGAGCGTGCACTTCGAGCTGTGTGCTGTGAGGGTCTCTGAGCCCAGGCCTCAGCTACGGGGCTGTTGGCGCTCTCATGTGCCATGTGCTGCCGTCATGGAACATTCCATCAGCGCCCAGATGCGTGTCTCTCTCCCTCCTGTCCACCCCCCTGGGATCTAGGGAACTGGGGCCAAATCCACCAGAGGCTTACGCTGACACAGTAGTTATGGGCTTTTTTTTTTGTATTAGTGGCTCTCTGTGCGTGTGGATTGCTGTTACTGACACCCCACCCCCCCCATTTCCCAGCAGGGCTATGTCCTCAGCAGCCACCTCGCCTCCATCGGTGGACAAAGTGGACGGATTTTCTCGGAAATCTGTCAGGAAGGTGAAGCAGAAGCGGTCGCAGAGTTCCTCGCAGTTCCGGTCTCAGGGCAAACCCATCGAGCTCACGCCGCTGCCCCTCCTCAAAGGTAAGGCCTAGGGGTTGGGGCGTCCCCTTGTGGTCGGAGGGTAATTCGTTGTGTACAGAGTGGTGAATTGGTGACTTGATGTATTAATGTCCAGTAAATGTGTGTGTAAGTTCATTTTCTCACTGGCTCATCGTCAGAGTTTTAGCTTGTGTCCTGTTCATATTGTATATAATAGTGCCGGATTGGATCATTGTGTCATGTAGATGTATTTGTCTCTGTAACATTGGTGTGTGTGTGGGCCTATTTAAGCAGAAACCATGTGGCATTGCCTCTTCTTCATGCCGCACTCAGGTGCTCCCATATTTGTGGGATTAGATTCCTCACATTGTATCGGGCTCACTCAGGTATTCCAATTCTGGCCAGCAGATGGCGTACTTGTTAAAGCATTGAGCTAAATCCTCTGCTACCAGTAGATGGCAGGAGAGTACTGGACTTTTACATAAGATGCTAGCTGGTTGAGATGGTGTTCAGCTGCAGCGGCATTGAGCGCCATCTTCTGAGGGGTCACTGATTTGGCAAACTGCCGGGGCCGCCCTCCTGGTAGTGAAGCTTGCCCAGGTTCTACGTGGGCTTCAGCCAACCCTGTGCGGGAGTCATGCAGGTGGGGGAAGCTGGAAGGGGAGAAGCTGTCGCAGGTTGTGCCCAGTTTGTGTCTATGTGGGCCGGACCCTGCTGGCTGGGTCGCAGTGGTCACTGATGCGTGGGAGACGCAGAGAGGAATGCAGCCACTATAGACCGCTGCAGGGGCGTGTCATGTGTGATGCCAGTGTGCCGTTTCGGGCCGTTTGTGGGGTGGGTGGTATGAATTCACACCCCTCTAATGGCATCCCAGTGACTGTTAAAGACATCTTCCCGCTTCAAAGACGCACGTGGCTCTGGGGAAGCCACTCTTCTTATCAGCCGTTCTTCCGTGAGTCTTTGTGTTGAGCAGGACAGCCTGTGCCTTTCTGGGGGTCTGAGGATGCACTTGGCTCTGGTAATGGCAAGCTGGAGAGGGATGTGATGGCCTTCAGGTGGCCCCTAGTGTGGTCTTTTCCTCCCTGCTAGATGGGTATTGTGATTGGGCACCGTGAACCTGCCCCTGTCCTCTCTTCGTCCTGTTCAAAGCAGAATTTTTTCTGTCTGAGTCTGGACTGACGTACCAAAGTGCAGCCTCCTGGTGTCAGATTGGTCGGCTCGCATGTCGCACGGCTGCAGTTACTCAAGGCTCCTGCTGGAGGTCGGGCCTGGCATGTGCGTGTGAGGCGGGGTGTTTGGCCAGGAAGTTGCCCTACTGCCCCTCGTCCCCCTCTCCAAGTCTGCATGTAGTGGATGCGGTAGGGAGCCCCCTTGAGGCAGCAGACGGAAGGGTGTGCCCTGTGTGTGAGGGAGCCTGGGGGCAGGGGGGCAGGGGGGCAGGGCGGGTGCTGCTCATGCTGACCTCCAGAGCCCCACCCAGCCCTAGAAGCCGCTCCCTAAAACAGAGGCGTGTTTCTATAGCTCTAGTCCCTTTTCGTCTGGCGTGTGGATCAGTAACAGCTCTCTGCAGCCTACCTTCCTGCAGCCATGAGTGGGCCGCTGTTGGCTTGCCCCCCCCCGTGACCTCACCAGCTCCGCCTGTCCAGATGGCTGTCACCCTGACCTCATGGACTGAAATAAAAATGCATGATGCAGAAATAGCATTTGGAATCATAGGCCCAGCAAGCAGAGGGACTTCCCCTTTACCCAGAGGGTAGCTGTGCCTTCTGCCCCACCTCTCGTGGCCATAACCAGAGCCCCGGGGGTCCCTGTAAGCCTAGACAAGCAAGTGGTGGCTCACACCATCCTGTACCTCACTGTGCTGTAAGGCACTGAGGCTGTTCTTGGTCAGGTCCCCCTCCCCCGCAGCTGGATTGCTACTCGGGTATCTGACCTGGTGTTCCTGAGCTTCAGGGGAAAAGTAACTTCTGGTTACTGAGCCTTTTCAGCTGGAAGGCTGTGTGAGAGGGTGTGTGTATGTACACAAGTTCTGAGTTGATAGCTTGTGGGTTAAGGGGGTGTTGGGGTGTTTCTGCGTGTAAAGGCAGGCCCAGTCCGATCACTCCACTGGAACCCTGTGGGGGGCACAAAGACAGTGTGGCACAGCATTGAACACAGCCCAGGTCTGTTACCCTGTGGTCTGTCGCTTGTCTCACTGAGGTCAGGCTCTGATTCCCGGATAGGGTAGCCTTTGTCGATATACGGGTGCATTTGTTGTGGCTGATTTGTGAGTTCCCAGCATGCCTCAGCATCTCTCCCTTCCCCGATGTCTGTGTCCTTCTCCGGGTTCCTGACACCGATATGTTTTGATCGCGTTTGTCTGCAGACGCGACAAAGCCTTCGCACTGTGGGAACCCCGGGGCGGCCGGCGAAACACGTTACCTGGAAATGCTTTCAGCAGATTTCCGTGAGAGCGCCGCCCTGCCAGGTTGCCCGCAGGATACAGAGGGAGGATGTCACGTGACCTTATATGCTCACATCTGTTTGAGTACAGGAAAGCATTTGTGAAAGTAAACTGATTTTGTGGTCGGAGACGGGCTGGTTTTGCTGTGTCTCAGTCCTATTCTTGAAGTGCTTGTGTGCCTGTTTTTGTTCAGGCCGTGTCCTTCGTTGCCAGCACGGTCTGTCCCGGTCATCCACTGGCCTGGCTTTCCCTCTGTGCCGGTAATCTAACCTCAGTCACATGGCAGGGATCCCATAGCGCTGGGTTTTCCCCTGTGTGGCCTGCGCCTAATGTAGGGGGAGGGGTCTCTGAATCGCGGGGGCACTTCCGCATCCTGCCTCAGGCGAGAGATGGCTTTAATCATACCTGTTCTATTTTGCATCCCTGCTCCCCACCAATGACACTCGCATCCCCACACTCTTTTTCCCCCAACTGACTAATAAAATAATAATCATGATCCATTGTGAAGGATCCTCTTCCCGGCTCACACTCTCCTTTGTTCACCTCGCTGTCGCCATCTGGTGGGCGTCGCCTTCCCAGCACACGTCCCCAGAGGTGTGCCACTTTCCGCTCTCGAGATGCACAAGGCTTACCCAAAGTATGCGCTTGTAAATTCTGAACGGACGCCCTGTTCCCTGCTGCTCCTCCACCATGGGGGGTCTGTCACACGCGCAGGATGGGGATCAGGTGTCGCACGCAGGATGTAGTTACATCGGCTTGGGGTGCGGCAGTCCAGTCAAGGCTGGTAGCCTCTTGTAGATGGTCGGCAGTTGGCATCAGGCTTGCCTGGCGTCCATCTCGGCCCCGTGGCCCATAATGCCCCAGTAACCTGATCGGGGCTGTGCGTAGAAAGCTGAGGCACCAGAGGACCGTACGATCAAAGGGACCGCAAAGCCACCCCACGGGTGGTATTGAAAACACGAGTTAACAGGAGGCTAGCCTGCCCTATGGCCTGGCTCTGCCGCCTGCCAGCCAGCTGTTTGGCACCCTGCGGAGGAGCTCCGGAGTCAGCCCACACCGCTCAGTGTGCTGGTTTTATAATGACTGACAGCTCAGAAAAGAAGGTACACTGATATATGTTTTAAGATGGTTTTTCTGTAATATCTGACGTCTTTAGTAAATGGAAATCCTGTATGTACCTGTCTGCCAGGGAGCAGAGCTGGGAGCCCTTCGCGCACTGGTAAGCGACGGGATTTTTGGTGGGAAGGTTGCACAGAAAAGCGGAAAGGCTCCTGCAAGTAACTGAATTCCTCCTCTGGAGGGACGGCGGCTATTTTTAGCGGCGCACGAGGCTGCCGGGGATGGGAATCGGGAAAACCCCACAGCGGGGCCGGTAGTGCGCGTGTGCGGCCAGCTCTGCCTCGTGCTGGCGAAGCCAAGCCCAGCTGGGTGGCCGCTGGATTTGTTTGCTTGCCTGCCCAGCAGCCGCCCGTAACCCAATAGCAGCTTGCTGTGTGCAGCCGGGGCGCCCTCCCGGTTCGCTCCCACGGGGTGAGTGCCTGGTGGAGGAGACTTTGTACACGCTGGTAGAGATTTGGTGTCCTGAGGGCAGGAACGAATGCTATTTTGGTTCCTGGTTTCTGTTGCGACCGCATTTTCATTGTGTGTGTGAAGGAGGATCTGCTTTGGGATTGAACGTTTGCGTTCTCATATTTGGTTCCTTCGCTTGAAGTATCTTTACTACGGGAGTCACAAGACTGGCGGGTTGGTTCCCCGGGACGGCTGTGGCACTGTGTTGCTCCATCGTTGCTTGGTAGGGTCGGAAAGGTTTTGTATCCTCGTATGTCTCTTCATCCTCCCTTGCGGTGCTTGCTCCGCCTCTCTGGTGCCCCCTGCTGGTGGTGACTTTTCTCTCCCCCTCCTCCTCGCAGATGTCCTGGCCCCGGAGCAGCCGGAGCTGTTCCTGAAGAAGCTGCAGCAGTGCTGCACTCTCTTCGACTTCATGGACACGTTGTCGGACCTCAAGATGAAGGAGTACAAGCGTTCCACTCTCAACGAGCTGGTGGAATACGTTACGGTCAGCCGGGGCTACCTGACAGAGCAGGCCTACCCGGAGGTGGTCAAAATGGTGAGACCATACGGTTATGCCCCAGGGGAGCCCTGTTCCAGACGTGGCTTCCCTATGATGATCACAGCTCCCTTGTCTTCTGCCTTCCAGGTGTCCAACAACATATTCCGAACCCTCCCCCCCAGTGACAGTAACGAGTTTGACCCCGAAGAGGACGAGCCTACACTGGAGGCCTCCTGGCCACACCTGCAGGTGCTTTCAGCGATCACATGCGTTTCGGTTTGTGATTTGCGGATAGGCGATCAACTGTTCTTCCTTGGAGTGCTCCAGTCTTCTATGATGCAGTGGGGCTGGCCATGGCTTGGTTCTAAAAAAATAATGATTTATTTGCTCTTTGTACAAGTACGTTCGAATGTGTTTTTGCATATTCCACCTTGCTCCTCTTTTAAAGCTCATGGGAGACTTACACAAAAATGTCATGAGGGAAGAATGAAAAATGACTGGTTCAGCGAGAGATCCAATCTAAATTGCAGAGGCGGTGGGTTCAAGCAGCTGGAGGAGGTGGAAATATGACTTCTGATTGGTTGGTCCCACCTTTTCTAGTGGACCCACATCCTCTGCAATATGATTGGTTATCTTTTTGAACCAATCATTATCCCTTCTGCCCTAAGAACATTTTTGTGTAAGTAAAACCCCCATGAGCTCTTTGAAAGACATCAGCTTGGTTGGTGTGTCCTTGCCCTTGCTGGTCCTCGTGTGGTTCACTGGGTTAGGGTGCTGTGCCTGTGATTGGTGGTTCAGATCTCTAGGTTGGCGGAGATTTAACTATTAAGTCCCCGGAGCAGGTGAGGTTACTGGTACGGCTGGATGTTATGGCAAGATATTTTATCACCATAAAATGATAATATAAAAAAAACGTATCATCTTTTCCTGTCGGTCAATATTGATAATTATCACAATATAGTCATTATTACTTCAATGCTCTGTTTTTGCTTGAAGTTCCCTTACACCTTAGAATTGTCCTTAGATTCTGAAAGATGACAACATGTAAAAGACTGCAAACTGAAAACTAATTTTAATAAATGTCTACAGAAATGAACTGTCATAGGGCTTGACACTAGAAAATGCTGACAGTACGGTTTGTTGCTGAGTGGTTTGTCTGACTATCTCACTGCTTGTCCCAGGGGACGAGTTTAACATTGCTGGTAGACTTACCATCTGTCCCTCAATGAAAATTTAAATTCTATCCCCTTTTTAACCAGTACAGGGCATAATTTGCCTGTATTTCTTTCAGATTGAACCTGGAAACCTTCATTTCTGTTTGTGTCTGTAAGCACTTGCATTCTTCATGTTCTACTGTATGGCAAAGCGTCAAGTGATCAAATACGTTTGCAGTGTTCCCTGTTCTAGTCGGCAGAAGTATCCAGCAGGGTTTACAGTGCACAACACCAACTTTACCTTGTTTATCCACAATATTACTGTTTTTTAAAAGATGTCGTGGCTGTTGAGCTGTCGCCGTCTTTACGGAAGTGTCCTTTGAAGGAGCGCTCTCCTATGATATTACTGTCCGTTCTTAAAAGTCTTTTGTGTTAGTTTATATGATATAAGCTTATGTGTGCTATTAAGTGATGTTCCTTATTGACAGTTTGAATATTTTTTGAATTATTGAAATGTTGAATATTTGTTGCATTGATAGAAACTAATGCCCATAAATGCACACCCCCCCCAGGATGGCGCCCCCTGGTGGTGTTAGTTAATGCTGCCCCCTTTGGTGTCCTGATCTCTGCTCCACTTTCTCTACAGCTTGTGTATGAATTCTTCATACGCTTTTTGGAGAGTCAGGAATTCCAGCCCAGCATTGCCAAAAAATACATCGATCAGAAATTTGTGTTACAGGTGAGCGAGTAGGTGCCTCACTGTGTGTGTGTGTGTGTGT
>JAODKC010000028.1:14969290-15029740 GCA_026777985.1 Mormyrops attenuatus
TGCCAAAAAATACATCGATCAGAAATTTGTGTTACAGGTGAGCGAGTAGGTGCCTCACTGTGTGTGTGTGTGTGTGTGTGTGTGTGTGTTGGGGCCCCTGCTCACTGCTCAGCTGGCCCCTCCCTTGCAGCTCCTGGAGCTGTTTGACAGTGAGGACCCCCGGGAGAGGGACTACCTGAAGACAGTCCTACACAGAATTTACGGGAAGTTCCTGGGGCTGCGGGCTTTTATACGAAAACAGATAAATAATATTTTTCTACGGTAAGAGCTGCTGCCTTTGCATGTGATTCTGTATGAACCAGGCTGCCTCTGACTCTCATTCTTGTCCGGACAGTTTTGTTTATGAAACTGAGCACTTCAACGGTGTGGCTGAGCTGCTGGAGATCCTGGGAAGGTATGTGGCCTCGCTCTGGAGGAGGGTCTTGGGCTGCCCCCCTTGGACTTGGGCTTGGTTTCCACCTGCTCTGGACACTCAACGGCATTTGATTCTCGGCAGAGAAGTTGGGCGTGAAGACCACTTTCGGACGTCTCGATCGTTCATTGGCCAGGGGAAAAAATTGCAGGACGTCAGAACGGAGACCCACAGATTGTATATAATCCCCTTTTCTACCGTATATGATCAGAATGATGATAAACATGGCTTGCAGATTTGAAGAAGGGTTAGCCGAGGAAGTCCGGAAATACCGGCATTTATAGGATTTCTTGCTAGGGGATTATAAAGACTCCCAGATGGCTGCAAACAACTAAAATGTTTGTAATTACGATGCAATACAGCTCCCTGTCTTAAGAGCAGCTTTGCTTAACAGTGCCACCCCAGGCCTGTCATAAAAGTCTGTGACAGCCCGGTGCAGTGATGCAAGAGGTGCGAACACCTAGGAACGTTTCCGCAGTAGGTGGAAAGCAACACTTAGCCATGCTTGTGGGTGAGGCAGAGGGTCACTGGGCCTTCTGTGGCTGTGGGCTGCCATTCGGTCATCTGAGCTCCGCCCTGTCTGAATCCATAGCATCATCAACGGCTTCGCTCTGCCGCTGAAGGCCGAGCACAAGCAGTTCCTGGTCAAAGTGCTGATCCCCTTGCACACGGTCAGGAGCCTATCGCTGTTCCATGCACAGGTATGTATGTGTGTGTGTGTGTGTGTGTGTGTGTGTGGATTAGGTTTATATTAAATTGTGGGGATGATTTTTCAGGTCCCCGCAAAGATCTGTGAATGCAATAAAAAAAAAACAAAAAAAAACACTTGTATTTTGTTTGGCTTCTTACGGTTAAGGATAGGGCTGGGTATAATGATGATATAATGATATAATTACAAACCTGTGTGTGTGAGATCCCTGAGCTTTTCCATGCTGTGGCCCTGCCACTTGTTGGCAAGTCCTTGCTGTACAGTCTAGCGCCCTCTACCTTCCATCCTATGAATTCTGCTCTCTTCTCCTACCTAGCTGGCCTATTGCATTGTACAGTTCCTAGAAAAGGACCCAGCACTCACAGAACCGGTAAGTACCCCACCCACCTCGTCTTAGGATCCCCGCCCCCCCATCCAGCATAGCCCCTCCCTCTGACCTGTCTCACATCTCCCCCCAGGTCATCAGGGGCTTGCTGAAGTTCTGGCCAAAGACGTGCAGTCAGAAGGAGGTACAGTGATTCCACACCCAGCTTCAGGTCCATGTGGGATTGGGGGGGGGCGGGCGCATGCTGTCCACACGACGCACTTAACCCAGCTGCTACACGAAGGGGGGCTTTGACATGCTTTACCTGCGGTCTTTATAAGCACTTTTCCGAATATGTGCTTTCCCCGCGACTGTGACGGGGCTGAGGTAAGGGCCAAGGATACCATTCTGTTCTCTGTGAGCATGTGAGTGCCCAGAGCTGGAATAAGGAGCACCCTGTCCCGTTCCTGACCTCAGGTGATGTTCCTTGGGGAGCTGGAGGAGATCCTGGATGTGATTGAGCCCACGCAGTTTGTCAAAGTCCAGGAGCCGCTCTTCAAGCAGATCTCCAAGTGCGTCTCCAGCCCACATTTCCAGGTTAGATTGACCTGCTCCCCGAAGAGCTGGACTCTACCCCAGCTGGTGTCTGGCTCAGATCCCTGCTGCAGGTGCCCACAGTGTGGCTCTTACCTGAAATGCTTCTCAGCAGTCCACACACCATGTGTTTAAACCTCGATAGCCGCTCTGTGGGCTATTGGCGGTATACAGTAGGCATTGGCGGTATACAGTAGGCATTGGTACGAGTCCCTCTGTCGCCCTCAGGTGGCAGAGAGGGCTCTCTACTATTGGAACAATGAGTACATCATGAGCCTGATAGAGGAGAATTCCAATGTCATCTTACCCATCATGTTTGCCAGCCTCTACCGGATCTCCAAAGAACACTGGAACCAGTGAGTAACTCCTCCCACCTCTAAGTATCAGCCTCTGGTTGGCTGCTTTGGACTCTGCCTGCTCGTCTGTAAACCCCATTCTCATTACATTGTGGAAGACAACTAGAAAACTATGAATAGGTTCCCCGGCCTTCCTTGAAATGTGACACTGTGACACATTTAAAGATGGATTTCATGCATGTACTGACCATCTTCCTTTGGGTTGTTACCATCAGAGGAACGGATATTAATGTTTGCTCTGTTCAGAGTTGCTGATGCTGGCCAGTTGTGTTGTGGATTTTCTTTCTGACCCAGTAAGTGTGCTGGGTTCCTGCAGGTGTGTGTGTACTTCACATGTCGGCCTCTTCCGATGTATCCTGATAGCTTTTCAACACATGAAATACAGTAGAAATAGTTACAGGTGAACATGCAACAGGTAGCCGGTCTCCACTGGCCCTAGCACCTTGTATCCAGTGGAAACTGTGATTGGCCCCTGAACGCCTTTGCAGCACCATCTGTTTTATCTCCGTCTCTAATGCTGTGCTGTCCTGCCAGGGCCATCGTGGCTTTAGTGTACAATGTGCTGAAAGCCTTCATGGAGATGAATAGTATCCTGTTCGACGAGCTGACGTCCACATACAAGTCGGACCGCCAGCGGTAAGGATGCACTGGGTCAATTCTGTGGGGGGGCTGTGTGGGGAAGGGGGGTGTGGCTGAGAAGGTGTGGGGTGGATGCTTGTCACCGCAGAGGGGATCAGACCACCACCACCGCACTTGACGTTTGTTTGGAGGATTAGAGGAATGAGACATCATCCTGTTTTCTCTTCCCCAAGTGAGAAGAAGAAGGAGAGGGAACGAGAGGAGCTGTGGAGGAAGCTGGAAGACCTGGAGCTGAAGCACGGCCTTGGCACTGACGGGATCATCCCCACTTAACACAGCGCCTCCTGCAGGCAGACAGACAGAATGACAGTTTGCCCCCCCAAACCCCATATTGTGCGACTTAATTTACCATAGATTCACATGTCTATTTCGTTATTTCAGAAGCACTGTAAATATCTTTTCTTTTTCCCTTAAAATGGTAATAAACCGAAATAACAAAAAAAATGTAAATGAGATGGTTAAAAAAAACCTGAGAGAAGTAAGTTGGGCTGTTGGACTGGAGTTTGAAAACATCCATAAAAAATTAAAGAAAAAAAATAAGAAACGGGAAAAGCAGCTTGTGGTGTTGGCATCCCCGACCTGATGGTGGCGCTCTCCTCTGACTCTCAGTATGCCTGCCTGTTCACTTCTGTGGGACGTGTCCTACATAGGATGCCGTTGGGGGCCACAGTGGGTGCATGCCCCATTCCTTGAACGCTTATTACCACACAGAGACTGCTGCCGGAAAGATGAGAATGGAAGCCCCCCTCCCCACCTCAGGAGAGAGAGGCGCCCCTTTGCGTTTTGGGCGGGATTAGCATCCGAAGTCCCCCCCCAGGTTCGCTAAGGTCACATGGATCTGCTCCAGTCACCCCACCCCTTACCTGCCCTGATCCTGGACTTGCTCCTCTGAACGGGGTACCGGTCTGGTACTGGCCCCACCTTTTGGGATCCTGCGGAAGCAGAATGTAGTAACAGCAACCTTGTGCCCAAACAGATCCCAGGTCAGTGCCATTTCGTCAGCAGGGACCCTACAGAAGAGGAACTCGCTGTTCCCAGATCAGTGGTGTTGTATCCAAGACTGGTATTGTGAAAAGGAACACTACACGTGTCAATTCTTCACAGTATTAAAAACCTGTATAATGTTATTGAATGCAGTACATTGATATCTTGTATCTTGTAGTAATTTAGTTTCTATTTTCTTAGGAACATTTGGAGGAGTATCCCGTATATAAAGTGGTATATTGGAAAAAGAGTTCCTGGTATTTATGATTCTGTATTTTTCATTTTTTATGAGTTCTTTTGATCATGTCAATTATTTTTAGTGGGGGGGTGGGGGGAGGTCACCAGGGTTTGGGGGGCATCAGCCGACTTGCAAGGAGTTAACCTGCTTCCCATCCAGACTTACTGTGTGCTTTAAGGCCCAGATATAGTAGAATTAAAAAAAAAAAAAAAAAAAAGGTTGGCTAAAGAAAAATGTCTAATTATTTTAAAAAATAAAGAGATATTAAATTAAACCTGTTTTTGTGATAAAACAAGGTGCCTAATAGTGTTATTTATGGGCTGTGCTATCTTCTTACCATAGTGGTGTGTGAGGGTTTGGGACTGTCTGGGTCCTGCTCTATAATTTTCTAATGTATTTTTATATTTCATGTATTTGTATTTTTTATAAATCCCTCAAAAGCTAGAATAAAATATAAAAAAAAAACTTTGAAAAATGAATGGTTCCACAACATTAGGGAGTTTTACTCTCATTTTGTAGCCAAAAGTGAAAAAAAACTGAATTTTTGCCCATCTTTTAAAACCCCTTATCTACAGCTTTCTGGTGGAGATAAAGTTCAGATTTTAGTTATTCGGCGTTGACCACGTGGTGACCGCATGCTGTGACCAAAACTTTTCTCCTGCTTAATTGACGTTTTAAATTTGAACATTCCGAAATTACTAAACCGTGCCAATATGGTTTTCCCCTTAGCATGCTGCCATCTCGTGACCAAAAGTGAATATTACAATGATATGGTAATTTTTTTTTTTAAACTGAATAAAACGATTGTATTTTTGTCTGGGAGAGGCCGTCATGCTGACTGTAAAACCGTTTGACAATATGTGTTTTACAATGGGGAAAATTATATTACTCAATTTAAAAATGCTCAATAAAAAGGAATTAAAATTAGATAACCACGTTTTGTGAACGTGCAAAGCTTAATTTTTTTTGTTCTGTTTGTATGTGCACTTGGGAGTCAGTCCCTGTGTACTAAAATCCATCTGAATCAGTAAATTTAGCTTGGGAGTTTATTAACATATCAGACTTCAGTAAAGACTCAGGATTTAACTTCCATTTTGCGCGAGGTGGGGCCCTGAGCAATAACCGATGATAGCCGTTGCATTATTCCGCTCCTCACGATTGTTGGTTATTGTGTTATCCGACGAAAGAAACTTTGACGGAATTGGTACGTCTTGCTGATTTATTACGATGCAAAATCTGTAATATACGTAAAAGTGCAAAAACCATAGTATTAAGATGTTAAATTTGTTTGCGCGCACCATGACCAAAAGTAAGAAATGCAATTGTAGGCTAAAATCTTTTATCACTGAATAAAACTGGATTCTTTATTCTTGTAGGCGAGAGCACAGAACTATTTCCCACAATATGTTAATGTTTCATTTTGGACTATGTTTTCTAACGACATAAACGGCGTTATTCAATTAATATAATAGCAACTTTTTAAGAAATTGAAATAGTTAAATTTTATGAAAATGCAAGGCGCTTCATTGTTTTGTATTCGTCGTGGTTGGCGAGAACTGTAAAAGTGCAAACATCTGAACAATCAAGCTCCTAAACCGTGGAAAAACAGTTATGGCATATTGCCCTCTCGTGGACAAAAACGAACACTGCGGTTTTATGCAAGTAAAAAATATTCATCATATAATTGCAATTCTCACTTTTGGTCACAAGATGGCAGCATGCTGAGTAAAACCATTTCCTTGGTCTGTTAGTGTTATTTGGGAATGTTATTCAATTAAAATATCTCAAATTGATATTTTAAAAACTCACCCTAACCCAAACTTCAATTTATAGTGGAAAATAGCGGTTCTGTTTTGTTTTTTTTATATGAGTGAATTCCTGATACAACTGAATTCCTTCTAAAATGTCAGTATAGGATTTGAAAGTTACATTCATAATGTTAATGTTTGTTTCATAAATGTTCATTTTTGATGCTTGGTTGCTGAAGGGAAAGGTCGTCATTCAAAATTCATAAGTTTTCATATCTACATAGTCGGTACTGAAAAAAAAGATCAATGATCCATACAGCTAATTTCTCCTGGCTTTTAGTGAGGCTCTGAAAAAATAAACAAAAGCCGTTTTTTTTCCTGGCATCATCTACAGCAGGACTGGCTGCCTCTCATAGGTATTAGACCAGATGGTTTGACGGGTAAGGAGAGGAGAGGTCAGTTTGTTTATTTGTTCATCATTTATCATGTTCTCTAATAGGACAAAGCTCTCTCTTCAGTTAACTCAACTGGTTGGTTGAAACAAAATCTTGGTCTGGATTTTTACTTTTTGGACCTGAACTATCCACCTCTGCCATTAAGGATTTTCCTGCCATTCATATTCACATCACTTAATGACACTGTGTACGCGGGTGTGTGGCAGGATGATATACTGCCTTATATCTGTTTCAGGGTCAGTCCATGCAAGCTTATCACACTTGGGCTCCAGTGATAGCAGTTAAACATCCCCTTTGCCTTCCTGTGGGTGGAGTGTGGTAGCTCTGAGGCTTGGGCTGTTTTTTTGGCAATTGGGATTCAAACCAGCAACCCTCCATGAATGGTAGGAGTGATTCTACTTCATTGGGCCCTTGAGCAAGGCTCTTAACCTGCAAGTGTTTCGTCCGGAGCATGATGTTAACCTACATCCAGCCCTGCAAACTGTTCCTCCAGCTTACAGGGAAAATTTGGGGTTTGGTGGCAGGGTTGGCACTGCAGCCACCGGGAAAAACTTCACACTGTTCCGTTCCTTCTGAATTAGCAGGAAGGTCTCCACACAACACGGGGTCTATAAACCAGTGTTTCCCATTCCGGTCCTTGGAGACCTCCAGACAGTCCATGCTTTCTCTCCCTCCCAGCTCCTGGAGCAAAAACATGGACTCCCTGGTAGGGAGCTGGGAGGGAGCAGAAATGTGGACTGACTGTGGGAACGGATTGGGAAAGGAGCGGATTGGGAAACACTGCTTTAATCCATTGTATAATGTATATCTAATGACCCCTGCTCTCTGCCTCTACATGAGCCATGTTGAGCCACCCTAGATTAATCATACAATGGCTTTGTCTCCCTTGGTACTGCATCCCATTGCTTCTAACAGGCCTGACTTCTCTTCCTCTGTCCTCACGCAAGGCTGCCGCACAGCATGGCTTCAAGGCTGTTCCTTTTGAATCGGTTCCACCTAATTTTATGCCCTAAAGCTGATTATACACTGGCTATTTTTGCCATCAGCTGATGCTAGCGAAGGCTTCCTTAGTATATTTCGATTGTGTTTGATTGTCATTGGCTTACAGTTAGAGCAGTGATCATGTGACTGTCTCCTGGCTCGCTCGCTATGTTATCAGTCTGCTTTCCGTGAGACGTCCTTCATCACCTTCTATTGGACCACATGCCAAAAGTCTAAATCTGGACCCTTAAGTCTGTGGTTCTACCATCAGGTTCCTTAACTCCATCACCAACCTCCTGTGCTTGGGCTGCCATCTGAAGAACATTCCAGAAACCTGTAGCATTGGTCTCCACTGATGTAGGCAAGTAGCGTCGTCTTGGCACTTTTCGCAGTATGCATTCGCACTTGTGTCGAGGTGATGCTGTTACTTTGTGATTCTCTCATTTATTTTTAGCCTTTCTACACATTGCCTTAACTTACCCTGCATTACCTTATATTAAGAACCAGGGTAAAATCAAGAGTCCGTTTAAACCTTCTACAGGTGTGACTGAGTCCCTTGTGCACCCAGGGTCCTACTGCTCCAGTTTGGTTGATGAGTTGGCTGCTGTCTTCCAATGGTCATCTCACCCCTGATTTGTTCAAAACAGTGAAGGGGTGCCCTGTGTATGGCGTCCCAAAGGGTCTCAATGGAGTAAATCCCAACATGATTGTCACCTACCTGTGTTTTTGTGAACTGTTCCGGTTCCTTAGTCCCTGAATTGCATACTTGTGTGCTATTTTTGATTTGATTGTCTGATTTAACTTATATATTATTGGATGAGTGACTGAAATGCAATACTTGCTTGAGAGTCTGCGCCTGTGTTGTGAGGCATGCTGGGAATTAGCTGTAGGTTGTCGTGGCAGTTGTCACCAGGCGGTATGTCTGGCTGCACTCCTTAGGTTGCCCTTTGGTGAGTGCAGTCTATAAACGCCAGACAGGGTAGAGTTTTTACAGAAAGCCAGGTTAAACACTTCCTCCAGAATAATCTCAGCCATTTAGGGTCTGACCTCATTGCAGCCTGAGCCAATAGATGCTTTGCTCTGACTGACGTAACAGATGGACCAGTCAAAACAGATGTCGGATAATGATTTTGATTTAGCAGGCAGAGAGTAACGGATGCTTGATGCAAGTCGGGGACCCCGAGGGAGGAATGAGTGCGTATCCACATGGCCTGTACAATCCCAGAGCCGCCCGCTCACAATGGCTGTACTACTGAACATTGGACCTGGCTGCAATTTTAATCAATATAATATTTGAACCGAGAGGATATGTGTAAGATTTGCATGTAGTAGGTGAACAATGTATGAGATTATAATGTTAGGCCTGCACTAAAAAGCTATAGGTATAACTGCCTCCAAAGTTAAAAGAAAACAGCAAACGACCGTCTGGTTTGTTAGTTTCCTGTTGGCCACACCCCTCATCACAGAGCCCTGCCCCCCAGCAGTCAGTCACCTCCCCCTGGTCAGCCTTCCTGGTCACTGACCCTCTCCTCCACTGCTTGGGTCACACTCTGCAGGCCTCTGGTGCACTTTACAAACCTCACAGCTATCTCAGCCGCACTTTCCCTTTTGTGAGTATTGCATTGATACTACAGCTGTCCAATTATTTTTTTAATTTCACACCTACAATTATGTTGCAATACTATTCAAAAAAAGACCTTACAATCTGTATATTCAGCTTCCTGAATTCAATCCCAATTCGAAGGTATATTCATTTTCAATAAAATAAAACACATATTGCAAATTACAATATTTTTATCCTCTGAGCTGTCTGGCAATTTTTAAACGCAAAATGAACCAAATAACAGTGATTTCTAGTCCTTCCCCTCAGTCAGTTTCCCTGTGAGACTCTACCTGAATGTTTTGATTTTAGCTGTGAATTTTGGGATTCTTTGCAGCGTCATGACTAAAGCTGTCACAATGTTTACAGAGAGGAAGGAATACTATACTTTGCTCGTACTATTCTTCCACTGGGTTACCAAAATTAATGCCTGCTTCAACACAACCAAAAAGTAACACGTTTTGACTTACAATGAATGTTAAGACGTTTACTTTGACCGTACTAGTGGCCCATGTCCAGGTGTTCTGTATCACGATGTGAGTGCGTGACTACATTCTGCTCCAGGCTGTTGACGTTGTTACGAGAGGGAATGCGGCAGCTCAGCCAGCTCAGTCCGACTGAGATCATCTCCATCTGCAGAGGCTATAGAATTAAGGATCATTGCAATCCCCCTAAAACTCCTCAGCTTAAGGTGCCCTGTGGCCACGGCTCAGGTTGCGGGCTGTGTATACTCCACCTTTCCTTTCTAAAGGTAGATGGAGCAGGTAGGCAGGGTGGTGCCATGGGTGGGAGGGTGGGGGCTCCGGTCTGGGATGGGGGCAGGAGCAGAGAGAGGGTGCTGTGTTTCAGGGCAGGCAGTTTAACCTCTTGCTGTTGTAATTTTTATAATTCTGCTAAAAGCTGCCAGAGCTTAACTGCACAGTAGTATGAGAGCTCAGTGCTGTGTTGGGGTTCCATAAGGAGGAGGTCCCCCCACCCCCACCCCAGCTCACATGCCAGCAATCACCTTTCCACAAAACTGCCGAAATCTTTGCTGCTCTTTGTGGATCTGTTTCCAGCCAATGAGGTCACAGCATGCAGAGATCCCGCCTTTCCCGCTGGGAATCGCCGGTGGTGCCCGTCCAGGCCAACATCGTCCTCCTGACGGGGGCCAAGATGCATGCTTCACCAGATCAGCAGACTGCAGAGCTGCTTTGCAGAGACCCTTATCCTGCCGTTAGGTTGGCTATCAGTATACCTTCTCTGACTGATACCAAAATGTCACATCTCTCAGCAGGAGCTGACAATGAGATCAAACATCCATCCCCACGCAGCGGTGACGCACCCGTCGCGGGAGTGTGGAAGGACCCAGATTCTGCAGGAGGCCAGGTCTTTGACAACGATGTCACCACGTGTCACGACAGCAACGAAGACACCAGTTAGCAAGCAGGGCGACACCGTGGGGTCTTCAGAGAGTGTGTGTATAATGTCAAAGGCATGTGTGACTGGCACCAGTAGTACGTAGGGGTGACACCATGACTCATTCTGATGACATCACTCCTGTGGGCGGTCAAAGGAGAGGGCAGTGAAAACATAAGGAGATCAGAGGATTTCTGCTGTCTGTGCTAAGATGAAGAAGAACTGGTTGGCTTCTGAGATAGGAAAGATTGCTCTGGGTCAGTGTTTCCCAATCTGGTCTTCGTGGACCCACAGACAGTCCACGTTTTTGCAAAAATATGGACTGTCTGGCAGGGAGCAGGGAGGGAGCAAAAATGTGGACTGCTTGCGGGTCCCCAAGGATCGGATTGAGAAACACTGCTCTGGGCAATCTGGCAAAAAAGCTTAGTGCTCAGCCCTGATTGCTCAGATGCTGCATGCATGTGCCGCATCATAATGCCCACTGCATCTGCTAGCCAATGAGGGAGCTCAGAGGGAGCCATGTGGTGTTAGGGGTGTGGCCACCCAGTGCTTTAACAAACAGCTATTGGCTAGATCTTTGATGACAAAGAACTTAAAATGAAGATGAGTTGCATATATCATGAAAAGAAGCAAGGCAAGCAGATTTCTGTTGGATTGGTTGTGGTAAAGCTAACTAGTGTCCTGGCCCTGGTGGCTTTAGGGCTAGGTACTGGCCTGCACATTGGATTACATGGACAGTCCACTCACCAAAGATGAAGACCTAGTCTGGAAGGACATGATGAATGGTGCATGTGAACCTCAGGGAGCTGCTCTCCGGGGGTCACTGTATGTCAAGGTGGAAGCACACGGGTTTTATCATTCCCTTGAGGCTCGTAATACCTCGCTAAGCAAGCTTTGGGGAATGGCAAAATCCTTTTTTGTGGCCCACCTCGTTCGTTGTAAAGGAGCCTGTTGCCAGGGAAACAAGCGGGCATCACCCCCCTCCCTGTGCCCCGCGCAGTACCCCTCTGTAAAATGTGCGGGAACGACCAGCAACTCGCGTGTGGCAGCTTGAAAGCACCTCTGCAGAAACAGGAGCGTGCAGAGAGGAAGGCTGTAATCACTGCTGATGAGGACACAAAGCCTCACCGGTGAATGGCCCGCAGACGCCCTCTACCTCTCTGCTCCACCTTCCAGCTGCAGAATTAGCAGAGTGCAGTATTTACTTTTCTGGAAGGGTATCGTCTGTTGCCTTGACAAACCCTGCTCCCCTCTCTCCAATGACACGCTCTATTCAGACCATGGCTCCTCACCCATCAGAACGCAAAGGAAGGTGACACCAGTGCACTTGACAAAGAGGAGGCCTGAGGACCTGAGTCATCAATGTGGCAGGCAAGTCAGCACAGTTTTTAAGGTGAATCCTGAACTACTGCCCTGTAGTTCATTCTAACATCCTCTTACATGCCCAGTTGCTTGTCATAATACTTATTTTAATACTCTGTTGTCCCGTTACCCGTCATACTGCCCTATGGCTTACTCCGATGTCCCATTACTCGTCATACTGCCCTGTGGCTTACTCTGTCGTCCTGCCATTACTCGTCATACTGCCCTGTGGCTTACTCTGTCGTCCCGCCATTACTCGTCATACTGCCCTGTGGCTTACCCCACAGTACATTTACTGCATTTACAGTTTGAATTAAATTAACAAATGATTGCTACTTAAAGAAAATTAATTTTTTTTCTGATATATTTTGATGATTTCTAAAAAAATAATACAAAAATAATTCTACGTGCTTCCTGTTCTTTACAGGCTCTAGCTGTTTCAGGATCAGATCTGTAACACGCTCCAGTCCCACATGCCTTTAGGAAAGGTCATAAAAGAAAGAAATGAAAGATAGGAGGTAGCATAAATCCAGTCTACAGAGTGGATGCTTATTGATTTCTCTTCTATAAATAATATGTGATTCTGGTAATTCAGGGTGAACTGCCAAGTCGAGGTGCCATTACTTCTCACTGTTCCTAAGCCACAAGCATACAATACAATACAATAAAAATGACATGTAGGGAAACCATTGACATGTAGGCATATCCTGATCCAGAAGGTGTCGCCAAGAATGACCTACCGTCACCTGTTGTGACATCATCAGTCAGCGCCTTTCACTGCGAGGTCTCCTCCACTGAAACTTCTGCACATGGCCATCTCCAGAACACAAGTGAACCAGGGGAAACTTGTATGCTTTGTTCCATCGACCAGTGAGCGCGGGGGTGATGAGCGGTAATGGAGGGTTCCAGCACCTTCGGGGTGTCTGTTTTCTTATTGGGGACAAATTGCAGGCCACGGTTTTGGAAGAAGACCCTCATTATTCAGACATATAGAGAAGTTTAGTGCTGCTCTACTTAAAGATCTGTTTGGCTTTAAAAATCGTCAGTGTGGGAGAACAAGAATGAGCAAACAAGTGTAACTATGAAGTGCAGGTCCCTCCCCAGTCATGGGGGACTGTGAAAAAAGCTGTTTGTCCCCGTCCCCAGAGGGATGGTAAACTGAGTTCCCTGGGTTTTGTCAGAAAGGATTTAAGGTTCAAATACTAGGGGAAGTCCTGCGGCAGGTTTAGTACAAATGGTGGTAATAAATAACCAGTTACGTAGGAGTGACGATCCGTAACTGTGAAGGATGAGGGCCACTTAAAACGAGAAGATGCGGCGGTGACAATCCAGTACTGCAGTGTGACAGCCGAGAAATTGCGGCCCCTGTTCTGACGGCGGCTATAATTGGAGGGCCGATGAGATGCCACAGAGTGCAGCCGGGGCGTTACTGTGCTGACTCTGCGAGCGGCATTTCTGGGAAACTGGGTGTGGGCTGTCAGCTGAATGTGAGAGATGAGGAGATGACTGCGGGTCAGCTGTGGCCCAGTCTGAGTGGCCGAACTTTACATCATTGGCAAGGAGGAAAAAGAAAGAGACTGCAAATGGCCGACTCTGTCACCCTCCTTCTTTCCTGTCCTTCATCTCCTCTTCAGTTTAGTTATCTTCCGCCCAGTAGAAGAAGCTGATGTTCCTCCAGAATTACCTACTAGCAAGTTGACATGGATTCATCCTCTCATGGTCTGAAACCAAATCTCCAGCTCTTGTCAGGTAAAGTAACTTTAGCCTAAAAAGCAAGGGGTCTCCCTTTAGTAGATTTTGCTGACAGGGCACCTATAAAATGCTGGGCCCCCTAGAGTCTGACAGAATATCTATGTGAGCTGTGAGTGTCATCCCCCCCCCCCCCCCCCGCCCCTGGTAGTGAACAACTGCTCCTTTAGAATTCACCATCCTTCAAGCAGTCAGACACTTTCCCATAACCCTGAGAATTCCAAAAAGTGGAATGTGTGCTCATTTAACACCCACCATAATCCAGAACTTTTACCCTAACGAGAAAGGCCACACAAAGAAGACAAGAGTGCCTAACAAACCTATTAACGGGCTCATTTAGAAGGCCCTGTCAATTGCAGTCTCGATTTTGACATAACAGAGGGTGGTGTGTTCTGCTTCAGAGGAGGTTGTGAAGATCTCGTAAAGATGGCGGGTCAGTGAGGGCAGCCGGAGCAGACTGCTGTCCTCTGAGCACCGCGCCCCGTCGGACTGTTCGTTGGTGCTCATTAGAAGAGGTCGACCCTCCATGCTGAAGAATTGGGCAAACATCAGAGTACAAAGCCGGAACACACTGGATGAAACATTAATCACCCTCCTCAAATGATACACTACAAAAATGCAGAGTCTCTAGGTCAGCAATGCAAAAATATACTGGATGGTTTGGCTCAGCTATGATAGAATATTCATGCTGACGTAATTAGACGAACACAAATCCAAGTCTCAATACATGATTGTTTGTTTCTGTTTGCTTTGCTATCAGGAACAGATGGGATTCGCCTGCATCTATCGACTATGGCGGACGCATCGGAAGTCAGTGGGCTGAAGGAAAAAAATATAAATAATTTCTGGAGCCAGAACAGGTTTGTGTTCAGCGAGAAGTGCAGGCTAGGATAGAGGCTCACTTTGCGTTCGACTGCTTCTCTGATCTGCAGCGGCTTAAAAGAATGCCTTTGAGGACTCTCTCCAGGTCAGCAACTGCTCCCGTCCATCATCCTCCCTGTCCTGAGGTGGCACTCTGTTGATACCTGGCCTCAGTTTCAGGGAATCCCCTGGTTGGTGAGCCGGAGAGCACCCTTCACTACCTGTCATAATGTACCTCTCAGATGAAAGACAGTCTTCTCTGTGAGAGGCTTGACTCAAAAAAAGCTACGTCTACGTTGTAACTCCCTGTCAGTCAGCGACACCCCAGTAATTATATAAAAGTCATTATTTTGTAGGGGTTGCCATCCCACGTCTAATAAAGACAGGGTCCTCTCTGGGTGGCAAGCGACGAGCATGACAACTGGGCTACAGTTTAACTGGAACCCGGCGGCCCGACAGACGGCACTGCGGTGAGATGTTAACAGTGATGGCAGCATGGCCTCTTCTGACACCCCTGTGCTATCTCACTCAGCCTCCCTTGGTAAGTCCCGGAGATAAACAGCTGATAAGCATCATGAGAGGAGCTCAGAGAGGTTGGATCAGGCAGACGGGAAAGACGGCCCTGAATCACAGACACGTCTCCAGCCTCTGTGTGACATCGACAGAAGCGGCGTTTGAACTTACGCACTCAGGTGGGCTTGTAGTGAGCACATGCTGTCCTGAATGATTAAGCAACACGTCTGAGGGTGTAACACTGAACGGTGCCCACACCTTAGGCCCATGTTCCACGCAGCGTAACGGGATAATGACCCATGTGGCTGAGATGTTTTGCAGAGCACAGTTAATAGAACCTTGTCATCATTACATATGAGCCCTGATATGTGACCCTGCCCCTCACATTGACTTTATGGCCAAGTGTTTCTCATGAAGCCTCTACGAACCATGATGACTGATATATGCCACTTTCGCCTTCGGCTGGTCAGTGCTGTATGCCCTGAAAAAACGTTCTGGATAAACCAATGGGGTTTTGTTACAGAGAAGAGCTTCATTCTTGCCTCTTCAACATGGTATCTTTGTGGGATTGCAACATGAAATATCTTTGCTGGAGCTATAGTGAGAGGAGGTGCTTAGAGACGCAACATATACTCAGTACAGCTTCCTGGTATCCCAGAATTCTTTGTGCAATCATGTGTTCCTTCTATGTCTGTGTCAACCCCTGATAATTCAGAAGCTACACTTGCAGAGCTGTGAGAAAATAAACCCTCCTTTTCCAGGTAAATGTTGGTCTCCTTGCGGAAATAATAGGAGGAGCAGTTGGAGCTGATTTGTTAACGGGCTTTCTGCCCGTCCAGCACACGGACAGCTCTGCTGCTTTTATGGGTCCTGACTGGGTCCAGTCCACCATTATTATGGCACTTAATGTGCAGGCCTACTTATCCGGGCTCTAATCCCATCTGACAGCTTCTGTTCCACGCATCGGGCAGGGGCTGGAGGACCTGTCAAGATGTCCAGCGGAGGAATGGAAAAGTGGCGGGGGTGGGGGACCAAACTGCTCAATGGCCTTGATGCTGAAGCCCTAAAATGGATCTGGTGGTGGTGCCCATGGGGCAGCCAGCATGGGGGGGGGGGGCGTTATGTAACCACACTAGAGGGCCTGGCAATAGGAGCAAAGCCCAGCCCCACCAACACACTGAGATGGACCAACCCCTCAGCATAGGTTTCTGGTTCTGTATTTCAGTTATCAGTGATGTCTTTCCTCGCCTCTATCATGAATATTCATAATGTGTGACCTTCTGGGACCTTAAAGGGAAAGTTATTCCTGAGTCATATACACCTGCCGTCTAATGTTTACCTGCATTAACCCTAATTTCGTTATGAGCACCTTGACTCAAGTCATTAATGTTCCCTTAATATTTTCTCTTCTGCGGCATATTCAGCATCTCCATGTAAATTTGTAAATACATTAAAGCAGCATCAGGCTTTTTCCCTTAGCATCCACAAAGCTGTGTTCACATCCAGGGCTGACCTGCTTCACCTCTCCTCTTTTCGCCTTCCCATCATGCAGTTCTCCAACCAATCAGGCTCACTCGTGTTTTCCTGTGGCAGGTAGGGAAACCAGGTGCACTGGCCTGAATGTGTCCCTGTCAGCTGTATGGCCAGAATCACAAAATACAAACCCCCGTCACCACAGTGCATGAATTCCCATTTTGGTTCTGGTTCTATCTGGATGAGCTGCAGTTCACATTTACACAGCTTTTGAAACACAGGCTATGCGCTGGCCTGGACCCCTGGCAGTCCGACTGCTCTCTCGGTACTTTGCTGGGGGTTCTGTAGGCATGGGGCTGCAGAGACCAGGAAAGACAGCTGTCAGCCTTGGCCAAATATTTACTTAGTTTTCACTCACTGTCGTTCTTCTATAGCATTAATGGTTTTAGCATCAAATCGTTTTTAATGACTTTAGAGTGGCTCACTGGTATATAATGTCTTCCCATGCAAATCCCCTGAATACACTCAGCCATAAAAAATGCATTATTTAATGAAATCTGTCAATTAGAAACATCTCATTATCTCTCTGTAAGAGAGTCGGGCATTGCTCAGGCGCTCCTCGTCTCCTTGACATGTACAAACACAAACAAATTCTAGTGCAGGCGATCAGAAGATAGGCCACAGTATTAAACACAAGTGGCCTGTAAGCTGCACCTTGAGATCTCCTCGGCACCTGGGCGAGAGGAGGGGCCTTCACAGCATCGAAGTACTGAACTGAAGGTGGCCAACTCTGGTCAGCTGGCTGGAGTTCGATTTTTTTAATTCGTGACACGGGGTCTGCACACACATGCACCTGCATTTACATGTATGCAACGGTTATATTCTATAAGGTTTGCAAACTACCCCAACACTTTTGATGCAGCTAATTTTAGGTTTATAATGGAAGAATATAGATTTGCCGTAAGATTTCTCGTGCGAGTCTTTGAGTCTGAAAGCGTAAGTGCATGAAGCGTGAGAGATGGCAACCCTCTGAACTGCAAACACCATCTATCATCATCGGTTTTTGACATTTTGATTGAGAAATGTGGTTTAATAGGATGTTTAAAATACACCACTGACTGGGGTAAAAAAAAAAAAGGTATTTCATATCCAGTTGAGTCAGCAGCTAGGCCTCAAGGCTGTCCTCTGAGTAAGCAGGTTCTCAGTCTGTGTTTAAGTTACTGTGACTTTGCCTCCTCTTCTGCAATCTGATCTTGTGTTGTAGGGGTGTCTGTCTTGGCCAATGGCATCGTCACTACCTGGCAGAGATGCTCAGATGAGACACGGGAAGGCGGTCTATATGCCTTACCTCTCCTCCAGGGCTGCGTCTCCGCCTGTCACCCATCACTGAGCAACAGACGCCGAGGCAACGATAAACAGGTGTCTCATTGCGGAAGACATTCCCTTACTTTCCATTGTGGCATTTCAAAGGTGGAAAGGTTTGGTTTTCAGGTCCCTTAGCAGCAGCCCAAATTAAACAGTGGAACAAAACGGTCAGCCATCTTCATTAAACATGACGCCTGCTTGCATATTACTTGCTATTAGTTGAAATAAACCCATGAGCCTATGGCGTCTGAAGACTCTGCAAAATGTGTTATTTGTGTCAGATTATTGGGTGATTTTAGTCAAGACCATGACACAGATCTCTCACCTGTCTGTCTTTGTTGTGCCCTCCGTGTGCATCTTCAAACGTAAACTTCAAAATTCAGCAGTGAGCCAAAATCCAGAGAGCTGTTCTCCATGCTTCTTGAAGCAGCATACGCTGACTGAATCAAGCTCAGAGAAAAACAAAAACAGAGACTTGGCTACCAGAAATGAATTTATTGTGCTAAGACTCAAGGCCCGTGCCACGGTGGAATACATCAGGGTGCGTTCCCACTGCAGGAACCGCATTTAGGAACTGGGAACTTTATAGGGACTCTAGAACTTCTGTCACTTTCCACTGTAGGAACTGGGCCTTATTGTAGTTCCTGGGAGGTAGCTCCTGGCCCCTATTTAAAGTAAAATATGCAGAAATATAGTGGCAGCGTTATTAAAATGTTTCCGTGTGAACAAATTCACAGCCTTAAGTGAGTCAGTTGCTGGGTCTTAAATCCTGCTCATTTTCTGCCCCGATTCTCCACGGGATGCAGAAAGAGCAGCTGTTTTGCGGACCCTGGTCAGAGAGGATCTGAAATGTGCAGATACAAGCCAATGGAGACGGCTACCCACCTGCCAAAGGACCAATCCCACTACACCCACGCAGCCACCTACAGGCAACACATACTGGAAAACACTGGGTATGTTTCAAGTTTCAAGTTTTATTGTCACATGTGTTCAGGGAACACAGCAAAGTTCTTGTACCACAGTTTCAGGGGAGGGGATGGGTGCATGGGGTGCAGAACAAACAGTATTTCAAGACAAGACAGTGCAATATAAGAATAAAGTAATGCAGCATGGGGATGAGGATGTGAAAATGGCAACAGAACAGTATACAATGTTGATAAAGTGCAGGTAGTACATTAAGCAACCTGATGGCTTGAAGAAAGAAACTGGCTCTGAAGCTGGCTGTGTGGGAGGTTTGGGTTGTGAGGGTGGTGATGCACCGGTAGTACTTTCCAGAGGGCAAGAGTATGAAGGATGTGATCTGGGTGGCTGGCGCCCCTGACGATGGACTCAGCCCTCTTCTGACAGCAGGAGAGGTAGATTGTTTGGAGCTGTGGATGATCTGTGATGATGATCTGTGATGATGATCTTCGAAGCAGTCTGGACAGTGCTTGGCAGCAGTTTGAGGTCCTGAGCAGTTAGGTTACCCCACCACACCATGAACCATCCAGTCAGGATGCTCTCAGTGCAGCAGCGGTATAACTTACCAAGCTTTTGGTTCCCACCCCAAAGTTCTTTAGCCTTCTCAGGGAGATCAGGGTCTGCTGAGCCTTCTGGAGAAAGCAGCTGGCATTTAGAGACTATGAGAGGCAATTGGAATTGGGGAACTGATGCAGCTGACTGTCTCAATGGGATTTCCATGAATGAATAGTGGGGAGGGAAGGCCTTCAATCTTTCTAAAGTGAACGATGATCTCCTTTGTCTTGTTGACATCCAGGCAGAGGTTGTTTCTTGGGGCACCTTACAGTCAGGTCTTTTACCTCCATCTTGTAGGTAGCCTTTTCATCACTGCTGATGAAGACAGTGACGGTGGTGTTGTCCACAAACTTTGCCAAAGCTAATCTCGTGCTTTGCCAAAGTCAACCTCCACCTGAAAATCGTGGTCCGTCCCTCAGTGCTAGGCAAACAGTGGTGTTCATCCAGGGCTTCAAACTGGGATGGGAGCAGACAGTCTAGAAAGGGACAAACAAGTCCATGCAGAACCTGATCTAGTCTGTCACTGAGTCAGCATAGTCATCCATATTCATGTAGGAATCCTTGAAAATGGACCAGTGTCCAGCACTGAACTTTCACTGCTGGGCTGGACATGGATCAGTTCCTGCTTTGTATGTGGGATATAGAAGCAGATGAGGAGTGGTCAGATTTGCGGGGACACAATGGACTTGCAGTTGACTTTGAATTTGGTGTAGCACAGGTTGAGTGTCCGGTCACCCCTGCTGGGGCAAGTGACATGCTGGTGGTATCTGAGGAGAACTATCTTCAGGTTGCAGTGATTGAAGGCCCCGGTCATGATACAGATCACTTCTGGGTACTGGTATTCTTGTTTGCGAATGGTGGTGTACGGCTCGTCTGATGCGGCTGCAGCCGGAGACTCCGATAGGATGTAAATAACAGTGAGCATCACTGACGAAAACTCTGTCAGCAGGGACAATGGCCGGCAATTGATCGTCAAATACTGAGGCACAGACTATCAGAACTGGGAAACTGCTTCCACATTGGTCATCGTTAATGATAACATACACGCCGCCTCCTTTAGTCTTGTGGGTATTTGCTATGGTGCTGTGTGAGTGGTGGCTGGTGATGTTCTTGGGCTACACAGCTCTGTCTGGAGTGTTTGGTCCCAGCCAGGTCTCAATGAAGCAGAACACACTGCACCCCTGAAGGTCCCTTTAAAACCCAATACAAGAGTGTAGTTTGTCCCGTTTGTTTTACAGAGACTGAGGTTAGCTGTCACAGCCTGATTAGCACACTGCTTTATCCCCTCCTTGCCATTCCCCCAGCTCTGCAAATGGTTGCTATTGTTTACTAGAGTTGAAGTGTTCCAGACAATATCATCCAGTGATTTGGGAATATGAGGGTTTCCTGCAACTTTATATCTAATGTTCAACAGAGTGCGACGGTCATAAACAACGAAACAAAAAGTTACACATGTAAAAACAAAAACAACAAAAACATACAAGAAAGGAGGGAGTGACTCGCAGGGCTGTCGGCATCATGAAAATGTGGGTACAAGTACAGCTTTGTTGATGGAAACGTGTGAAAGCATGTGCCGGCTGTGCAGCCAGTTGGGCGTGTTCTGTAGATCGGTTTTATCAAGCAACCTGCACAAACCCTGAGGTTTCTTCAAGGTAAATAGACTTCTTAAATCTCTGGAAAACAATCATGTTCATAGATATAGTATAGAACAAGAAGTGATCTGCTTTAAAATCCTTTTGCATGCAGCCAACTGCATCATATACAAGCAATAACTAGTGTCTTTGCAGGCCAGAAACCAGCTGGACATGCATGTTAATATTTACTGTTCTCTTTCTCTCCGTATAAAAGCCACAGATCTAATTTTATCCCGTGCCCTTCTCAATCGTTCATCTCATCCACGGGAGAAAAAGAATTCTTGCTAATGTCGCCGCTAAAAGAGGCCATTTTCCCAATCAGAGTCGGGTGTGGCAGGCTGGGACACGGTGAAGATGTCCTGCTGACTGTTCCTGGTTCTGGGGTTGGAGGCTTGGGCTGGCTGCCTCGTCTCAGAGAGTAGCCTGAGGATCTCTGCTACCTGGGACTCCAGGGCGGCCAAGCGGCCTGACAGCATCTGGATGTCACCCTTGAGCTCTAGCCTGGCCTCGTGCAGGGTGCTGTGCAGTTCCTGCTCGGGGATGGCCGGGCTGGGCTGGTGGTCCTCAGATGGGAGGGAACTCGGCACCTCGCCAGATTTCTCAGTCCTGGTGCTACTGTCGTCACAGGAGTCCGTGCTGCGAAGGGGGCTCTTCCCCCGACTGTCCTGCAGGGGGAGCTCCACAGGGCTGACCCTGGTAGTGCTGTTCCAGCCCCCCGTCGACTCCTCAGGGGATGCCGTAGCACTGCGAAGGCGCATCCAGCCCCGGCTGCTAGCTGGCCTACTGCAGGAAGGGCTCCAGGCCCCAGAGCAATCGGATCCATTGAGACTAAGGCTAGGTTTCAGCTCCATGATGTCACGGTTGCTCTGCTTGTCCAACTCCCCGGCTCTGATGTAAGCCAGCGAGTTCTGCATGGGTGTGATCTGGGACACGGTGACCACCCCGGTGTTGCCTTGCATAGGGTACAAGTCCCGATGTGGGTGGAAGTGCTGGTCCAGATGGTTCTTCTCCACTTCCAGCACTGCACCCACCTGTGTCCGGAGCTCCTTCTGCTGTTTGAACTTCTGGAAGACCTTCCGGACAGGGTGATCGACTGGGACGGTCAGGGTCACCTCGTTCTTCTGCCGTTGACGCTCCTCTTCCTCTTTCTTCACATCACTGATCTTCCGGAAGATCATCTGAGTGGTGGGACAAAGGGACAGAACAAAACAAGAGCTCACAAAGAACTCCTCAAAGCTTCCTGCCCCAAAGAGACATTAAACGATGATACCCAAAAATCTGTTAAAAGTGGGGTTGGGAACTTTATATACAATCGTGGCTGTCATAGCCCAGGGGACTGCAGTCAGGGGTCACGTAACACACAAATGTATTTGTTATAAAGGGACAGTCACAGGCTGAGAAACAACAAGGTCATCCTGTGTGTCCCTATCGTCAAGCACCATTTACTCGCAAGGCTCAAAGCGTAAAATTATGCTACCACTACAGTTTTACTTTAATCTGTTGGACAGGAAGAGCTGACACACCAAAAACAACCCCTCTGAATAAGGTGTATTGAATGACCTTGCAAAGCTGCATCACCAGAGTGTCCTAAACTCATCCGCTAAGTGGCAGCATCTTCAGGCATCGCTTCTCATGTCTCGTGTCTCCACTGTCAGCAGTAGAAACCAGCTCTCGTCTTGGGCCTTATAAAGACTGCAATAAACAGCTATGTACCC
Organism: Mormyrops attenuatus; assembly: GCA_026777985.1. Lineage (NCBI taxonomy): Eukaryota > Metazoa > Chordata > Actinopteri > Osteoglossiformes > Mormyridae > Mormyrops > Mormyrops attenuatus. Next base: position 14,991,896 of record JAODKC010000028.1, read on the forward strand.
ACATCACTTTCTGACAAAAGTCACAGAGCTACTCCTAGGGTGGCAGTCCTCCCTCCTCTACTTTGTCCATCTGTCCTTTTACTGATGTCATGGGCTGTCCCATTTAAAGCAGACAAGCGGCCTTCCCCGCATGCTTACTGAGATACTGTTCAGGTCATGTGATGACTGACATCACCAGTATGCAAGGGCTGGACATGTGTGTTCCTCCAGCAGTTTCAGGGTCTTCAACTACGGCTCTAAGGATGGGATGAGCCAGTAGGATAAATACCACTCGACAATGATCGATACTGCATTAAGCAGCTTAAACAGCTTAAGCAATCTTTAGATCAAGAATGGTTTGAGGGGAAAAGGTGCCAGCTTCATTTTCAGAAGCATTTCAGAGAGATTCTGCTCTTGTATGCCTTTTTGTTCTCGTAGTGAACACAAAAATTGCACATGATTTGTTGTCTTTTTCGGGTTTAGAATTGTGGTGGCACCATTTATTTAAATCGAATGAAGGAGTTTCACACATTTCTGTACTTCACCGCATTTAGTATTTGAAAGGATGTTGTCACATATCACCAAAGTAATTGGACTAATCGGAAACAGAGAAATACATGTGCGTGGTGGAAGTGACTCATCTAAAAGACAGGAGTGTATGATTGTCTGCTGTATCTGGCCTCTGGAACATCCCTCTTAAGGATCCAGCAGAAGTCAGCAAGGAAACTGGGACTCCACTTGCCTTCATATCATTTTTCCATATCAGAGAGAGAGAACAGGATCCAAATGTGTTACAGCCTTACAGCACTTTGCAATGTTCACAAATGGAAAAAAAACATTTTTCCCGAATTAAACTTTAATATATTCATGCATTTTTAATAAGGAATTTTATATTACCAACAGGCTAAAAATAATGTCACTCAAAAACTATGGTTGATAGCAAAAATGAGTGCATTTCTCAAATCAGCATAAAAGCACATAAAAAAACACCTGCCCTATTCTTTCTTTTTTTTCAGTGAAGAGAATTTTCTATGAATCATTCCTCTGTACTAATATACATGGTGGCACGCTTTCAGTTTGCCATGCAAGGCTGGAGTGCAGAGTGTCACCCGCAGGGTAACAAGCTGCCTGAGATCAGTCGGCCTGCTGGTTTCCAGTGCTCAATGATCCCAGGCCATGCGCCATAATGACAGGCCAATTAGGTAACAGCCCATGTGGCTTCAATGGCAAGGGCAGTGCTAAAATCCAGAAAACACCTGATGATGACAGCATATTCAAGGGGTGGGGCCAGGATGAGACAGGCAGGGGAGGAATCACTGCAAGAGTGCAGTAAGCAAGGTGGTTTAATGTAACCAGAGTTGGGGGGCCACATTCTGGGACAAACAGGCATGCTACCCCCTGGCACCCCCTACTGGCACCCGCATCCCAATCCAGCCATAATGCTCTTCTATTCTCTCAATAGTTTGAAAAGCACAATCAGCCAAGTCTGCTTGACGACATGGTGTCTGTGCAGTGGGCGTGGCCAGTGGTGAGTGCTCTACTGCAACAGCTACAACCTACAGCATGTAGCACTCGTGTTGCTGCCCCGACATTCAGCATGTGAGTCCCCCCCCAGCCCTGACTGACATAGAGGCAGAGAGAGAGCAAAGGGGGAGGGCGGAGGAGCCCGGCACCCCAGCACTCCTGCTGTTTGCAGCTCCATGCAGTGGCGACTGCGGTGTTTCCCATGGAGACGGCCTCTCACTCAAATTTAATGTCAAGTGCTCTGAGCAAACAGCACAGGAGGAGGCCAATGCCTCAAAAACATGCCACAGCGAGTTACGATCCGCTGTCGGGTCACGAAGATGAGCGGCGCTCCCACATTATCTGTGGCTGACAACAAAAACGAAGGCAAGATAACTGGAAGTCAGGTAATTAATGCTGCTGTATGCGCCCAGTCGTTTTGAAACCGAGGCTCTCAAATGTGCAATTTCCTGCGAGAACTCTGTTGAATTCCTCCAACAGATTCTTGCAGTTTTTTCCCTGAGCAGCACAGGCTGACGTTCTTTCTCCCATCACACTGGACTCCAGTGACTCGGTACTGTCGAGAGAGTTGCCAGAACCCCGCTGGGAATTTCCGGAACTGTTCCCCTCACTTGTGCTCCCCTTACCATCGACTGAGACCCCCAAAATGGAAAAGTACAACACCCCCCAGCTCCCTGAAAAAGGGGGGAGGGAGTTCCATGCATTAAGGTGAAAAACGGCTCTCGAGCTGTGCGAGAGGGACCCTCCAACTCTCCTGTGGTGAGTCATCAGAGAGCTCACAGATGCATCAGAAATACGTATATTTTAAAAAGGTTTCAAGGTTTCAAATCCCCACCCATTAGTCGACCCACTTACACCCCATATTTCTAGACGGGCAATGTGAGGATGCCAGCTTTATACAGCTTTAATAAACAATCCTGCCTGTAGTGTGTAACACCATCTACATCACATGCACAGGTTACTGACACACCGGCCCTGGAGCTGTCGTCGGGAGCAGAGTGGGTAAAGCAAGGGCCTCCTCAGTGGACGGTGACTCACTGATGAAGATGGAGAGGTGGAGCAGCAGTATAGATATGTTGCTGCGCTCCCTGAACAGCATCGGAGTATCTTCTAAACTGACTGGCCCTCATACGTTCTCCTCTATCTGCTACAGGCTCCAGGCTGAGACCCACTGGCAGGTACCGTATCCCACCCCCCCCACCCCCCACTCGCATCTCCATGGGAACACACCTCACTGCATAGTCTCGCCCAGCAACCATCCACTACTGTCACTACTGTTACCACCTGACATCATTTGCTTCTAAAAGAAGTTCCTGTAAAGCTATGGTCTGGCCAGGAAAAAGGCAGAATGGCAATTTCTTTACACCTTGCTTCACAGGGATGGAGAAGCAGCCAAGACCTCCACTAATGTAACATGCCCTCATTATTAAAACAGCAAGATCACATGTGAAGCTTGAGTACAGCACCGGTCAAAAGTCTGGACACACCTACTCTAAGCTGACCTTGAGGTTATGTAGTTGCTGCGACAGATGACCTGTCCCCCCATAATCCCATGGCTAAACCCTATAGAGCTGGTTTGGGATGAGCTGGATCAAAGAGTAAGAGCAAAGCAGCCAACTTGTGCCCAGAACTCGTGGAAACTCCTTCAGGACTGTTTGAGAAGCATCCCAGGTGGCTACATCTGGCAGCTGGCTGAAAGGATGCCAAGAGTCTGCAATGCTATCATCTATTTTGAAGAAAATGTTGTTCTGTTGGACACTTCTCTTGGCCGTTGCAATATATGATATGTATTACTTCAGTGCCTCAAGACCTTTTACTATAAGGTGAATAGCATAGATAAAATAGGGACAAATGCATTAAAGGCAGGTGTGTCCAGACTTTTGGCTGGTACTGTATTTCAGCTGAATTTCCAGTTTGGGCTATGAAATCCTTCTTGCCATCATTCACTATCCAGGAGACCCGGTGGACGTCCTATTGACACATGTGCCCCTTTATTTGGAAACAGCTGAAGATCTGCGAGCCGTGGTACATTTGATCCACATGTCCGTTGCCATCTTTTCCGTTACGCTGCGGAGTCTGAGGTCGCAACTCTTCTGAGAAGCGATGTTGCAGACACATGGTGACAAAAACACAATCCAAACCCAGTCCCCAGTGCCGGGTCACTTGCTATGGCACCGATCATGGTCAGTAGGGAGTCAGTCCTCACATCAGACAACAGCCAACATGCCCAATAAAAAACTATCAGTGCACCATTGGTGGACTGAAGAAACTGGTGAGAAGCTTCTAGAAGGACTGAGTACTTAATTGCATAACAACTTGTTTGAATTCCTCTAGTACCCAGTCTGATCCATGCAACTCTTTTCATTACTGATACTTCCTGACAAGTGTAACTTGTCCTCATTATTGTAGGTAAGCAAGAATCTGTGTAGATAACTGGTTATGCACGGTTGTTACACAACCACGTACAGGGTACTTATTCTGAATGGTTTTTAAAATCTCAACCAGCCTATAATCGCAATCTTTGTAAAGTTTAGGCTAAATGATTAAGGATTTCCCACGTCACAGGTGCTGGGTCCATTCTCCTCTAGAAAAGAGAGAGGTGACTTTTCAGACAGATTCACCTGCTATGCTCGGTATTCTGGGTTCTCACTCAAAAAACTGGCCCAAGTTTTGATTCATTATTTACGAGACGGGAATGGGGGAAAATGCAAAAATGCTCCATCAGTGACTGTTCTCTGGGTCTCGTTCCTCACCCACTTTTATTTGCTCCTTTACTACATCAATCTCTATCTTTGTTCTTCTCCATTGATTCTTGCTGCTGTTAGCCGACAGCCTCAACAGCTCTCTGTGCTCGTTTGAGCAGCCTGGAGCATCTATGCACTGGTGAGCATATCACAGCCACATGGACGACCACCACTTTTTGCCATCACTCTATAGAGTAGGTCTGTCTTTTACTGCAGGAAAACCCCAGTATTTGGAGGGTAACAGCCAGGGAGGGGGACCACCTGCTCCCCAGTAAAAATGGATTACCTGGAACAAGAGGAACCTAAGTTCCTGCTGGCTCTAACTGTTATTTGGCAAACTAAAAGCAGCATCTGCTGGAACACAAGGCAGAAGTTGTGCAAATATGTGAACAGGAAGTGTGAAAGCTTTCTGCCGGTGCTGGACGAGCTCCCGCGTTTGGAATGGCAGTAATTTTAATCTCATTGAAAGGTGGTTTGTGTAGATGAGGTGCCATATGCAGCATACTGACGGGACGGGAGCCGGGGGGCTTTGCTGCACGCGCTCAGGCTGAATCTGAGGAGCCTCCGCTAAAGAGGGGCTTCAGCTAACCTTGTTTAGCAAATTTTTAAGCCTGCAGTTGCCACATGGGATCGTCCCTTATTGAAAAATAAAACTCAATCTGTCACGTTTTTTCCCCTGGGCATCAATTCCGGCATCATAGAAAACAGTAGGGGGTTCTGTAATAACTAATATCCCAGAGGCCTCTAACCTTATTAATGCACCTCTGGACAGGAGAACCCAGGGACTTGTGAGGGTGCTGGTTTGCCATGTCTGGGGGCTCACAATGTACTCCTAGGTCTGAGAACTCAGCCAACACAAAGTGCTTCTTTAATCAGACTCAGGTCTTTGTTTCTGATTGCAATAAGGTGAATGAAGCTGGAGGCCTTTGAGGTTGGATGTGCGTTATGTGGGTAGGAAGGAGGTCAGACTGGGTCATGGGTGAAATGGAAAACACGCCTCAACTGCAGGCCATGAGCTGCAATGAAAACCGTTTTCATTCCACTTGCAATATCTGTTTGCTCAGAGCCCTATCAAAGTGAATTCATTCCTTTTTGCTTGGACGAGGAAGACCCTCTGTACGGCCCGCTGCGGCGTGAGGCCTGGACGTGAACCAAGACTGGGGTTTGGGGGGGGGTGGGCAAACCATAACAGGGAGGCTACTGGGTGTGTATGTCACCACAGCGATTAAAGCTTCTCTGGTAACGGTGTAAAACAAAGGTGTATTTATTGCAGGGAAGATTGAAGCCAAATTATATATTGGGGGGTACGCGCCCCATCCCCCCGGTTCTTATGCCCCTGCTCTCTGACACGCGTCAGTTTGGCAGACGTTACTTCACTAGCGCCATGGCAGAGATGACAGCCAATCATATTCCAGTATAAATTTACATATATTCATGCATTTACTATCCCTGTCAAAACGGGCTCGCTGGCACTTATATGACCAAATGGAAACCTTGTTAAAACATGACGGATACTTGAATTACCTCACTAATGCAGGCTCCATTGTGTGAACCCTAAATATGTCACATAAGCCGTAGTTTGTAACACCTCATTACCCTAGTGCTCTGACTACCGATGACATCAGTAAGCCTCTGCTGCCAAACTTCCCAGCACAGACCTCCCTGCTACAAACACAGGTTTTTGATAAATTACCATTTAGGGGTGACATCGATTTTTCTAGAAGGACACAGGGCCAGACTGGGAACAAATGAGGAGCAGAACACAACAAAATATATTTTCCTTAAACTGCACTATGCCAAATCATTGCAGCTCTGCAGGTAACCCAAAAACACACTTTCAGGTAAGGAAAGGTATGTGTGGGGGTGTGTGTGTGTGTGTGTGGTGGGGGGGGGGGGGGCGCAGTCTTACCCTTTTGCGCAGGTTACAGGTGAGGATCAGGTTTCGGGAGAAGGAGTGAGCAAAGGCGGTGTAGAAGTCCAGCACCTTCAACAGCGCCTCCCGGTGGATGACATGCAGGTCACAGTAGGTCAGCGCCCGGACGTTGGCGCAGGCGTGGGCCAGGGTGGTCTCCTTCCAGAACAAGTCACCGAAGACGTCCCCTTTGCCTGGTGGGGAGATAACGGAGAGGAAAGTGGGAAAAGACACAGAAACAGACTCAGCACCTAATGAGGTCTGGACCATAAAGGCTTCTGTAACCATCATTTCCATCATGGCCCTCAGTGGAGGACTTAACAGCAGCTTTAACGTCCCTATGTGGCCAATCATAGTATGCAACCCCGATAAGACCACAGAAAACGAAAGGGAAGCTTCACTCTACTGCTCCAGGCTCCCTGGGCTTTGATCAAGGCTGAGCCTCCAATGCCTGATAGACCCCCTATCCCTGTACCAACCATGGCCTTGCAGCGTCTCTAGCTGAAAGGAACTCTATGGTTTTAATGGAAATCAGACAGTTACGTGCTGCTTTGGCACAATCTCGGCTGGTCAACCAGGATGTAGCTCCAGATTGACATACTGAGCTCATTACAGCAGCTGGCTACGGCTGATTAAAGGTGGTGTGCGGCTCAGCGGGTTAGGAGGCTGTGCCAGTGATCAGAAAGATTTGACTCCCAGGGTTGGCGTAGTGATTTAACCATTGGGCCCTTGAGCGAGGCCCTTAACCCCTTCGCTCCAGGGTCTGGCTTACCCTACTTTCTCACTTGTGTGTCGTTTCGGATAAAATTATCAAATGAGAAAACTCATTCATCCCACCTGCATGGAGTGATAGAGGCAACACTACTTTCCTCTTACAAGAAATGGCCGAGTCACTGGCCCTTATAACCTGCATCATGGGAAAACCTACAATTCTTTTTTGTCATTACTGAACAGAACCATCTCAATTATTTTCTGTTGTATTGAGTTCTGCAGGCCTATTTTTGCCATGGTTCCTAAAGTAAAAATGGTTCGATAAGAGATGGACCGATTGTATCGGCCAGTTATCGGTGTCAGCCAAAACAGCATCGGCCAATGGTTAAAAATGAGCCAAAAGCTGATTTAGTTTATAATTCCATGATAAATCTTGATAAAACAATGCAGAGACCAGCCCTAAGGGTCTCTATGGAAGTGCTTCCCCCAGTGAGATGCAAATAAATGAAACCCAGAAGGATGAAGACAGTCCATCCATAGAAATCCTGTATCTGTTCCACACTGATGTCAATGGCCTCTCAGGTTCTGACAGCTTGTGCATTTAATTTCATGGGCTTGAAAATGTGCCGTAGAATCAAAAACAAAGTAGAACATTTATCGCAGGAAGAGCATCAGGTACAAAAACTCTTGAGTGCTTCCTTGGAGGCCCACCGCTAAAGGAAAAGTCCTCTACAATCCAGTAGCTCCCATATGCCCCCATCGTGCACAAAATCAACAAACCACAGGTGTCTCTTCTTCATGATGGCCTTTTAATGTCAGAGAAATGACGACCGCTGACGTTGAACTGCCCTTTTCCACACTGCTAGCAGCCAACCCTCCTGCCCACCCTGGTGCTAGCCACCTCCCCTGTGGTGACACAGACTCCAGGCTGGTGGCCATTAGCACTGCTGATCGATGTTCTGCCCTGCGAGGTCCACCAGGGCCACCGCTAACAGGTTTCTGATTGATGTGTCAGTGCCAACTTAGCCGCCTATAGCAAGATGCTACAAAGCACAACTGCACTACTCCAGGAACGCCAGGCAGTCACACAGCTGCCGAAAGTAAGTCCCCCTGCAGACACCAATGGGACGGTGCTGTCTGAGAAAAAAAACAGCCCCGGAACCACAGGTACACATGGGACATTAAGAGATCTGATAACCAGACATGGTTAATGAGGAGCAAGTTAGGGTGACGTGAAAAAATTATTAGATCATTGGTGACCTCAGCACCTGACAATGTTAGACAGCGGTCCCCCCTAATCTGCAGTTTTGCTTTCCACAGTTTCGGTTAACCTGCGGTCAACCGCCATCTGAAAATGGAACATTTGGAACATTCCAGAAATAAGCAATTCATAACTTTTAAATTGCATGTCGTAACATAATAAAATCTCGTGCCGTCCCGTCAGGGATATGAATAAAGACTGCAGAGTGGATCATTGGGGCTGACCTCCCATCCATGGACATTCTGTACCACAACTTTGCAGGAAAAAAGCACAGAGCATCCTCTTGGACTCACAGCACCCAGCACACTCTCTACTCAGACATGAACACTCAGCATATAACCTGAGACACTGCAGGCCGGACAGTATCATCGCACACAAAGCATATTTTTATAACAGCTTCTTTCCAGCCACAGTCAGACTGGTGGCTAAAGACATAAAAGAAGGGAAAAATATGCCTAAATGACCTCAGATGTGCAATTTTTCTTAAAATAAAGCCGTGTTGGTTTACAGTGTTGTTTTCCAGGGAGTCCAACATTGTTTTACTGAAGCATTATGGTGCAATATTCTCAGATGTGCAAGACTTTTAAATGAAAATCTGTGTTTTATTTTGTTGTTTTAACTCTTTATTTTTTAACAGTGTTTTTACAGTGTTGTACCGCCTGCAGCTTAATAATGGGTATTCCACTGCACTTTACAGAATCACAGTATTACCTATTTTTGCACCTCATGATTTTTGTTAAAGTGGGTATTTTGTTGTATTTTACAATGTCTACTTAGTACTTATCTTGTGCCCTTATTATCAATCCTGGTTTTTAATTAGTTCTCTTCTTTACCGCTGACTCTATGCACCCGTACTGTCTGTGTGCGTACAAATGGCAAACAAATCTCGATTCATCCTTTTGTCCAGCGTATCCACGGCGTATACACTACCCGCCAGATAGTCACTTAGTGGCCATCTTGGTTATAAGATCGACTGTCGCAGTATCGCAGTACTTATGTTAAAGAAATCCCTTTTTTAAATAAAAAACCAATACAGTATTAGTTATTGTTGTTACTGTCTAATTGTGCCTAATTTACAAGTTAAACTTTATCGTGGGTATGTACGGGGAAAAACATAGTACATATAGGGTGTCATCCCCGATTTCAGGAATCTCCTGGGGGCCTTGGAACATATCCAACATGGATAAGGGGGGGGTATTGCGGTAGGTGATACTATTGTGTTTTTTCAAACCAGTCCAGCACGTACCAAGAATGGCGATGACCTCATCGTCCTGGATGACCTCCAAAGAGCCAGACACCACAAAGCACAGTGTGTCCACGCTCTCACCAGCGTGGAAGAAGAGGTCGCCTGGGGCGCAGTGGACGGTCTGGAACTCCACGGCCAGCGAGCGGAGACAGCCATCGCTGGCCAGGCGGAAGGCTGGGTGCTCGTTGAACACCTTGCGGTTCAGGTGGACGCAGATGTCTGCTCGCATGTCTTTGGGGCAGGTGGTGAGTACCTAGGGAGGGGAAGGCAGAGCCAGAGTCAGGGTAGGCTCACCGTGGAAATCACAACAACAGAACCAATCAAAATCAAAAACTGCATGCAGTGTACACAGATCAGCTGTTACGGCAACATACCAATTTACACAAAGCAACAGCTGTCCAGTCAATTACACACAGTTCACAACCACTCATTTCAGTTGTTAAGGGAGTAATGAATCAATTTTAGATCCACTAGTCCAATGGCATAAGAATTTTTTAAAATTCCAGGAAATATAATTTGGCAGGTCTCTGCTATGCATGCTGCTTGTGAGGCACGCCAGTTACCCCCACGCCGAGGCCATTGCAGGCACGCTCGCTCCATTAAGGCTGTTTATCTGCGTGAATTCCTGCAGAGTGCTCCAAGGCCTCCTGCAGACCTGCCTTCTGTGGACTGGTGAATCAGACTGCTTTATTGGAGCAATGGCAGATTCACGAGCCTACTGTAATTAGGGAACTGAGAAGGCCTTCATGCATGTACACACATGTGCATGCCTCTAAAACACGATTTTTTTACTGTTTCATAACGACTGACAGGGGCGTTTGATTTAGCCAGAGCTAATCAGGAATGAGCGACTGACCCTTAGGATTCTCGCTGATCCACTCGCCTACCTTTTCAGTGTCGATGCCCTTAGTCATGGCCCAGGTGGAGACGATATAGTCCATGACCCTCTCGCTCAAGCCCTTGGGCACCTGATAGAGTTTGAGGAAGTCACGTGCGTTGTTGAGCACCTCATGGTAACGGTTGGTGTGGGCGTACATTTGCTGGAAGATGGTGGTCACGTTACCGAAGATGGTGGCATACAGGAGGGCTGCAACACACACAGGAATTCTGGTGACATTTGGACCCCTCTAGCTAAAGGTAGCATATTTAGTGTTATCATACGTCTGGGTTTCCTTGGACATGTCTTCTCTTTGGGCCCCTGTCCATTTTCAAAAACTGGTGGTTTGTCCAGGTTTAGCGCTGCAACACGTATGATCCAGTGTTGGAAGTTACAGTGGAGTACCAACTGAAGGAAGAGGCACCAATTTTCAATATAATTTTCGATATTTCGATATCAGCCACTCAATATCATCACACAAATGAAATGATGTACACATCCCTATGTGTCCCGCTGCTCACGAGTGATGTCAACTTCCGGAAACTATTGCTGTGGTTTGCTTGAAGTTTAACAAACTGTAGCTTCGCATTTTTAAATTTTTGTTGAAAAAGACTTGTGTACATGTATACTGTGTCAATTGTGTGTAGACTGTAAAACAAGAGTTAACTGTAAGGTTGCCATACATCCGGGTTTCCCTGGATGTGAATTTTCGTTTTACAGGGTGGTTAGGGAAAACTCATTGATACTCATAAGAGAAGCGCTACCTGATTGGCCAGTTAACACGAAAACTCATTAATATTCTGATCCCCGGACACGTCCTCTTTTCCATATCGCTAAATACGTTATCATAGCAACTGCTCGAGTGCAACCAGGGAAACTCTGCCCAGATGTTATGTAAAATGTTAACGACCAGCAAGTTTTGAATGTTGCAGTTAAAGAGTCATAGAAAGCATAAAGGATGAGGACCATCACTAAGCTCTCCAGTCAGGAAACAAAACAAACTGGCCAGATCCTTCGGTTTCCCTGAGCTGTTTACTGACAGGCTCCAGACACCGCTCCCCTATGCAACATTACCATGGAAACATGACCCAAAATAGTTCTCAAAATAATTCAGTATTTTTCTAACCAAAGAGAAGGGGAAAAACAACAAATTAACACTAACTCTAATGAAGCTGACGGCTGTTTTAGCCACATAATTTGGTCCTGCACTAAGTTTTAAATCTAGTCATCTCCTACGATAGATGTGGACAATATCTGTTATTTCAGCACAGTAAAGCTCAGAGTCACACTAGTAATACAAGTAATCATAGGAATGGCCAAGATATTATAAGTAATTGTAAGAATGGGTATGACAGTTAGTCTTATGTTGTTATGGTTACAGGTTTTTTGTAATAGTTATCTGCTGCCATTGACCCAACCATTAAGGCATTTCACATGAAGCAACTTGACTCTGACATTTAGCTCAAAAACACCAAAAAAGCTGATGATGCCACAAAAGGAGTCATCAAAAAGTTCCATAAAGTCCACGAACAGCAAGTGATCACATGGCCTTACCCTCCCATACACCAGGACAATGGGCACAAGACCCTTATGGTCACCTTTCAAAGAAACCACTCCTGATTGTATCTCAGTGGTATCCAAAGGTGCGCTGACTTTAACTGATACTGACCCAAGAACAAGCTCTCTAATCAAAACTGCACTCATTCAGGACCCAATCACCTCATTCTTGTCCAATCAGAGGATCCAGTCTTGTCTGGCCCATTACTAGCCAATCAACCGCTGCACCCACACTTTCAGTCTGGGTATCTTCAATGCACCACTGAATTCTTACTGAAGCATAACTAATGGAAGAGCCTTAAATTCCAAATGAATTCTGTAGGGTGTCTCTGTAGAAATACTGATCAGTGATATAATAGTTGGGAAGGGCACCTGTTGCTTATCTGGCCCGTGGGGGGCTGATCATTTTAATTATGATCTTCATTAGTTTTTCTGCTTCATCACTGAAGCGTTTGATTGTCATTAGGTTGGCATAATAGTCAATTTGACACTATGGGTGAAGATGAGTAAAATATGATCATTGGAAATTGACTTGAGCCTGTCAGTATATCCAGTTTGATAAAGGAGTCTGAGGTCAACATAAGAAAAGCATTGATTGATGCCTAAACAGAGAATACTGAGAAAGACCAATTTGGGTACAATGGTGGACTGAGGGTTGCTGGGAATCAGACTGTGTTCTGTATGTGCTAGTGCTGCACCAGCATAGCAACAAACACATTTGGTCTTTATGCAGTCTGTGAGTCTCCCGAGGCCCCAACCCAATCCACCTGCCCCCTTCCCCCAGCCCACACAAGAGGACTGCTGCCATGCCAGGTAACCGTCTGTCAAGTCCAGCCACCTGTTGTATTTGATTGCCACCACTGTCATCCTTGCTGGAAATCTGCCGATATGAAAGTTCACGAGATTCCCGGGAGAGGAATTGCAAAGGGAGAGGCAAATCATTGGCTTTTCATACGCAGACTGGGTCGATAGAGAATCAGATCAGAAAGGAATGAGTCAGAAAGACTGAAGAATGGCAATTACAGTGAGTACAATAATTATGGACATGATGAGAAGCTCGCTGCTGAGTGACACCTGTGTGATTACACCCCAGTTAAATATCAATCTCACATTAAATATTTGCAAGCGTGGCGTCATTTAATGGTGCTCCTCTTGCAGGTTCTGTTGTTCCTCTTAGCATATCAGTGAGATGCAGGTATAGTAACATATACAGCTAAGGACTGGCAAGGCAGCCACACTCAAGGCTTTGGGTCGAAGGCACGGGACACCAAACAGGCTGGTCTGCACAGGTCGCTGCCCTGCTTGTCTCCCCCAGAAGGCCAGCTTTGCCAACAACAAACAGGGTGAGAGACAAAGTTCTCTGAAAAGCAAATATATGCGGTAGGTCTTATTGATGGAATCGAACAGAAGGGAAGAAGAAATTAAGTGAAACTGACCCAAGCAAATCTGGTTGGTTGCCTGTTTCTAAAAATACGAAGCTCTGACTTTATTAACTGTAATCACAAGTGGGAACGTTTTACATTAACTGCCCCTTCATAATGCATTCATAGAACATTAACTGCACCTTCATAATGCATTTGTAATGCATTCATAGAACATTCATAAGCAGCATATACACTACCATTCATAAGTTTGGGGTCACTAAGAAATTTCCTCGCTTTTGAAAAAAAAGCAAGTTTTATTGCACATTAAAATAACATTGGATTGATCAGAAATACTGTGTAGACATTATTAATGTTGTAAATGACTGTAGCTGGTAACGGTAGTTTTTTAATGGAATATCTACATAGGTGTACAGAGGCCCATTATCTGCAACAATTAGTCCTGTGTTCCAGTGGAATGTTGTGTTTGCTAATGCAAGTTTATCATTTTAAAAGGTTATTTGATCACTGGAAAGCCCTTCTGCAATTATGTTAGCACAGATGAAAATTGTTTTACTGATTAAAGAAGCAATAAAACTGCTCGCCTTTGGACTAGTTGAGGATCCGGAGCATCAGCAATTGCGTGTTTGATTACAAGCTCAGAATGGTCAGAAACAAAGAACTTTCTCCTGAAAATCATTCGCCTATTCTTGTTCTGAGAAATGAAGGCTATTCCATGTGAGAAATTGCCAGAAAACTGAAGATCTCATACAATGTCGTGTACTGCTCCCTTCACAGAGCAGCGCAAACTGACTCTAACCACACTGGAAAGAGGAGAGGGAGACCCCAGTGCACAACTGGGCAAAATGATAAATATATTAGAGTGTGTAGTTTGAGAAACAGACACCTCATAGGTCTTCAACTGGCAGTTTCACTAAATAGTACCCACAAAAGACCAGTCTCAACATCAACAGTGAAGAGGCAGGCCTGGGATGCTGACCTTCTAGGCAGAATTGTAAAGAACAAGCTGTATCTCAAAATTGCAGATGAAAAGAAAAGACACTGGACAGAGGACGATTGGAAAAAAGTGCTACGGACAGACAAATCTAAGTTTGATATGTTCGGATCACAAAGAAGAAATTTTGTGAGACGCAGATCAAATGAAAAGACGCTGGAGGAGTGCTTGATGACATCTGTCAGCAGTCAGCTGGTATTCTGTGTATAATGGAGTGGCCAGCGCAGTCACCAGATCTCAACTCTATTGAGCTGTTATGGAAGCAACTTGACTGAATGGTACGTAAAACGTGCCCATCAAGCCAATCCAACTTGTGAGAAATGCTTCAGGAAGCACGGGGTGAAATGTCATCAGATTACCTCAACAAACTGACATCTAGAATGCCAGGGTCTACAAGGCTGTAATTGCTTCAGATGGAGGACTCTTTGACGAAAGCAAACCACGAAGAACATAATTATTATTTTAATTTCAAAAATGATTACTTATAACTTTGTCAATGACTATTTCCTATTTAGTTAGCTATATTTCCTATTCAAGCTCATTTCATGTATGTTTTCATGGAAAACAAGGAAATTTCTAAGTGACCCCAAACTTTTAAATATCTTAAAGCACTGCATTCATAATACATTCAATGATCAAGACATGACAGCTGTAATATACATTAATAACAAACAAAATAATTATATAATGTTTGGAATTAATGTATTAGTGGATGTTTAGGTGTACTTCCATGCTGCTTATGAATGGTCTATGAATGCATTATCAAGGCACACTTAATGTTCTACAAATGCTTTATAAAGGCATTATAAAGGAGCAGTCAAGTCTATGAGACCATACCCTGACACAGAGTGCTCTTTCTGAATACAGGAATATTAATTCAGATGAAACTGACTGCTGTGGGCTGGGCCTGGTTATGCTGAGAAACCTGTTACAAAAGAAAATACAGACGCTCCTCTACTTTACGAACTTTCAACTTACGAACTTTCGGACGAACGAACGAAGAGAACTGTAAGTCCAAATTGTGTTCATTGGGCTCCCGTTTCCTGTCCGCAACATCAATTTTTTTTTCTGCCCACTAATTCCACCTAGTATGACTTCTGGCCACTACTCCAGCCTCGCAGCAGTGTAGCGTGCGTACTCCCAGCATCCCAGTTCTTTGTACTTGCGTATACCCTTAAAATGATGTTGAATAACGACTTACGAACATTTCAAGTTACGAACAGCCCTTCGCTTGGGCCACCTGCTCTCGGGGCTGTGGAGAATTGCCTCATCGGGGATGAACAACAAACAGTGATGATGGCTGGGGTGGGGAAGACAGAGCTGGACCAGCCCGGAGACAGGCAGCAGGCCACTGAGTCACAGCAAATCTGCCTGGGAGATTTGATTTCCTGGTTTCTTTCTGTAGACCAACAGCACCTGTGAGAAGCTGAGGAGACACCGGGTCATATTTAACAGACTTGTTCAGTCACCTGAATATTTGTAACACCGTTAATCCAAGGTAGTAAACAAGAGCTTAGATGTAACCAAAGAAACTTGTGCACTCAGCAACTTAATTATTCCTGTAATGTAACTCCAGTTACATAATGTAGCTTCAGTCCGTACTCTACCATCCATCCATCACTAGTCCATTCTCTACCCAAATCCAGTACAGCTTGTACCACCTCTGTCCTTCTGGTTATACAGGTTTTCGTTTTATTCCATTTACCTGGTTTTATTTGTCCACTTTAAAGTTTTTGGTATACTTTGTTTCAACCAAAATGTTGTCAAGAAACATTATGACTCGTATGTATCATGTATTACTACCTCTGAAATGTATGTTACAGACTAAGACAAAGCACCTGCCTCCTTTCAGTTCTCCAGAGGTAGTATTGGACTCCTTAGCTTAAAGGGAAGTCCCCACCGGCCACCCCCACCTCCACCGACACGGATCGGTGCCCTGGCCAGAGCAAGGCCCTGCCCACCAGTAGCGCCCAGCAGGTATGAATCAGCGATCATTCCTGTGCGGACCATGAAGCACCTGCGCCTTGAGGACCTCCAGGAAACCGAATGGCTGAAGCATATTATTAACAAGCTGAGCACATCACTCTGCTCAGGAACAAACGCGAAGCCGGGGCAGGCATGACTCATCAGCAGCCCCTAGACTAACATTTGTTCACTTTGACACCTCATCAGACAAAACCCTACCATTGCTGGCAAATGGGTAAGATGTAAACACACCCTTACATACTTCCAAACACTCACCCAGACACACATAAATGGAAACTCACTCTAATAAAAGTACATAAATAAAGAGCCCATGACTACATAAACAACTACTCAGCGGCACCGTCAAGCTCCATGAGCCCACATGTGCAAGCAGGCCTACTCATATCGCCGTGATGCATCACAGTGCACCAAGGACTGAAGCTGGGACATAAAGGGAAGCAAACGGCTGAGCGAGGGGGCGACAGATCAATGGACACTGATTCAGATCAACATTGATTGGTGATCTGCATGGTCGGGAATCTCGCACTATCTAGGCCGGTGTTTCTGGACCTGGTCCTTGGGGACCCCCAGACGGTCCACGTTTTTGCACCCTCCTGGCTAGCTCCCTACCAGGAGCTGGGCGGGAGCAAAAACATGGACTATCTGGGGGTCCCCAAAGACCAGTTTGAGAAACAATTTTCTAGGCTAGGGGTCTCATTTTACATGTCAAGAGTACGGTGAGTTTACCTGCGGATGGACCGTTGTGGAGGTCACCGGGCTACATTTCCAAACATGTCTGCAGCGTGATATTTACAAGAGAGTCTCGATTAACTGCTATCTGGTTGACAAGCCCTGTGCCTCATGCTAACCTCCTGCCTAATGAAGACGTCCTTCTCTGTGTGGCTGTTTACCACTTGAGTTAGATGACCTGAATGAGTCAGAACAGGCCTTTGAGACTATCCTTTAGGGTTGGTTTTGGCTACAGGATACTTTAATGCCCTCGTTCTGTTATCCAGAGTCACGGAGATAATGGAGACTTGCAGCAACGAGGCCAACTGCAAGGGCAGGCTTTCTGAATCCTCTAAGCCGTGAGGCTGATGTTACTGGTGTATTTATTTAAGCACCCATGTTTTCTCATGATGAAAGGCCTGTTGACTTGCTGCTGTAACATACAGTCTGCATCTGTTCTTCTGATCCCCTTGTAAACTAAGAATGGTGATTCAGCAGACACTGACTGCTCTGAGGGGCTTCTCTTGCCTACATCTTCATGCCACAGAACACTTGGGCTACTGCCTATGCCCGCCCCAGTCACCTGACAGGCCGTGGACACGGAGGACAGCTGGCAATAGCAGTGCCTGTGAAAGCGTGCCAGACCAGCAGCCTTGGGATGGCACACCTGTCTGCAGTAACAAGCTGGCAGCGATCTGGGTGGTGTAGAGAGCCCAGAGGGGGTAACTGCATCAAGATGAGGCATCACAGCACAGGGCTGGCAATGACCTGGGGGCTCCAGATGATGAGGCTCCAGACCTGTCTATTCATTGATGACTATCTATCCCAGGTCCTCAGTCAGAGAGGCTGCGCGGTACAGATGATGCGAGAGGCAACGAGATGCTCAAGACCCCGACTGGTCACCTTTACTACAGAGCATGCTCCGCTCACACCACCTGAGGGACTTGGCTCTGTTCCCATTTCAAGCATCTGCTTCTACTGACCTACTGCCTATCCCTGATTAAAAGAAGGCTCACTGATCCCCTTCCCAAGAAGGCAGGGCTGGGCAAGGCCGGCAAATATGCAGGAACGTAATCTGTAGTCTGTGCACTGGCCTTTCATGTGACCAGGGAACTTTAAAGTGAGGAGGGAACTTTAATGTGAGCGAGAAGGGTCTGGCTCCACTGCGAGGCAGATCCACTGACTGATTGGAAGTCCAATATTCAATATGGTGGATTTGTTGGTATGTGCTACGTTTTAAACAATAATGTGCACTATTCAAAAGTTGTTTCTGTAAATACTGCTTACAAATCCAGACCAAGGTTTTGTTTCAACCAACCAGTTTAGTAGAAAGAATCGCAGTCAGAGTACTCAACTGGTTGGTTGAAAGAAAACCTTGGTCTGGATTTGTACTTTCTGGACCTGAACTTTCCACTTTGTAACATTAAGGAACGATGGCTTAAACTTTACTTGACGGGGTACAAATACTTAGTAATAACTCGGTTACTACTGAAGTACAAATCATGAACTAATCATCAAGAAATAGAGTCTATTTAAGAAATGTCACGATTTGTTAATGATGAACAAACATGAGATCAGTATTTAACTTGTGTTATTCATGATTTGTTTCTTCAGTAGTTCACAAAAGTTTACCAAGTTAACAGATATGGTAAGAAATATAGTAACTTCTTGAGATAAAACATGTGCCACAATTCATAAATGATGAATTAACATGAGATCAGTATGTAACTAAGACTTAGTTTGCGGTTATTTAGTACATAAGTAAGAGCATAATACTATATTATTTGTGCCCCGTCAAGTAAAGTGTTACTGGTATATCTTTCTATGTAGGTTAAACTACTGCTATATTATGTTTATTTAACTTAAATATCTCAGAGACGATGCTGAATCTTAATGGAAAGGGTTAAGATAAACAAGCATTTCCGTCAGAACCATGGAATTTCAGAATAAAAGTCTTGGATGGATCTAACGTCCTGCAGTGGATTTGTGGTCTGTCAGTGGATCAGCCTCACAGTAGATCTGCAGCCAGACTCTGTTGATGTCAGCAAGGGTCTTCAGTGTGCACAGGAGAAAACAAGACAGGCCTCACCGAGCCTCTGCATGGGATAGGTGATCATACACAGGGCTGCGTGCACAGTAACGCCCATACTGAAAATGCAGACTGCGGTGCCCTGAATATCACAGTGCTTTACGTAGCCCGGAATAGAAGCCTTTTGTGATTGCCATCAGCATTTACCAGTAATGACCACTCTGTAATGCACAAAAACCCTCTGGAACACTTATTTAGGCCTAAGCAAGTGTCATCTCTGAGTAATTGACTGATTACTATTGACTTATTGGCGCCACCACTGCAAATCGAGTTAGAATTAATCAGGTATGTGCCCTCCTGTAAAATATAAATGCATCAAGTCCATTGTTAAAATGTCTCAGGATAACTGGATGAGTGTAGCTGTGGTTTTAATAAGACTACAGGGCATGCCTGGTCTTTCCGAGATGATAATGCGACCTAATGCATGAAGGACTATGGTATAAGGGTTTTATCTGCTATTTTCAGAAATACTAGTTATACCACCTTGAGGGGCCCTCTCAAACGCCAAACCCCATCCCAGCTCTGCTCCTGGGATATGACATGCTGGTATGCTGCCCCGATGTGGACTGGAGTGGAGTGGCAGCCACCTTGCCACCCTGACTCTGATCCCCCCCACCACAGAGTAATTACCATCCCCTCAGGAGATACCCGAATAAAGCCTGAACGAAGGTGGAAGGAGAAAATAAAGTGGTATTTACAGCCGATCATCATCATGACCACGGAGAAAATCTTCTCGCCATCAGTGGTGGGCGCGATGTTGCCGAAGCCGATGGTGGTGAGGCTGGTCATGGCGAAGTAGAGGGAGGTAATGTAGAGGGAGTCCTTGCTGGGGCCGCCCTCCCACCTGCCCGAGCCACTGGAGTTGTAGCGGTAGGGTGAGCCAATGCTGATGGCCAACTGGTACAGCCAGCTGTCCTGCTTGATGGTGTTGGTGTCTTCGTCGATGACCTCGTAGTCGCCGATGCTGTACCAGATGCAGGCCAGCCAGTGGGCCACCAGGCCAAACACACACACCAGCAGGACCAGCACCGCCGCTCCATACTCCATGTAGTGGTCCAACTTGCGGGCAACTCGGCCCAGCCGGAGCAACCGGACCACCTTCAGAGAGCTGAACAGGCTGCTCATGCCCTGCAGGGGAGTAAGCATGAGGTCACATGGTCAGTGTCAACTGACAGCGCAGCCCAGAGAGTAGAGGACAGCACTCACACATCCACCTACACACACACTAGAATCACTGATGATGATAATGAGCCATTTACTGGATCTCACCCTTCAAATCCTTCCTGCACAGCCTGCAATGTTTGGGCCCAGTGCGTGAGCTGGGCTTTGAGTTGCTGCAGATCCCTGCATGAGGCGCATTCCAAAGGTAAATTAAATTTACTGGCTGCAGACTCACTGAGACAGCCAAATTATAAATAGTACCCAGCATGCAACTGGCCCATGTAGCGCAGCTCGAGCCAGCTCCCAGCATGCCTCAAACCTGCACATGTCCTGTACAGCTGACATAGAGAGTGCCAACATGTGGCTGTTTCACTGACGTACATAGGCCATGCTGGGATATCTATGGCCCACACACACGCACGGACACACATGCTGTCTCTCTCTAATCAGACGCATCACATCATTATAGCACTAAAAATCTTTTTGTCTCAGGTGTATTTGAAGATGTCCTACATCCAATTGACTTCATGGAACAGGTCCATCCTCCACATTCACTGGCAGATGCCCCCATTATGTCTAAACTCTGCCTTTTGCCGCTATTGTCTGAGATGGCTTATGCTCTTGTGAACTATTTCTCAGTAAGTGCTGATGTCTGGCTAGGCAGGCCTAGAAAATTGGACTGAAATGGTGATTTATTTTTTCTTTGGTTGTTATGGGATTCCCAGACGATCGTCAGCACCGTCCTCGTTGTTCATTTGTGGATCAAACTGCGGACAGGTAGTGATCACACTGCAATTCTGGCCAAAAACCAGAACCAGACTAGAGCGCTGCATGCTGGGAAACATTTGCACTCTCTTCATGCCCACCAAGGCTGTAGCGTGAGCCGCTAAACAATGTGCATGACGGCATCAGTGAACAGCTGAAGCGGAGCGGCTCGATCCCATTCAGGTTCCACCTATCCTACTCTCCCATAATCAGCGCACTATTTTTGCCCCATTCTCCTAAGTGGCGGCAACGTCGAGCAGACAAAGTGGAGGCAGACAATAGCGCTGTGCTAACATCTAATTAATGCTTGAATGGGAAGACCCAGGGGCATGGTTAAGACAGCACAACGCTCCGCATTTAGCCTAAGACTCACAAAATAGTGTGCAGGCTATGAGTGCTTCTACAGTGGCTCTTAATTACCAGGCACCCATTTAATCTTGAGAAATACATGAAGCGGGGATTTACGCGGGCGTTGTAGATGGCCCTTCTGATG
Organism: Mormyrops attenuatus; assembly: GCA_026777985.1. Lineage (NCBI taxonomy): Eukaryota > Metazoa > Chordata > Actinopteri > Osteoglossiformes > Mormyridae > Mormyrops > Mormyrops attenuatus. The sequence continues at coordinate 15,013,285 of JAODKC010000028.1, forward strand.
TTGCTAAAAATGGCTGAAGGACGTGCTGAAGATGCGGCCTCAGCGGGCTGCCTCGCCACTCTCTCTCACATAAGCTTCCTCTGAGCACGTGACACGGGTGACTTTTCACGCCACTCACGTGTGGCCAGGACTAACGAGCATTTTAGCATGGCGAGCCACGGGGCGAATGCGCACACGTGGCAGCGAAGAGCCATGCCAGACCCATAAAGGGAAAATCGGCCAATCAGCCGTATCGGAGCTGTTAAGTACGCTAAGGTAATGAATCTGAACTGATGGGACGAAGTTCTAGAAATAATCTCGCATGATGACCCTCGGCATGGTCTCCAGAGTATCAGCCATGTCTGCGTCTGCGCAGATGGAGGTGCCATTGCTGCTTCATCGTGTTGCTCTCAGTGCACAGCTCAGGCAGACCTGTCGCTCTTGCTGGCTTTCTTTCGTATGATGTCTGTCTAGGTCAGGGGTGGGCAATCGTATCTGCAAAAGGCCAGTGTGTGTGCAGGTTTTTGGGATGACCTTTACGTCAGCTGTTCAAACCCAGGTGTGAAGACGCTTCAGCCAATCAGTCATCTAACTGGTGATCTAATTAAGGAGTTGCAGTGAAAACCCATAGACCCAGTAGCCCTTTCTGGATAGTATTGGTCTAGGTTAATACCAGCTGAGATGAGCAGAGCAGATGCTCAGCCTGTGACCTGTATCCCCCTGTGGCTCTTCATTGAGATTGATGGTTCAGGTCCAGAAAGTAAAAATCCAGACCAGGATTTTGTTTCAACCAACCAGTTGAGTATGAAGAGTCATAGTAATAAACAGGGATTGACATAACTGGTATACAAGTACGCATTCACCTTTAAAAGCGATACATGCTGCAATCGATTGTTGTAACAGCGTGAATGCGTACATATTTTATGTGTGTATTTTATTGCATATTTTATGTCAGGGCTGCCCAACTCCAGTCCTGGAGGGCCGGAGCCCTGTGTAGCTTAGTTCTTTCCCTGTTCCACCATAAATGATTCAGCTTAAGAGCTGTGTAGTAATTAAAATACATACACATTCACGCTGTTACAACAATCGATTGCTGCACGTATCGCTTTTAAGGGTGAATGCGTACTTGCATACCAGTTATGTCAATCCCTGGTCATAGAGTACTCAACTGGTTGGTTGAAACAAAATCTTGGCTGAGATTTTTACTTTCTGGACCTGAACTATCCACCTCTGGTTCTTCACATCATAATCAGCATTATGGGACTCTGGCAGCCTGACTCAGCAGTACAGTGTTGTCATATTAGTATTTCCATTGTTTTCCCAAGGATCATTGCATCCAAACAGTCACTCTATGCTGCATTATAATCAACACCTTGTTTGGCTGCCGTGTTTTTGAGGACATGCAGACGTACGTGGGCAGCTTCAGCTGTATCACTAAGGGAACGATCTGCTGTGAAAACCAGCACGTATAAACACACACAGGCAGGCTTCCAAAAACAGAATATCAGACACAGGCTCTGAACACGACCAGATGGGAAACGACCTGCACTGAGTATAGCTGGCAAGAAAGACCTTCAAATATGAAGAGCAGAACTCTTCTTAAGCATCGTCCATGATGCGGTTTGCTGGTGTCCATAGAAAGGAGCCACACCGGGCCCTGTCACAGCAGGGTGGCGGAGCTGTTCACGACTGCGCTCCACCGGCCAGCCCTTTTCCACAAACCGCCCTCAGCAGGAGGTCCTAGCTGGGGCTCCGCAGGAAAGAGTGGTTTCCAGTTGCCACAATGTTTGATCCTATTGATTTCCCATGAGCCTCTGCACTCCATGACATCCGTCTGCATTTCCTGAAGGCTCCTTTCGACACAGCGGGTTTCCGGGGGCACAAAGGGCCGTCCACTTCTACTTACTGACCAGCTCTTTCTCTCTCTCTCAGTCTCTCTCTCCCCAACTCTCTCCCTTGGTTTCTCTTCTCACAAACACAGCAGTCCACGTTTGTGCTGCTGTCTTGTTGCATCTCATCCTTCCCCCCTTTTTTATCAGGGAAAAAAATGCATCTCCATCCCTAGGGCTACATCTGGTGCAGGCTTGATGGCTCAGACAAAAGAATGACTCCATTATCCTCAGGTAAGTAGGAAGTGAGCCCCTGGCACAGCACTAGCCTGTCACTGGACTCCAGTCCAGCTGGTGTCACATTGACCCGTGTCACATGCCCATACCTCAAACAGATGAGCAGAGAAAACTCCAGCAATGTGGCCACTTAGTGCAAATTCATACACACATTACATTTACAGTAATCCTTAAGAAAGTTACACAAATGTTTGAATGGGCACAAGACAGCAGATCCTGACTGATGCAGATAGGAAATTTGGGGAGCACCATGTAAAACTCAGCTCATCTGCATGGCTGCAGTGACCCTGAGCTTCTAGACTTACACCAGTCAGATCCAGGCTTGTCAGCTCCTGCATTTTGATTATTCTTCATTTTCAAACTATCGGAAATGAAATTTCCAAGATGACCGTGGCAGTTCGTCTAAAGTTTCAGCATGTTGGAACAGGGTTGCAACGTACCTGGCCAGTAATTATCTCCAGTAGCGATTTTGTTTCTCTGTCTGGCCTCATGGGTTTGCTCTCTGTCCACTAAGACACTCTCTCCCACAGATACAACCAACAAACTTGTGCATGTCAACTGCAGGGTGACCACCTGACCCATGTTGGGGGGGGTGAGTTGAGCCTATGACAGATCATTCCAACCGAGTTCTTGCTGTGTCCTGATTGGTCAGTCTCCTATAATCATGCACGTGTCACTTATGTTAATGTGGAACAGCTGGATGAGAGTTTCAATGAAGGAAACAAACCAGTAAATGTTCAAGATGAACCTACAATTTAGCCGAGCACAGGAGCTTTTCAGTTTTAAAGTAGCTTGTAAAACCTGAAGTAGTTTACAGTGTCCCTCCTGACATGGATTAGGTTGACACCCTTGTCAACTGTCACTCACTGAAGGCTGTGCACTCTGCTAACACAGTGTCAGCCCATCGAGTCTGTATGACCACAGATCACGCACTTAACATCCATGGTTGCATTACTGTATTTCTTTGCTGCCAGGGACTGCTTAATGGCAGATGTGTGTAACCTTGGAAACCACCAAAGCTTGCGCGAATCTAGCTCTCTCTCCCTGCTTCATTAGTTTAAATGTGCGGCACAGGTGAATCGTCCTGTGAACAAAGGCAGAGGAGCTCCAATGCTCAATTCTGGTCCTAGTTTAGCTGGAAATAAAGCCCAAAGGAGCCCACTGATATTCACCAGCATGAAAATACTCGCCTGTTTGCATTTGCATAAAAAGATGATGAGTGAAATATGGGAAACAGCTCCTGTTCAGTTCTGCAACTTCCAGCTTGATTTAGCTTGATTTAGCTTGATTTCCAGATGCAAGCGACCCCAAATGCCATCGTGTCAGGCTCAACCCTGCATGCACGTCCATGTGTGAACTCAAGGTAAGGCCAGTGATAAGCAAACACCCAGCCACCCTTCCCTTTGCATCCCAGGATGCGGGCAAACTTGACCATTATGAATTCCATTGCTTTAAGACCATTACAGTTGACCTATCCTGAGAATCTGCATGGGCAGTTGTAAGGATTAAGTAAAAAGACAAAGCCTTGCATGGAAAGTATACTGATCAGCTTCTTAAAGGTCATACAGAAACAATGGTCTGATTAGCATAAGCAGTTAATTCAGCTTTTTGCTCCTCATCCTGCTACTCACAGCTCTGCACAGACCACACTGGGGGCAGGGTGGCATGTCCCCCCTACCGGTTTGAGTTACTCAGCTGCATGTTTATGTGTATGTTGGTCTTTTGATTGGTTGAGATCAGCCCTCCCATCACGATTTAGCGTGACGCTGTGATGCTCCACTAACTCCGGTCCTTCGAACTGCAGCCTTTCTGAAACACATTGGTCAGCTAATCCAGTTTTTCCCAACCCGGTCCTTGGAGACCCCTAGACAGCCCACATTTTTGCTGCCTCCCAGCTCCATACTGGGGATCCACGAGGACTGGGTTGGGAAACACTGAGCTAATCAATGGAAATCATATCACTTCTGTATATTGCTTCTGTCTCCAGAGTCGATGGGTTTTCAGAGCATGGGATTGGCCTCTTGACTATAAGCGTCCAGGGAAGAGGACACAGTAAGATATATAGAATGACCTGTGGTTTTTTTATTGACGTAAAAGCTCTTAGATCGTTGTCTATGGATTTCAGGACACCTAAACAATGGGTGAAACACATTACCAGCAACAGAGAGTGGAACTGGCCATAAATCACTCTATTTGACGATATACATCTCAGCTTTAGGGGAACATGATGTACCAGAAGCACACACATAAGGACGCAAGTACAGCCCTTGTTTTTGTCACATCTTATTAATGCAACCCAATAAGATGAAGAATATTGTAGCTAAAATGTACATTGTAATATTGTAGCATATGCAAAGTTGATCATTTACAGACATCCTTGGATTGATCCGTTCTAGTGGTAATTTGAAATCCATTTGATGAAAGCCTTTTCTGTGGTCACCAAATAAGCACAGGTGAGAGGAATCCAAGAGCACTACAAATATATAAGTAGCTGCCCACCCTTAGTCCCTCAGAAAAAAAAGAAATTGATAGTTTACCTCATCCACGTTCTCAAAGGCATTAATGATGTCGTAAGGCAGGCAGGACAGCAGGTCGATAACAAACCAGGTCTTTAGGTAGTTCATGCGGATGAGCTTGGGGTCCGAGATGATCTCGCCTCCAGGACCCACAAAGGTGGTGTGGAAATTCAGCACGATGTCTGCTAAGAAGATGACGTCTACTATGCTGTCCAGAACCAACCAGGTGATGTTGTTCTGCTTTGTCTTGAAGGACACGTTATAGGGCACCATGATGGCTGTGTAGAAGGTGAGGATGAGGATGACCCAGTCCCAGGTGGCCTTGAAGAGGCAGTAGTGCAGAATGATGTGGGGGGGCGTCTTGGGTGCCTCCTGTTTATACTGAGGGAGGATGTCAGAACCCAGCTGGAGAACCTGTATTTTGGGAAACATTGATTTTAGAGAGGAGTCCGCGATCATATATCCACCATGACATTCAGTCATCCATCAATTAATTCAGTCATGTTCTGTGTTTGTGTATTTACTCAACAGATACAGCCAGTGTTAATTTTGTTAACGAAAAATTTTCGTCATAGTTATCATCAACAACCTTTATTTTCAGACTAAAACGAGACGATAACTAAATAAAAATCATTTTGTGAGACCTAAGACTATGGCGAAGTGTATTGACACTTTCGTCAACGAATGAAAACGAGACAAAAATGTTAGCCAGAGACGATTAGAACTAATGTAGTTCGCGTAAGACAGGGGTGTTCAACTAAAATTTAAAGAGGTCCAGTTAGAGAAAATTTCTTGAAGCAGCGGTCCGGAAGATCATAATGTCTGACTATTTAGTGTGATATATATTTAAGTAGCCTATTAGTTTTATCAGCATTGCATGTAATCAATACCTGACTATCAAATCAAATTAATTCAGTACAATTCAAAAACTTTTCGACAATATTTATTGTCACGTGACATAGAACTGAACATATATATGACTGCCGATATGTATAATGTTTTCTCATTTACTAAATGAAAGTAGGGCTGGATTTCAAAATAAGAGAAAATAAAAATTGTTTAAATGTTTAAATAAAGTGCTTAACTAAAGCCATAAAACCCTAATACAGTCATGTTTATGTATTAGGGTAAAACTGAAACTAAATTACATTTTAGTCAAAAGACTATGACTAAAACTAAATAAAAAATTTCTGTCAAAATTAGCACTGGTTACAGCATTATGTTCTTAAGTTTCTACACATCTGAGGCGGGGGCGCCCGCACAATTCTCATTCACGTTACGCACACCAGAGATGTACGAGCTAATGGGTCTGCCATTACGAATCAAACAAAAATATTTTAATGATATTTGGGTAGTATGTGGGTGGGCCAGTTAAAGTAAAATTTAAGCATAAAAAGTGGGTCATGCAACATTTTGTCTTTATTAATATGAATGCTTGAGTCTGGTTGAATTATACACATGCTTTTTTTCTATTTTTAGATCTATGATGGCGTTTTCGAGCATTGATAAAAATAAAATAATAGGGTAATTGATTTAGAGAGTAAAGTTGTAATATTTTGGCTATAGCCTAATGTAGAAATAGCCTGCAGACCACCACTGCCTGCAGCCTGAGCTTCAATAAAAGTGTCTTGTCCTTCCAACCACTTATGATTCTTCCTTCTACATTGTTTCTTACACAAACCCTTCAATGTCTTAATACTAATGATTATTTGGCGGGCTGAGTTTGCCATTGTCCTACAACGATTTTGCAGAAAAACAAGCCTGAAGTCACATGGAAAAAGCAATCTTGTGCTACTACTAGGGTACACAGTGGGCGTGTACAGGCGTGGGCGCCGCTGGTCTGATGTCTCCATGCCTCAGGAGTCCAGTGCCAGCATAATGAAGCAAGTGGTGGTTGTATTGATACTAGCACATGAAAAGCAAAGGGCTAAGGAAGGGTGCAGAAGCCATTAGCCACCCTTCCTCTGACGGCTAAGACTCTGCTGTCTTACTGAGTTCCAGGACCTCGTGTGGAACTCATGTGGAGACTTTAAACACCAAAGAAACTCTCAGAAGTTATCTTGGCAAATTAGCCCCTGTGCTATTCTCAACCCATATAACTCAAAAATAAGAACAAGTGCTTCTGGTTTTTAGCCAGTATCTAAGGTACAGTAGTAGCTGACTGGCGAGGTGAGAAGCAAGTCCCAGCTCCGCCCACTGTGACCTTTCACGTCGGGGCACACAGTGGCCCCGCGCCGAATCAGACAGTGCCGACACTGACATTCTCATTTCCTTGTAAGCGGCACTATCTCGTTGCCAAATGCCACCCTCCCCCGCAGGAGTCTACAAATAAGGAGACCCCTGTCTCATTTCACACAGAAAAGAGCTTTCTCTTTTAAACCCCGTTATGAGACTTGACATGCAATTGGACAGGAGCTGGGCAGGCACCAAATACCGTCGTGAATGACAATTACCCTCAAAAATATGTTTCTGGAGAGAACCTAAGAGGACCGCCACTTGCTGGCACTCCAGGCTGAGCTTAATCTCCAAGTGTCGTCTAACAGAGGTATGTGCACTGTGCAGGTAACAGGACTGCACCTCCTAAGAGTCCTTGGGTAACGGAAACAGAGGAGTCCAAGGGGACAGATCCCCACACAAATAACAAAATGTCTTAATTAAAACTGAATATTTGAGGGAGAAATGTTTAAAAACACTTTTAGACATGTGTGACATGAGAAGGCAAGCAGATTTTGTAAAACCATGTTCATGATTTACTATCTGTCCATTTTCTGAAACTGCTTGTCCTATCCAGGGTTGCGGGGGGTCCGGAGCCTATGGGCACAAGGCAGGGGACAACCCAGGACGGGGCGCTGACCCATCACAGGGCACGCTCACATACCATTCACTCACCTAAGCGCAATTTGGCAACTCCAATTAACCTCCGCATATTTTTGGACTGTGGGGGGAAGCCGGAGTACCCAGATGAAACCCCACGATGACACAGGAAGAACATGGAAACTCCACAAGCAAAGCCTGAAACCCTGGTCCTAGAGGTGTGAGACAGTGCTGACCAGTGCGCCACCATGAAAGGCAGCTCCATTTATCACAGAAACACTGCTCCCTGCGCGCGTGCGTCCTTACCTCAGCCAGCCGCGAGTGCTTGTGGCTGACCTCAGCCTTGTTCACGGGCGCCAGCTGCTGCATGGCACTGCGGCTGTTAGTCAGGGCCCGCGTCAGTCGTGCAAACTTGGTCCATCCTGCCAAAGACAACCGGCATCACTCAGACTGCTGGGGTAACTAATCACCATCAATTGAATGGCAAATTCCCCCAAAGGACACCTGAAGGAAGGACACCCTGATTTACATAAAGTGAACCACGCTGGTGAGCAGATTAGTGAAAAGTCAGGACAGGTGGGCACTTTGCCCTGGTTCCCTTGTAGATTCAACCTAACACAACAGTTACTTGCTGCACAATAAGCTATTTTGGAGACAAATGCTGTTTCAAGGAAAGTGCTGTAATTTTCTATTTATTGCGACTGCGGCAGAGTAGAAATCCAGTTATGTAAAAGCATCCCCAGGGGGAACAGGGGGTGTTTTTCCTGAAGCAATCAGCAGGAGGCGCCCACATCATTTGATGCATGAAAGCACAGCCCCTAACGGGATTCCTCATTAAAGGATACCGGGAGCCGGAGTTTATACCGCATGAAAACTTTGGAAACCTTATTAAACCCCATTGCAGACATAGAGGAAGAGAGCTTTTCTCCACAGTTAAACTTGAGGACTATATTCGGTAATGACTGCAGAGGGTGTGGGGAGGCAGGTACCACTGTCAACTAATTACACTCAAGAGTGCTTTGCTTTAAAAGTCCACCTGCCTTTCTAGGTCTCAGTCAGACCAGAGTGTCTGGGAGCAAGCGATGCAAGATACGTAAGAGCCGTGTGTCGGGGATGCTGTGGGTCAGTCTTCGCACTGCCGTTGATTACATCCATGGTGTCTGGAGAAGCTTGAGGAACATCAGGAAATCAGGCAGCATGTCTACCCATAGAGAGAGTCAGGGTAGGATTTTGCCATGTTACTTTGTTATATTACTGGTCGTTCTATTACTTCGTAACACAAAAATCCTAGCTTGTGTGGCCTCCCGTAATAGTGATGTAATTAGAAAACCACTCGGCCCTCACTCCCTATCCAGACCAAAAGGCAAGGTGCTATCCAATGCAAATCAGCTAAGAAAGACCGATCAATCAGGCTGTCACAAGCTAGGATGATCAAGCAACCGAGTCATTCACCATCTCCTGGTTCCTGCCCTTTCATCTTGTGACTCCTGCCTGGCTGTGATCAAACATGCTCTGTTGTCTTAGACTCTGTAAAACGGCTGGAATCACACAAGGTAGGAGAAGAAGGCTGAAACAGCGGAATCTAACACCAGCCATATTATCTGCCCTTTAAAAAGGCAGGTTGCAGGGTGGTGTTGAGGGCAGAACGTCAGGCAGCTGCATCATCTCAGCACAGCCAGGACCAAGCAGGCAGATGGATGTGCGCCAGAAAGCCGACCCTACTGTCTATTGCAAACTGCTGGTATCTGCCACAACACTGGTAATGTTTTCAGCAAGTATCTTTCCTGCTCTCCCAAGCCCGTAGAAGCAGAACCTACCCTTGGTGGTCTCATCCTCAATGGGATGCTTAAACAGCGTGATGTCTTTGAACGTGCACAGGAACAAAACCACCTTGTCGTACTCATTCCTGATGGGTGCGATCTGCATGTAGAACCAGACAGGATTCCCTGGGGGGGGTGACAGATAAAAGAAGAATGACAGACTGGAAGGGAGATTTGTACTATATGTGCCATAGCATCAAATGTACCATAACGTATATGGAAACATACAAACTGAAATCAGTTCCTGACAATTTATAGATCCTTTGAAGAAGAAATGTACAGAACATTTATATCCAGAAACAGGCATCTGCTCCATAAGATCTGAAAAAGGAGATGATTGTATACCTAATTTAGGAACACAAACACTTGCATCCCAGAATAAACTCCTCGTAGGAACACAGTTGGGACACAAAAACCAGAGCGGCTAAGACGCGACGCTATTTTGCACGATCCATGGCATGGCTCTCGGTACTCACTGTTGGCCCTGTATAGCAGGATCTCGAAGCAGTTGGTCTCATGATTTTCAAAGGTTTCGCGGACATTATCAATCATCTTCCTGTCGGTCAGCTCTCCGTACATAAAACTGTGGGAAGAGGTAGGAATAGGTGAGGTGGAAGGTCAAAGGGCGTGGGAGGAAGTGAAAACGACTGGGTCACAGGTTGTGATAATGGTGGGGGGGGGGGTGATGGAGCAGTAAATAAAGTACGATTTGGGATTGTGGGACCGTGGGACTGCGGGGGAAGGGGGACTCGGCAGCGGGCATGTAATCCTAGTGAAAGGAGCGTCAGAACAGCTGGCAGCCCGACTGCCTGAAAACCTTTATTTCCTATTGGAAAATTCATTGCCCCACCGGTGCCGCGTGACGCCATCTGATACTGTGGGAAATGGATCCTGTCCGATCTAATAGGCTTCCAGGAAGCTCCAGCAGGAGAAATTAATCAGCTGCTTCCAACAGGCAGTGGCATGGCCGCGAAAGCAGACGTGCGGGAGACGGGGCCGCCGAGACCAGGATGACGTCGCTGTGCTGATTTACTTGAAATCCGCTGCCTTTAATTTAGCGCTCCCACAATGCCGAGCGAGCGTCTTGGTTAAGCTGACAATCCATCCAATCTGTAAAGTCTCAAGGAGCTCTCGTTATTTTTTATTTCATTCAGGTAATTTTCATGAAAATCTTGTTCCGTTTTTTTCCAGAAGGAGGTCTGCATAGTTTTTTTTTCCTCATAGAACTTTGTAAAGAACAGACGTATTGTGTGCTTGCCCATGGATACAGAAGTCCAGTTTCAAGCCCTAGCTGTACTCAGTAGTAGCAGAATTCCTGCATGTCAGACCCAAATAAGATCAAGGCGTTATTATGGTCACAGTGACCATACCGTGCACCTCAGAAACGGTGAAGGACAGAATTTTGGAATATATAGGAAAAGGATTAGTTTTGTCATTTCATGACAGAAAGATAGTTTGGTTTTCTTCCCTTAGTCCCCAGGATGCTTGGTGACAATCAGATCAAATCCACGTCACTTTGCAAGATAAGTCAGAAGTATCTACAGCTGCAGTGTCTGGAGTGCAAGATGGTACCAGTGAGAAAGACAGTTTAAACACAAACTGCATAACCTCACACAGTAATATCACACAGATATAAACTACTCATGTGAAACAATAATTATATCATGCAATATGAAGCTAATGACACATAATGATTGAAGTAAGGTGAAAAGGCTGAAGATAGAGATCATTTAGTAGATTATCTAATAAAAATCCCCCAGTTAGGTCCCCATGACAACAGCAAGCGAGGGGCTGTGTTCGCGTTGTGAGGGCAGTGACACACTGGCACACTGTCTCTGGGTGTTTTCTACAGCATTTGCCCACTTGGCCTGTCTTCCTGCAAAGGCAGTCAAGGTGCTCAGGTATGTGCCAGTTTATACCGCAACACACTTAAACCTGCAGCCGCCTGGGTGCCGTTTTGCTCGTGCCGTCATGTGACCTCGGGATCGGCCATCGCAGTGCCGTGACTCCATGTGACGGTGGACTGGGTTTCCCAGGCTTCCACTGCTCCTCTCCCCAGCGGGCGGGGGCAGGTACTGTTCCTGTTTGTGTGGCATTTCTTGGCCAATTAGGCCGCACGTATGTAAATCCCCACCTCGCCGCCGCTCCAGGACGGTAGCAGTCGAAGGAGACGGATTAGCGGTAGCAAGGTTGACGGCTTGAAGGCTGACTAACGAATCAGCTCACAGAAAACACACACACCGAATGTGACACATAGGCCTCACTCACTGGCGTGTTTACATGTGGTTCTACGCACCAAACCTGCCTTTGGTTTAATCCTCCCTAATGCAGTGTGGGAGGGGTCCACCTTTACCTGCACGTGCTGCTCTTCTGCATGACTTCCGCCCGGTGGTACCCTGACAGCTTGCAGAAACTGTCATTGCTGTAGACTATAGGCCATCCCACAATCTGGGCATTCCCCAGAAGGAAGCTGGTTTCTGGATCACAGGGAGGAGAGGGAAAGCGAGGTTACAGGTTCCAGGGTGGTCAGAATCGCTGTCGCACAGGCTCTGTAACATGCAGGCAAGCTGCGTCTCCTCAACAAAGCGGGGGTCAGAAGACAAGGTGTTTGATTAACTTTGAGGATGGGGCTTCCCAGGAAACCATGGTTACCTGTACAAACTCATGAGCTAAATTAAATATGACAGCATCATCAGACTTAAAAGAAGCAAAATATCCTCCTTCGTCCCCATCATCTGAAACTAAGAATTCGCTGCTCTTCCAGTGAAGATGAGACAACCAAGAAAACTAACGTGACGTCCATTCCAAGAAGGTGGTGGCCCAGGTGCCTGCCATCTTACCCACCGTAGGGAGCCAAATGCTCAACATCATCAAGGGCAACGCAGCCCTGTCGCTACCACCAAGACTGCAGTTTGGCCTTATATAGTAACACACTGACCCACCGGCCTGGGAGCCTAGAGGGGCGTGGCAGTTGCAGTTCATCGAGCGTCAATGACCCAAATTAGACCCAAGCAACTGCGAGCTGGCCCAGCTATAGGGCTGGAGTTTGACATAACCCCCTTTGCATTACTCACGAGTGGCCCCGATGCGCGTTTTAAAAACTCCAAGAATAGCCCCGTGTCAATGCGTTCTGTGGTGGAGGGTCGTGCTAAAAACCAGGCCGCTCTTTGTTCCACTAAGCTGCTTTTTCACTGCAGTAAGAGACTGCAGCACCTTGTAGCAGGACGATTAAACCAGGCTAGAGGGGCTAGTTGGAAAGGACAGAGCAGCAGAGCACCTGAGGTATCATTAGCACCTTTCCTACTGTAACACTCCCATAGAACACTCACCAATAGCAGCTCACTGTGCCAAGGGTCAAAGGTCAGGGCTCACCGCATTCTGCTTCCCGGGTTCCTCCCACTGTTTTCCCACTTTGCTTTGCATGCCATAGGAACCAGCAATGGGTCCATGGCTGGCACACCTTTAGTTGTATAACTCAAGATGGCAAGATGTTTTTCACAGACAGCAGATTCTGAAGCTGACAGCCCACAAAGCAGCAGCTCTGAGTACCAGCCAAGCCGTTCGTGTACAGCAGCTCCAAGCTGGGACGCTGGCCTGTTTAAAGAAAGGCGCCGCCCTGCTGGTTTCCAGGGGGATTTGCCTCTAATGCCCTTGCTGGAAGACAAACTCTGATAAAGCCGCCTAAGATCGCAGGAAGGAAACCCAGAGTAGATACAAACAAAAGGACACTGTGTAAATGTTTGACACATTGAGGCAGATCCTAGGCCTGTCATGCTCTGACAGTAGTGAGTATCAGATGCACAAAAACAGCATTAAAAACTCTTTGTTACAGTGCTGAAAACAGAGATTGGAGGATCTGTACCTACAGTACAGAGTCTGAGTTATTTTTTAATCCTTCTAAAGCACCAAATCTCAGCCAACCAGGGGCCTCGGCCACAGCCAGTCACACAACAGCTGAGAGGCCGTCCTACGCCACGTCACACACACTGTGGCCACGAGTCAGAGTGCAGTAAAAATTTACATGGGGTGTGGGGCACCACATGCTTTTCAGCTCCCGCCAGCTTGAGTCCGGCGTGGGTTTTCAGAGTTGCCGTGGTAACCAAAAAAAGGCGAGGGAAGGATGGCAGGCACCTGGTGGCATGTTCAAGACGCCTTTGCACTGGGGAACACTGAAACTGTCATGTGACATTTTGTCACCTTCCACACAGTCCCACTTCTTCTGGAATATTCTGTTCCTGAACCTTTCCCCCTGCCTTGTGGAATGGTATTGTCTTTAAATTCCTGGTACCAGTCCAACTCCAGTAAAACAGTAGGCTATTACTTTTCTGGCCCCAATATCACCTCATGAGAAGTGGTATAACCTTTTCTGTAGTAATCATGCTTCCATCTCTGCTGACAGGAGATGCACGTTTTTGAGAATCAATATTGGCGCAACGCGTGAGGAAGCACTTATTAAGCTGCTAGATAAAGAACCGTCGAGCCAGAGCGGAATATTTATCGTGGTAATTGCTGTCGGCGTGGCCGGGTTGTGAGGCGTTTTGAACCGTGCAGTTTAATGAGCCTGGTGCTGGAAATGAAAGCGGTCTTGTACGAAACTCAGCGTTGCCATTTCTGCAAGCTTTCCGCGCCGTTTGCTGGCTCAGCTTGCGTGGAAACACCTCCGCAAGGAATCAAGTGTTTAAACTGTTCCGATGTTTCACAGCACCGGCAGGTGTCCAGAACAATCATTGTAATGACACAAATATTAACAAAGATATTTTATTAACTGGATTTCTATATATGCCTACTATAGGCTATAATTACAAAGTAGTATTCTTCTGTTCAATTTTGAATTGCAATTTGAATAAACAGAGTGCATGCATAATCATAAACAGCAATTATAAGGCTTTTAAGATAATAAATTTAATTATATATTTGGAGGCAATAAATTGTCCATTGATTCCCAAGTGCATACAAAAGTAAACAAATTTATAGAATAACGCCAATACTGGCTACTGCAAAATGCTTTAATATATGGGCTAATTACGTGGTCAGTCCCGGTGGTTTAGGCGCGCGCAGGGCAGGCTGCGGGGTGACGGTGTGAAATTCCTACCGCGCGTGGGAAAGCAGCCCTGCCCAGATTCTGTCCAAAACTGCCTCCTTGCGGCGGACCTCGGGATGGCCACAGTGTGTCATCATTTTATACGGGTTACGCTAAATAACTCAACGCCCATGTCTCCGGAGTCAATTAAATGCACTTTGTAATATGCTACAACTAAAGTATAGCTTACATGTGACATAGACTATTTATTAAACCTGTACCGTTTTGATGCTTACACAAACAATGCGTACACAAAATTCTTTTATCAAATATACGCCGTTATACAAGACGAAGAATTGCATCATCGTGTAAAATAACCACGTAGCATTCGTAAAAATCTAAATAATTCCATCGAAAACAATAAAATTAGCCTCTACGTTTGCAGGGTCTCCGCGTGTCCGCCAGCGCAGTCGGCAATCCCCATACCTCCGCAGACACCCACCCTGTACCATCCATTTCAGCTTGTTTATGGGCAGCGCAAAGTTCTCACCTTCTTTTCGGGTTGCACCCTCTGAACATATAAAATTCCTGATGCGTTATTACACTTCTTGTGAATAATGTCTTCATTCATCTAAAGTCATTCACCATGGTAGAACGGTTATTATATAATATAAAGTATGTCTGCGGTACAGTACAACGTGTTGACTGCTGTACCATTTGTCAAAATATACTGATTTACCCTAGTAAGTAATATTAATTAAGAAACATGACAACTGAAATACTGTTTTTGTGTATTTCTCTGCTCAGTATAGGAAACCCTGACATCAAAGAAGTAAAAAGGATTCTGTTTTCAATCTGTTTACTACCGTTCGGTAACCCAGTTCAGACGTTCTATTTTACAGCTTTTCCTTTACGTTGCTTTAATTTTCCAATCTATAAAACATTTTAAGCAAAATACTCTCTGCGTTGTATCTACTGAGACGCACACAAAATACTTAATTCTAATATGATATGAAAAAGTATCTACGTAGCCATGTAAGTTCTCGTCTTAAGCCTACACTTTTATTGAAATTACGCATTCGCATGATTGCAGTTGCCACCTCAATACTTGTCATTTTAAAACAACAGATTTGATTAATTTTGTTAAACAATTGTATTCTTGAAAGTTTAGTAATCCTGCACCTACACAATCAGGCAATTCGGAGAAAGAAATCTGTTAAAACAGATTTCGTTAATTTTATAACGAAATATGAAGATTATATTATCTCTATAAAACAATACATCTATAACAAACTAATTAGGTCAAGGATGACAAAACAGTACTTTTAATAAAATCGCACTGTATATAAGACGATAAAGTACAGCGCAAAATCACTCCTTCATCCAGATTCAATATCGCAAGCACAATCACAGGCTTATATTTCTATCATAAAAATTAAACCGAGCGCAACAGTCTTGAGCCCCACCTCATCGCCCAGAACTGCATATGGACCTGTCACTTCAAACTACGCTGCTGCTTATCAGCCATCTACTGCTCAGCGCTGCAAGCGTATTCACTGAAGCGCTGTCCGTAATTTGTAAGACTGGCAAAGTTTATCAGCAGCCGGTAGTCTGACGTTTATTGAGCACCAATGAAAAGGTACAGGACACATATACAGCTGTGGTCGGCTTCTAAAACTAATTATAGGCGATATACATTAATGAATGGAAGTTAATATTTCTCCATCCATCTTCTCGTTTCATGTAAACTGAAAAGCTCATCTTCTTACCACTTGAGCGCCTGACAATATTTTCCAAAAAAGTGTTCTGCGGTGCGACCAACCCTCTCTTTCCCCCGGGCATTCTGCGTTTGGACAGTGTTGGTCAGGATGGCTGATCTTGCAGGTGAAAAAGTCAAGATAGGTATGTTTCGGCAGGATGGAGAAAATCATGGTAACGTCGCACCGCGGCTGACTCCGGGTCTCCGTGCCACCAGCGCTCCGAAGCCCTGCAATGTACTCGACTCGACAGGAGAGCGCGCATGCGCGGCTCCTCTGGCGCGATTTGGCTGAGAAATTCCCAGAGCCGGAACGACATATTTAATGGGGTTCACTGGTCTGAACCGATGTTTAAATTTCAAGTTTCACATTACAAGTTTTATTGTCACCTGAACTTGTGGAAAGTTGCATGGGGGGGGGGGGG
>JAODKC010000028.1:15029840-15055391 GCA_026777985.1 Mormyrops attenuatus
CCGCCCCCCCCCCCCCCCCCCCCCCCCCCCCCCGGCCCCCCCCCCCCCCCCCCCCCCGCCTCGCCCCATAGAACAAACAAAACAAGATACTGCAAGAAAATAAAAGGCTGTGATAATAAATATAAATAATACATATGTAGTGCAATATGTGAATGGAATAATTATTAAGATTATTAAAGATATCAGAACAATATAAAGTGCTGGCAAAGTGCAGGGAGTAAATGAAGAAAATCGGTACAATACAGGTACAAGTCAGAGTGTGACTCGGTGGATTAGGATGAATGGAAGGTTGAGAGTTCAAATCCTGTGATTAGCAGAGTTGTCTCACCATTGGGCCCTTGAACAAGTCCCCAGTTTCTACAGGGATTGGCTCACCCTGCTCTCAATTATATGTGGCTTTGGACAAAATAATCTACTAAATAAATAAAGGAACCTGATGGCTTGTGGAAAGAAACTGTCTCTAATGCAGGTGGGGCTGGCAGTGATGCCTTAGAATCACAGTATAGGGCTGGTCTAGAGGTCAGGTTGGGGGGGGGGGGCATGCACTGGTACAGCGCATTGCCATGGCCACCACACAATGAAACACTTCGGGTTCCTGGTTGGCGACCCCCCAGGCTGACACGAGGTGTTACGTGGGCGTCCCCTTGGTCTGGTCCAGCCTCTTGGGTCCTCAGCAATGAGGATCCTGCAAGCCGGATCAGCCTTTGGGAATCGTGCCACAATGCCGTAGTGCCGTAACTGACATTCCATCAATGCAGGTAATGTGCCTCATTTCGGACTCCCTGAGGAGCCGCTGAGTGGTACCCAAGGAAGAGACACAGTACCAAAGGAGCCCAGTCTTCATCTCTGGTCACAGGACATCGTCCATGTCTCACGGCAATACAGCAAGACAGGAAGTACCAGGACTCTAAAGACTCGGACCATCGGACTCTTACAAAGATACCCGGAGAATTACACGCTCTTGTCCAACGACCTCATGATCTCCCATGCTCTCCCAATCCATCTAATGACTTTATGCAGTAGGAAGAGTCACCACATGAATGTCGCTGCTAAGGTAAGTGAACCTCTCCATGAGGTTGACACTCTCTATGCAGACAGACACACTGCTGACGGCTGTGCCCAAGAAGTCACTGTGCGTTTTAAGGCAAAACAGGGGAGAGAATCAGCTGTATCAAAGCAAATACCCAGATCACTCCAGGGAAAAGTATAGCACTGTATAAATGGGGTACATTAATAAATAGTCGATCTAAACAAAAATCTCTTTTAAATAACCAAATCATTACATGCATTCACACATAACAGAGGATTCCCTGTTCAGTTTCTAAAGTGCATAAACAGGCTGTGCTCATTCATTAAAAACAAGGCCTATGTCCCACCAGGGGGGGCTTATTTCCTTCTCCTTGTAAGTACTGATCCATCGGCACAAGTTAAATGGGTCACATGGGGCTTGAGGGGCTTGGGTGAGCCTACAAATTGGCATGAATCTCAGCTTAAGTTGTCAGATTAATTAGTATAAATATTGTTTCATATGGAAAGGATGAGTTTTGTCTTTTACTTCATGTATGAATATTAAGGTCACATTTATTCATTGTAACACTTAAGTGCCCTTAATGATTACTTATTGATATTATAAATCTAAATTTAATATGAGTAGAAGCATAGCCTTCCTGCTGTCATGTCCTGCACGCCTGACCCTCATGTCTCCTCCCTAATGTGGCCCTGATGACCCACACCTGATGCTTGTTACCCCTTGTTAATCTTTGTTAGTCCTTGTATTTAAGTGCCTGTTTGTCCAGCCCCTGTCTGGTCATTGACATCGAACCCTTGTGTTGCCCCTGCCCTTCCGAGCTCCATTCCCCGGTTTTGATGCCCTGTGATCTTGTTCATTTCCAGTTTATGTTTTTTTTAGTTCAATAACCCCCGTTTTTGTTTTACCACAACGCCTGCCCTAGAGTCATTCATTTCTCAAATCGTGACACCTGCTCAAGAATTCAAGGGTTTTATTTGTCACATGCCAGGTATACAGTCAGACTATAACCTGCAGAGAAGTGAAAAGTGGGCAACTCCACCATAATAAATAATGTGAACAAAATAAAGACATTGAAAGTAACAATATAATAAATATGTAATAAATAAGAAACAGAAGGTTATACTGAAAAATAAATGACCAGAGACACAGTTGAAATAAACTGTGAGGTACATAAATAAGGGGAGAATATAAAATTAGAACTGTCATTTAAATATTTAGTACTGTTTTGTTTAGAAGGTAGAAGCTTCTGAGCTTCTCAGTTCTTGCGCCCATGAAGGTCCTACATCCACCAACCCACCCTAGACATTACGGCCCCGTTTACACTTGGTTTTAAAATGTATCTTGGGGCGATAGGATTGCAAGCAGACAGCTGAGACACTTGGCTGTTTACACCTGTGTCTCCAAGATGTCCAGCTGACAGCTTGTGTTCAGATTTCATTACTGCCTATGTTATTTACACTTTAAGGTCAATTGGCCCCATGCACAGTTAATGTGATGTCCTTGTTGGGGGCATATCAGGTCACATTAGTGTTTAGACTACAAAAGATATGTGGTCAAATGTGTCCCAGGCCACCTTGTCAAGGGATTGTTTCTCATATTTAGTGCTGTCCAGTTGTGATCTGATTACCCAAGGCATGTTTTGAAACCAAGTGTAAACAAGGCCTGTTTCCTTAATTCTATGTGTTTGACTGAGCTTCTCTGCAGTTCCAGAACCCCGTCCTTCTCCGATACCCAAAGGTAGTTAACAACGGTTTTCATTTGCCCAGTAGGTGACAAATAATCATCATGTATCAATTAAGAAATGTTTTAGGTTGGACGGACTAGCAGAAAACATAAACATCTTGGAAAAAGGCGGTGAATGGCATACAGGAAACAGGAGCTGTGACCGTAACACTGCAGAGCTGTCGGTCGGCTGTAGGGTCAGAGAGCGGTGAGTTATAACACCAGATCATCTTTAACGTGGGAGGGAGGTGGGGATGATGCCCCGACATGAAGTAACAAACTAACAAAATAAAGGGTAGAGTTACCCTTTAGGCATACTACTGGGTCCACTGGAAATGTGAAGTCACTGTGATGCATCTCTCTTTACCAAAGTAATGTTATTTTGTGGCATTATTTATTCACTGGGAGCGGCGATATAAAGTGTCCTTTAGATTTGAGGTAGTTTTAAAATATGATTTAAAAAAGCAATTTTTTTGCCAGTTTTTCCATATAGTCGACTTTTTTGTAGGATATGTGTGAACATCCTATAAAAATTCTAATCTGTGGCATAGCGATCTCAAATTAGTTAAAAAAAAAGTAGAGTAGTTGTGTTTTTCACGTTTATGCTATCTTCAGCAGACCAGCAGTGTAGTTGTGTTTAAGTAAATAAGCCAGCAAATGTCACTTTGATCATCTTTTAGTGACTGATGGAAGAAGGAAGAAGGAATTTTCCCCTATCACTTCCCCCAAGCTCATCCTGCATGTTATCGAACCGTGTCACCTGACCGAAGAACAAATGGTGGTAAAGAGGCCAATCGCACCTTGGCAACAGCTGGGTGCCATCTTAGCTGCAGACAGAGTCGAGACAAGAGTCAGCCAGTGGGTCCCACAAGAGACGGAATTCACACAGCTCACCACATGCGGCAGTATTAGACACTTTAGTTTAACATTGGTAGTGTGGATACAGACATACACATAATTTAATGAGCAGCCCAGTGGGAATGAAGAGATTACTTAGGGCAGAGGTGTCAGACTGCAGTCCTGGAGGGCCTGAGCCCTGTGTAGCTTAGTTCTTTCCCTGTTCCACCACAAATGATTCGGCTCAAGAGCTATGTGGTAATTAGGACAAGGAGTTGAATCAGGTGTGTTAAATGAGGGGAAACCCAAAAATATGCTGGGCTCCGGCCCTCCAGGACTGGAGTTTGACACCCGTGACTTAGGGAGCGGAACAAGCAGAAAAGGGTGTGACCACAAGGGACACTGTTAATAGGTAGGTAGGTAGGTAGGTAGATAGAGAACTTTATTAATCCCTCGGGAAGGTTCCTCCAGGAAATTCAGTTTCTAGTAGCAACATAGCACCATACAACATACAAACAACATACAGTCACACATAGTGTGTTTATATAGATTGCAGTTTTCTGACCTTCTGTCGCTGATTAAATATTAGACTTAATTTAATTTGAATTAAATTCAACAATTTAATATGCCATATAATTTTAGTGGTAAACAACATTTTGCCCCTTTTGAAAACTAGCTCTTTGCGGCAAGTAAGTTCCAATGCAAATTTTCATTATCACACTGAAAGGGCCAATACAGACTGACTATTCAGAGAGGAAGTCCTTAAACAGATGAACATTTTAACTAAACATTGCCTCTTAATCTCCCAAGCAACAGCCAGTTCTCAACGCATGAGGCTGACGTTCCTAGGATTGCTGCCAGGTGCTTGGGTCCGGTGTTGCCATGGAGATACCTGCTGAAGGCGACCACCACCGGCAGCAGCGCCTGTACAAGATATACACATGAATTAACATTAATATCAACCTATTGTACTTGTAGAAGTTGCAGAAACAATCATTTAAACAATGACCTATAGCAAACCAACTGCCAGGCATATGAATAACATGTACTGTGTACCGAAACTAACAGGTGCTGTTCCAAATGTGTCCTCCAGTGTCAGTTATTATTTTGTCAGCCAATCTTCATATGTCAAAACTTCAGATTAGTCTTGCGATGTGCCAGACTAATAGTTTTGCAAGTACGATTTACTGAGTATGTAAGACAGGCCAGACTCAAAAAAACAAAATAAGTTTCTTATAATGTCATTGAAAGTTGCGTTTTAAATAAGCCAAACTCCCTGAATAACAAAGTGTATAAAAAGGTGGAGGTTGCTTACAGCACAACAGTAAAGTAGAGAACCCCCGCTCCCTAATCGAACCCCAGTCCTCTCAGCAGGCTGTAGCTTCCTGCGGCCTGGTGACCAGAAGCAGGTATCTGTGCTTCTGCTTCTTCACCTGGCCGTTAGCCCGCTGCAGATGTCAGCAAGCCGGGCTTGTACTGGCCAGTAGTGCGGGTCGGACTGTGCTATAGTGACGGTGACTCCACCCACCTCCTCGGGTCAAGAAGCCATCTCTGTGCTCCTGAATAAAATTCCTAGTTTCAATTCCTAGTTTAAATTCCTGGGGCTAGGGGGCAGATGTCCTCCTGAGAATTTTAGTTTTAGTTCCTGTTTTCGCCCCGAGAGGAAAGGTCTGCATCAGACCCACCATTGTTAGGATGTGGCCCTGCTGTCCTTTCTCGGAGAACAGTGCTCTGTGCCTTACAATGGCAGCGTCTGTGGCGTGACTTACGAAGCATGACCAATAGGTGTGTGGTGCTAGCAGCTGATTTGCTCTCTCTGTCCTGTATTGAGGAATCTGATTGGATGGTAATTTGTCTAGAATTACCATAAACAGTATTGCTGGTTAAATTATGAATCTTTGACACAAGACAGGCTTGATTGGGCTGAACTAAAAAAATACACCCAAGCTATTTTTACAAGGATCTTCTTTTATTCTGAAGCAACCTTGTTATTTGGTGCCTCTCTGATACTGTCAGTCAGGGCTATGCTGGTGTGGTAGGTGTCCCCATAAGCACTGACAAGAGCCTTGTGGCATCCAGAGACCAATAAACAATATGTAACATGAAGCAGAGACTGGGAAATCGGAGCAATAAAGCCTAATTAGTGGCTTTGGCTTTCAAATGGGGCAACCCATTTTAATTGTGCATGGTACAGTGAGCAACATCTCCTTCTCCTTTCAACGCAGCTTTAAAAAGCCTCCTCTCTGTCGCCGGGTTGAATGCGTGTAGCGTCGGAACACGCGAAGCCTGCCTGCATTCCTGGCACGGAGTAGTTTTGGAGTTAATAGCAAGAAAAATTCTTTTGGCCGCGATAAGTAACAGGGGAGTGGATATTTTTAGCTGCATTTAAGCATTCAAGCGCAAAGATGGGTAATTTCAATACAAAGAATACTTTAAAGCCCCAGGGCATTATATCACTGTTTTATTTTGCCCTCCGTTGTGTTTTGTTAATGACGCCTCAGTGTCTGATGGTACCTGTGTTGACTGGACTGTTTGTCCTCATTCACATACTATATAAGCAAAAACCAAAGTGGGGGCGTTTAGCTGAGTGGGAGGTCTGGTTCCAGTAATAGCAGCCCAAAACCAGTGTGCCGCCTAGCAGGTCAGATAAAAACAGACTTGGTTCTGGTGACTGGGACCTCACTCTCAAGTATCCCCATCACTGTGTGCTGAGTGGAGCTCCTATGAAAATGTGCTCAGCTGTAACTGGTGGCAGGGGGGGGTGGCTGGCATTGGTAAAAGTTGTCAATGGGGTTGTGGGGGGTTTGGCACCAGTGGGTTGCTAAGTCGATGCTCACTCTGAAGATGCCTCCCTGGGCAATTGCCCATCCATTCCTAGGATCCACCACTGATTCCAGACCAGATCCTTCTTTCGACAAGGGGGGAGGTGGAGGGTTGGTCAAGAAGTATTAGGGCAGACGACTGCTTTGACCATAATGACAAGTGTTCTCGTCTCTCCCCAGTCACCGGTCAGTCTGATGTGGCTCTCTCCTGGTGGGTAGTTCTGAACTGGTCCAGTCTCTGCATCAGGGAGAAAAATTGCTGACAGATGCACCAGGGCTGGGCCTTTGCCGGCCTGCCTGGGGCTGAGGAGCCTGGGGGGGAGGTGAAACTCCAGGACCCCCGCAGCTTCACCTGAGAATCATGGCTCACAGCTGGCAGCACTGTTTTTATGTGATATTCCAGCCTGCACTAGTCTCCCGCTTCCTCACCGCTCTGTCACATTGGCTACATCAGTGTTCATTCATTCAGCTGCCACGTCCTCAGCCTCCCATCCACACAAACGATTCTCACCCGCTCCCGTTCCCCGTATCGCTTTTTCAGCACCATCTGTGAGTTGGCTGTTAATTAAAAAAAGTAATTTGCCTGCAAAATTGCTTTTCCGTCGCAGTCGAATTATGTCATGGCGGCAATTAGAAGCGTTTTGTTGTTTCAGACATAGAAGTGGTCTTACAAACCCTGCTAATGATTTTTTTGTTCTAGGAACGTTTACTGAGCGTTACAATTAAGGTATGGAAATGTTCAAAGTGTCCAGTTTTCCTGATGTTTCCAGAACATTATCCCGCTGCTACAATTTAGAATAATAATGCATAAACAGATAGAGGGTATGGTACAGCGGTGGGTAACATGGTTGGGCCACCCCCCCGAGGATCATGGGTTCGAGGCTGGATAGCATGTTTGTATAAATATATCATGCTTTCATAAACTTGCATTTCATAAAAAACAATATTGTTTTACATTTAAAGGATGGTCAAGTAATAATGTTATTATGCTAATATTGACAGAACCCTTATTAAAATATAATACATGGAATTTAATGTTACTGTAGGAACGTTCTCTCCCTATTTTGAGAGGACCTTCACTTAAAATTGGCTTAAGTTCTGGGAATGTTCTCTGTTATTGATGGGAAGGCCAGAATCCCAGAGATCTCCAACTGCGGTCCTGGAGAGCTACTATCCAGTAGGTTTTCTATCCTACCTGGCTTCTGATGAACCACACTTGTTCCTGGTATTTACCTGAGAACTGGTGTGGTTCATCAGAAGCCAGGCAGGATAGAAAACCTTACTGGACAGTAGTTCTCCAGGATTGGAGTTGGAAAGCCCTGGTGTGGAGTCTGTGTTGGGTTTGCTGGCCAACTGCCTGCCTAGTGCAACATCCCCATGGAGATGTGTCTGCAGTGCCTTGACCATGGCATTAATCAGTCACATCAATCAGGAGTGTATCATCTACTTCTGGAATCTCTCTTCACTGCCACAAGCCGATGACTGCTAAAAATACCAAGTCAATCTGGAAGCCATCCATAAGCCCACGCTTTGGGACACCAAGCAATTGGTTGAATGATCATTAAACAAGAGCTAAGGAGGATCTAGGACCTGCTCTCTTGGGGTTCCTTTGTATCTCAAGCAGCTTTGGTTCATGGGAGGGATGGACTAATCATAGCCTGATGTCCATCAGGCTTAGCGCTGCTGAAAGTGATACGGTAATTACCTGAGAGGTGCAAATGTGGTGAAGGGAGACTCACGTGGCAAAGAATCGGCCTCCAAGGGGCATCTGGAATATTACCAGATTAGAAGCCCTTGGTTCTGAGTTCTCAAGAAGAACCAGATGGAAAGGCTCAATTCTGTATGGGTCCTGCTAGTACAGCTGCACAGAGGAGTTCAAAATAATTTGAACCTATGGACAGGTAGAGCGTGAGGTAGAACTCTGCCAAATTTAACTGATCTACATACTGCGAGAACTGGGTCTAAGCAGCTTAAATTTTCCTCTGCTCTGGCTCCGAATTGCTACCTGGCAATTTGCACAGCACTGGACAGCCACAGTGGAGAGTTATAGTAGCAAAGTGTATGTGGTGGTGGGGGGGGTTGTCTTTTTTATGTAATCGCCTTTGTCTTTTTTTATGTAAAATCTTCACAAGCATTGTTGCCATCCTGTTTTAGCAGTTAGAGCGCGATTGTGCTGTAATGTACGCGGTTGGGCGTGTGAAGCCATCTTCCTCTTCGTTTTGGATGTGTGTTCAAATTGCAGGAATCCCTTATAATGCTTGTAGACCAGAAGTGCCTTCGTCTGGAGCCATTTAGCGCGAAACCCTTCAGTCAGACAGTTTGTTTTTACTCAGGTATTGATCGCACACCGGGAAATCGATGGCATGAAGGATGAAGCTGTAGGAAGCTGACATATCCCCAGCCTCCCCCTGTGCTAGAAATGTTTCTCAGTTAATTATTTGGGCAGGAAGTGACCACCTCCCTGGCTGCGCATATTATCTGCATGTTCTGCTGTTGATGGCACAACAGAAAAATTGAAGTATTTATGTCTGAATGCTATAAAGCATCTCCCAACCCAGGTCTTGGGGACCCACAGACAGTCCACACTTTTGATCCCTCCCAGCATAAATGCTGGCAGGAAGCTGGGAAGGAGCAAAAATGTGAACCAACTGGGGATCCCCGAAGACTGGGTTGGGAAACATTGCCCTAAGTGAAATAATAATATGAGGAACACTTGTCTGTGGTCCACAGGAGGGCTGGAGCAGATTGAAGCGTTACAGCTTGGATTACGCGGATGTATCAGGCTATAAATAGATTAGCATGAAGTTGTCTTTCTTAAGTGATCCCTTAAATGCATCCCTGGACCAACCTTTTATCAGCTCAGGTGAGGAAACTGGGACTGAGTTTCTTCACTTCAGGTGGTCATCTGTGACAGTGTTAAACCGCCAGGTGAGGGATTTGTAGAGACTCCTGACCAAAATTCACTGGCCCGATATTTTTCCCAGTGTTAATAACTCCCTGGATATCCATCATTCCCGTAGCAGTTGTCGAAGTCAGCCCCCTACCACACTGATTGTTATTCTGCTTGCATCTGTATTTCCCCCACAATATAATAAAAAATAAGAAGATAATGAAGAGGATATAGTTTAGACAAAAACAGATATGGAGAGGTTTCGGATTATTATTATTAGCCAGAAATACAGTCAATGCCTATGTTTACTGGTTCATCTTTGTCAGGTTACACCATGCCACACCTTTTGCACTTAGTCAAAGACATACCTGCTCCCTCACACTCACCACTGTCACATTCACTCCAGGTTCGAATTTGAAGCAAACATGCAGTGCATTCCCCTGGGAGCATGTTTCCATGCATCGTTGCACGTCATCCCACAGCCCCTCAGGTTGAGCCTCAGTGACTACACAGACTCACCCATGGGCATGGATTTGATGATGCTCGACAGAGCTAAGCCCCTGAGCAGTGAAGGAATAAGTTCTTAGCAACACATATATTTTATGTTCATTTTCGAGCTCTTTGCTCATGCACAACTGTCATTTTACAGCTTTCAGTAGCAGAGAAAAAGATACAGTACAAAAAAGATCAGAAAGTAGAATCACAAGGAGAAAACTGACATGTGAGGCAATGATGGAGAAACAAAGCTTAATAACACATGATAGGTGGATCATCATGTGCTCTCAGTAAGCTTGTCGTTTTACTTACACAAAAATGTTCTGAGGGCAGAATGAAAAACGATTGGTTTAGAGAGATAACCAATCAGTCTGTACAGGAGGTGGATCCAAGCAACTAGAAGAAATGGCACCAAAACATCTGATTGGTTGGTCCTGCCTCCTCTAGTTGCTTGGACCCACCTCCTCCAGAATCTGATTGGCTATCTCTCTGAACCGATCATTTTTTTTTGTTCGGCCCTCAGAACATTTTTGTGTAAGTAAAACTCCCATGAGCTCTCAGTAACTTCCTGTTTCAAATTACTCTCCATCGTTTACTTTGTTGAAGCCAGTTGGATTTCAGCAGGCTGTGACATACGGCACACCATGAGGTTTGAAGCCCTGGTTCTCTTGACACCATCTACAGTATAAGCCCTTTGAGAAAAATGCCAATGTTCTTAGTAGGATAGGGTCATGACTGCCCATCTTCGCCAGAATGGACCTGACTGACAGTGACAGCGCTGAGCAGTGGGGCACAGAGAGAAGCAATGTCTTCAGATGGCAGTGATGCACTCCGTGGTCTTGGTGACACATACGCCACAATCGCACCGCAGGGCCACGGGATACGCGTAAAAGGGGTCCACCTTATCGGAGCAGTTGGGGAGCTTGATGGTCACCAGGCGGGTCTGATTGTAGGTGCACACACGCTGGTGTGATTCGATGAACGGGGGGTCCAGAACTGGCTTCTGCGTGGGCAGGAATGGAGAGAGTCACAATCACACATTTCAAAACATCTCCCTCATTGATCCACAATACTGTAGTGCAGAGGTGGGGAACCTGATCCATGGAGCGCTGGTGTGGGTGCAGGTTTCTGGGATGGCCTCTCAGTCAGCCAATAAAAAATTCACTGACCCTTCATGGAAACAGGTTCCCCTCCCCTGTTGTAATGTGTACATGCTGGAGGTGAATACTTCAGGTCCAGAAAGTAAAAATCCAGACCAAGATTTTATTTCAACCAATCAGTTGAGCATAAAGAGTCACAGTCACAGAGAACTCAGCTGGTTGGCTGAAAGAAAATCCTGGTCTGGATTTTTATTTTCTGGACCTGAAATATCTACCTCTGCTACTGGCTCCAGGCTCCTGGCTTTTAGACAGGAGGCTTTGTATACCACAGATTTAATGACTGACATCCTCCTATCGGCATTCTCCTCACCTCCCAGGTTTCACAGCGCCCCCAGCAGGCATCAGTGGTGATGTGCAGGCCCCCACAGCCAGGTTTCTTAGCCAGGAAGGTGAACTCGCGCACTGCACAGCCAATGAAGTGCCGCAAGTTGGCGGCTGGGGCTTGTCCAGCCATCCCAGGGCTGAGGGCTGCCAAGAGCGCCATGCTCCACAGGAATGTCAGACACCACCTGCAGATGTGGAGGACACACTGCACAGGATGAGAATCCAGACAACAGGGGCCCTGTCACGTCACACTCACACAATGAAATGACCCTCTGCTCATTTTACTTTGCCCTGAGCCTTTGCATTTATAGCAACAGTAAAGAAGAACAAATAAGCACTTTCTAGTGCTCTGGGCTGTACCGTATAAAGGTATGAGACGCACTAATCCCTAATAATGGCATTGTGTTGCTCCCCAGAGCTCCAAAGCTCATTATTTTATGTTCCCTCCAACACAAAGTGTTCATAAATCAACAAGATCAGTTAACAGAAATGCATAGCATCACCACTCAGCTGTAATGTGGCTGGTCTGTAACGCATCAGTCTGTTTCCACAGCTAACCCACTGGCATTGCTGCATTAATGGCTCTTATTGGCCTGATGAGTGACAGAGGACACAGGCATTCGGCTAATCAGCGTAGCGACAGCTGGTCAGTAGCTCGTTTTTACTGGGTACAGCCCTGGTACAGTTTTGTACCCCAAGGAACATTAATGTACCCCCAAAGGTACGAAAATGTTCCTCAGAGTCCATTTCTGTACCTTAAAAGGCACATTTTCTTACAGCTAGTGTACAATTGCTAGACCCTTGAGGATTCAGCCCCAGTGACAAGTAAATGTACCCTCAAAGATATACACTGGCACTTTTTTCTGACACTACACCAGGCTAACCATTCCCCTGACCTCGAGCAGTGTATTTCACCTATATCTGTAGCAGTATAAATGGTTATTAACATAAAAATAAAACAACACCAATTGCATTATCCACAGAGTAGTGGGGTTCCCTGTCTGCACTCACCAAGGTGTTGCACTCCTCAGGGTGTTCATCTGTGGTCCAAAGCTCAGGGCAGATTCTGCTGAACTGTATCAACTGCCAAAGAAGACCTGGTTGCAGACTCGTTCCCTGGTTTTGTTCCTGCAGTTGGCGTAGTATGGCGTTTTATACAGGGGTGAGCTGTCAGTCAAGGCGCATCCTGGGGCAGCTCTTCACAGAGGATAATAGTTTTATTATTGAACTTAAAAACACAGGAACATGCTTGTGCTTGCCTGATCTGATCACCGGCAGTGACCTCACTCTGCTAAATACCTCAGGTCCCACTTGCATTCTCCTGATTACAGTAAATGCCTTTATTTAGAGTGACATGCTGAGCTTTGGTGTCAGGGTGGCTCAGTGAGTAGCACTGCCGAATAGAAGCTCCAAGTTTGGGTGTTCTCCCTTCTATTTGTGGAGTTCCCATGTTTTCCCTGTGTTGCAAGAGTTTCCTGAGGGAACTCTGTTTTCTGTCTGTGGTGTATGTGCATGCATACACCCTGTGAATGTGTGTTCCCCAGCCTTGTGCCTGCGATATAGGCTCCAGGATGCTAGGCAACCCTATTCAGGATAAGTAGTTTGAAGTAGGATGGATGCATAAATAGGAATGGATGGATGGTTGGACATGCTGAAGTTCGAGTTTCCTGCTTTACTTCCTGAAGCTACTCAGGTCTTGAAACATGGATGTCTGGAGTCTTGAAGATATGGATGCTTGTCCAGGGAATTGCAGCTAGATCCCTCCATGTGCTGTCCTCAGTGGCATCTTGCTGGCGTTGCATCTGCAGGGCCTTTGGATGTGGCAGGCTGGCTCAGCATGAGCATTTGAATGGGACCACAGGCTAATAACCAGGCAGTGTTAGAGCGTGGAAGTATCTGGTCCCATAGGCAGAGGTCACAGGTCAACCACACTTGAGTCTGGTGTGTGGTTTGTCTGGAATGTCCTGCATTGCCGTGCCCTGCACTCATCCCATGAACAGTTGAAGTCCCACATGTGGTAGCAAGTCCCAAACCCTACTACTCTGAATCTACATTTTATTGTTAATCCCCCTTATTCTAGGCAAGGACTCCCTCCCTGCCTAATCATGCCCTGCAGCCCTCTTCCACTAGGGGGGCCTTCCTCACCCATCCCCAGCATAACATCGCTAGGCTCATTAGCCTAATGGATAATAAGTGGCACTTTTGTTTGCAACCAGCCAGGGGTAAAAAACAGAAATCCTCTATGCGTCCTCCCGCTGAATGGTGCTGCCAGTCCCGAGGTGAGGCCTGCCGCCTGGGGTGGCTCACCGTTATGCACTCAGTGGCGGGTCACCTGGAAACTGAATGAGCTCCCACACACAGGGGGAGAGATCGGAGGAATCGATGCCAGAGCTCTGGGGCTGCCTTTGCTGGCAGCTACACGACTGCCTGAACACCAACGTCTGCGTGGCACTGGCGCCGTTGTCAAGTTTGCCCATAAAATCACAGTGACAGATCTGATCACCTGCAAAGAGTCAGTGAGGATGACAACCAGCAAAACAGAAGAAGTATTCATCAACTTCAAGAAACTTGGTGGTGAACACACCCCTAATTTTTTAGGAGGAAGAACTGGCAGCTTCAGGGTTTCCTGGCGTCCACAGCATTGAGAACTCAACATGGTCACGTATCACCAACAACATGACCCATAAGCTGAAAGAGAGCTTCTTCTTTTACAGCTTCTCCAGAAACGCGACATAGATCATCCTAACCAGGGCGATCACAGCCTGGCCTGCGTCACTCACAAACGCAATGACCTCCATAAGGTTACACACACAGCCCAGTCTATCACAGGAGATGGTCACTGTTCTGTTCAGGACATATGTGAAAAGTGGTGCTTCAGGAGGACCCACAACATCATCAAGGACCATCTGGCAGGCAGTACTGCAGCATAATGATTCCGATTTTTTCTAATATATTGCATGTTTCTTCCCTGGTCTTTTCATGTAAACATGCCAAGTTTCAGGGCAATAGACGTTTACATCATTCTGAAAGTGGTGTGACAAGGTTCCATTGAACACTTTAAAATTATTAAAAGGCCCAATGTCAGGGGTGGTCAGTAACAAAGTACCTTACCTAACTATTTTTTCAAATATCTGTTCTTCTTTTGAGTATCAATTTTATTTAGAAACATAACTTTTCTCCACTGCTTTTGAAAGACAAATACTGTACTGTATTTTTGACACAACTGACCACATTTAGGTTCTCGTTACTTGTAAGTGACGCATAGCTCTGAAGTCAGGAGATGAATTTTCTTTTCTAAAATGTGATAGACAATACTATGTTCATCACAGGAGAACCTTTCACATTAATCTACTCCTACACTGTCAGTCAAGTTGCTGTTTGAAAGTTATGAACGTAGATGTGTGTAACTGGGATTTTAAGGTGGGTCGGTTGCTTATTTTTTTCTGAGGAAGTTCTATCTATAGCAATTCCTTTGTCTGCCTGATGTATGCATGTGCATAAATGTGTACACAACACACACACACACACACACACACACGCAGGTTTGTAATTAAATCTTTGTGGGGACTCTCCATTCATTTCTATGGGGAAAACTGTAATCCCAACATAACAGCCTTAACCATAAGTAACCAAACAAAATATGAGACATTTTTACTCTTTTGATTGCATTCACAGATCTTTGTGAAGACCTGAAAACTGGTCCCCACAACGTCAAAAAAGCAGGTTTTTATATTATGGGGAACATTTGGTCACTGGAACATTAAGAAGTGAAAATGACAATGGCTCTAATTTTGCTGAGTTGTTTTGTAGGCATTGAAGCATATTCCACAAGCTTTTTATTCTACTGGTTCTATAGACAAGTCAGTGCATTCAATAGGGTTTTCAGGTTCTGTAAATGTACTGTGGCAGCAATAAAACGATGCATTGACATTACTAAAGAAAATGACTTTTGAAAGCAAGAAATGGAGTTGTGTGCTTAGGGCAGCTCTGCCCTGCGTTCAGAACAGGAATATGTGGCCATTGAAAAACATTGGCACGTTCGCTTGGTTATACTGACCTCTAGTGTTCATTAAAAAAAAAATCATAAATTAAACCACGGCTAAACCAGGCAAATATGGTCGTCTTTAGAACCGGGTTACTCATATTCTTAGTAAAATATTATCTATATGAGCAAACAGCAGCCATATTGCGGAAAATCTATAACTCATACTGAGCTGCTAAAGCATGAAAAAAATGATATTGACGCACGTGTATAATACATTTACTGACTTGAACCGCCGTCTATAATAACTGGTACCTATTAGTTTCATTGCGAAATAAACACGTTTATGTCAAGTGAGTATTTCAGGGTTGCCAACTTTGGTAAGCTGTAACACATGTTACAGTTGCATGTAACATGTGTCTTTCTCCTTGGGCCTTTAAGTGCTTTGAGTGACCCCCGCTCACAACACATACGATGTTTATTTTGGCCCCCAAACAAGGTTGTGGTCACTTTCGGTCCGTGTCTAGAAATGGACAGCTTGAAAATGTCGCGCTGAGTTTCAGGGCAGGCCCAGACTGACAGGTAAGGAAAGGTACATTGACATTTTATAACAATTACATCTCAGAAAACTACACGCGTAAGGGAGAGTTGGGAGTTTATCATGTCAAAAACAAGGGTCTACTAATTCATAGGTGATTACTATTAGTAACTTATCCATAAATAACGTAACCTGGGTAACTTAACAGTGTCGTGCGAACCGACATTAGCTTAAGAAACAGTGTGACATCGAATGTATTTGTAACAGCACGACCTGGCATCAAATATCCTAAGCCCGCCTGACAGCATGCAGGTTGACGGCCAGCGCTGGCATCCGGCTCCTCGCTGATATATTTAGCGGCCTCCGCCCCCACGGAGGTGTGGGATTCTCCAAATTCGGCCACGGTGGGTGGGACTTTATCTGTCAAACAGCCAACGCTGGCAAATCCAATACACCCCTTTACAAATCATATGGTTCAGCTTGGCATATGTGAGCGATTTGGTCAGCCGGACTTCGCAAACTCTTTCTGCCTTTGATTTCTGTAAGTATTCCTGATGAAGCTCAGAAGTGCTTTTCGAGTCAGGTGTTTTGTTAGTGTTCTGGAGAAGCGAGATATACAGTTGGATCTCTGTGGGGAATTAGCCGGGTCTTGACGTCAGGCCAGTAACGCAGATTCAGACTGGGTTTAAAGTTTCGGCCTATAAATGTAGCGATACTAACATTAACGTTTGGGCACTTTGATGGTTCCTTTAGTTCTACATAGTTATTGCTCCACTGATATTATCTGTGTGACTCTATAGACGCAATTATGAATAATGGATTGAGAGGGCACTGGTAACCTGCTAGTGGTGTTTTTTCCCAAGGGCGGACTCCTCACCAGGACCGTGTGGGTGCCGGTGAGCTATTCTTAGGATGTCAGGGTCGCATCATTGCCACTAAGGGGTGCCTGGCATTAAGGTACAGCAGCACAGGAGGGCACACAGAGGTCAGAGAGACACAAAACACAAAAACTAGCTCCTCTTCTTGTTGTTATGGATCTGATGTTGGTGACATTTGAGTCGGTTTGGTTGCAATGTTTTCTTTTTGCCCAAATGAAATTGTGTGTATGTATAGAACATGTTTAGAAAGTAGATGGATCAGAGAGAGAAGTGCATTTACAAAGTGCCTGCCGTTATTAAGGGAGGTCACGTCCTTTGCCATTTGTGTATGTCAGTGTGTGTCTTTGTAAATATGTGGGTATGTCTTCATCTTATAATGTTTTTTTGGAGGCTTGCTCTACCAGTAGCCCAGGGTGTAACAAAAATGTTGGGGAAAAAGTCCCACAGTTCAGACTGAGCTGACAGGGGAAACGGTACACTGGATAACCTCTGAAGCCCGGTCACTAGGCGGTGACAGGTTCCACATCACAGCTGGCCAGATGTGGCCCACTGCTGCTTGGAGCCCGTGAGACCTCCTTATATGGACTCCACGGTGCACAAAGCAGATACCCTTATCTTGAGTGGGTCCATGTTTTTGTGAGTTTCATATTTCCTACATTCTGAAGCGCAGCGACTTAGGGAACTGTTTCTATAAAGGGTCCAACAGCAACGTCCTACCTGCCTATATTTGCCCAGACAGTCTGGGATCTTTGGTGAGCCTCAGTTAAAATGTTTACTGCTGCTCTGTGTCCTAACCTGACTTAAAAGGATGCTACTCAGCTACTGTTGAATCTGCTAGGTGAGGCTTATATGCTGCTGAACCCATGAAGACAATGGGCAATGGCCATGTCTATAATTATAATGGCCATGTCTTGTGTCTTTATAATTTATGGCTAATTGCTATGTAACTACTTCTATTTGTGGTTTTGTGGGATTTTCTCCTGTGTTGACTGTGTTGCATTCACTGGCTGCTGATGAGCTGCACGGTCATCCGTCTTTGACAACCAAGAACAGGCGATCATATCAGTACAGTTTGTGAAATGAAGCTGAATTAAATAAATAACAGAATATATATTTATCCTATGGGGGTAAATGAGGTTCTCTAGTAGAACAGCTTTCTTTGGGGACAGGGTGGGATGGTTTGATGGAGTGAATCCCTGTGACTAGGGTGAGTCACCATTCAGCTGTGTAAAGAACAGTCCGTGGCCTTCCTGTTCATGTAGCTGTGTAAGAGTGAGGATCATGCAAGGTGTCACTCCCAACCCCACTATGATCGAGCACTTAAGACTAAAAATATCCGTAAGGAGAATGGAGCCAAATCACTCTTAGACTTTTTAATGCTTTCGCTGCCTGCTGTGTTGGCTGCCCTGCTGATCTTTTATTAATGGGCCTGTAGCTCTGGCCGCTCCTTAGGTATTGCCATCACTCAATTCAGTTTATTTGTAATCATTTAAATTCATTCTTTGGTTTAGTTGCCGAAACGAAACTCCAATGGTGAGCTCTGGAATAAAAAAAACATATATGCTTCACTTTATCCAGACCTGTCAGTGTGTGTGGGGCTGGCCTGCTGGATCCGGCGTCACGTTGTTTGCTCAGCAGCTGTTCATTTTCCATCCTGGAAATGGCATAGAACATGTGGAAGCCATGATCAGTGCACAGTGAGTTTGTTGTTGTTTTAGCTCAAGTGGGAGTTGTACAATAGTAACCCTGTGAATCATTTGGCATTACAGCACTGCCGCCTTTGCTTTCCCTGCTTTGGGAATTTAACAGGGTCCTGTGAAGGTCTTATCCTTGAGTATTTTGCAGGGATTGGGCAAGCGGAACAATGTATGTTTGTGTAACGGAGCTGAAATGTACTATCTTTGCCCTGGAGGTGAACACCACTCACCAAACTGTAGTCTGTATGATGCTGAATATCAGCACTGACCAAACAAATCTTGAAACATTTAAACCCAAGTGAAGCTCCAGCCAAAAGAATCCATCCTTTCAGGGGCTGCTAAAGGCCTGGGGGAGTGGAGCCCTCCGCCTCTTCAGTCAGGCCTTTGTGGACACGTTGGTGTGGCCTGTGAATGTTCATCTTCTGTCCATTAAATCGGTACCTTCTTTTATTAGTTTGTGTTGTTCCAGTGCGGCCCACTACAAGCTACCCTTCTCAGGCTCAGTCTTTGCTTACGAGTATGATGGGTGACATTTAGTGGGGGGGCGGGGGTTGGTGGCACTAGCAGCGCTTGGGTATTAAAACAGCTGACTATAAGTTCCAGATACCATAGATTCCACACATCAGAGAGGCAGAGAAGCGAGTCACGCCTGTAACTCAGGGATGAGTGTGCTTGTTTATGTGAGAGCCTCACACTCTGTCTTATCAAATAAATACAGGGAGGGTTTTTATGGAGGCAGGTGGGGTATTTTAATTTCAAAATAATGTTTATTGTGCCCTATTATAAAAGGGGCTACATCATGGGGTGATCAGTTAACTTCCAGGTTAAGTGTTGGTTTTTTGCGAAGTGCAAATTGAGCACACTTCCAAATAAACTTCTTACTATGTTCGGCAGGGAGGCGAAAGGCAGAGTGGTCAGAGGAGTGTAATTGAAACTAAGCTTTTAGAAACAGGTGTTCTGTATTTAGTCAAATGGAAGAATGTGAGGTGAAAGGACAGGCCTACTGCAAATACTGGAAATCATTTTTCCTTTGGTGCATTTTGACTTCAGGCTGTTTTTCAGAGCACCACATACAATATCATAGAATACACTAGGGAGGAATATAAAATGCCACCTTTAATCATCTTGGCAAGAATGGAAAGTTACCTTTTTATTATCAGTAAGCTGGTTTCCCTGAAGTCCTCATCACATGTTGCTCTGTGGTCATTTAACACCCTGTGTCATTCACTGTCTTTTGCTTCATTGCCAACTTTAATGTTGGGCTAGATGTGTTAGAAGTATTATAATGGTCTGGATCCTGAGTAGCGCAGAGCATCACCTGAGAAGATATTTGATTACACAGTGATTATACACCTTGTCTGTAGTAGGACTGCATAATATTGGAAAAATTTATATTGCAATATTTGAAATTTTTGCTTCAGACATTGTGATATTTATAAAACGAAAAAAGTAGTTGAAAATTTACCCAAAATAAACTATAGCCAAATAGAACATAGCTTCCAACAGAGTCTGTCAGTTAAGTCGGTGGTGTTTCCACGAGTTGTGCCAACAGACAAAAAGCAGTGCCGAATTTTTTTTGTTAAATTTCTCACAAGTGCACCACACTGTCTATGAGTGTCACAAATTAAGGGTGGTTTTTAAAAAGACTTAATATATAATCTTGAAATGGAACAATCATTAAAATTGCAAAGTTTGTTGCCTGTGACAGAGTAAAAATGTTTTGCCGAAACTTTCAGGCGGTCTCAACTCAGCTGTCGCGATCTTTGCAGTGTGACAACTGCATGTGCATAACATGTGATATCCATATTAAAACTGCACATTGTGCATTCCCAGTTTACGGTGTGTAGTGCACAGTGTTCCCTGAACTTCTGTGACCAAATGCTCAGGAGATGGTGAATGAGAGCGCTGATTGGATATATGAGAGAACTAGAGAGAGCCAATGAAACAGCTGGTGAATGTGTTCATCCATGTGTGGTATATGACACCGCTGTGATGCTGCATTGTGTTACCTGTCCCTATGTTAACTTACCTCTTTGCTCCTGTCCGATTGCATGTTTCATCTCTGTGACAGGCATCCTGCAATGCACCCTGGGACTTCTCTGTGACCTTGTTTCCCTGGAAGCATGGCATCGGACAACCGGGCAGGACAGGCTGCTGAAGAGGCAGGGTCTCTCCCGCTGGACATCGACAACATGCACATGCTTCTGCAAGGTGAGTCTGAGAGGGAGGACAATGCATGGGGGTTTTCTACTCAAACATGTCTCTAGGGTAGCCTCTGCTGGTACCATAGGCATCAAGAAGGTTGAGATGTTATCATGCACAGCTCATTGGTAAACCTGGCATATACAGCTGCCTGAGGTCATAGCTAGAGGTCAAATTGCAGAAAATAATCTTACTAATCTTTGGGGCTTTGTTGAGAGGCGCAGAGCCACGCCTTCTTAAGCTCGTTCCACTGGGGGTTCACCAAAGTGCTGTAAAGGAGCCCTATTATGGTCATTTTCACTGTTCAGAATTTTATTTTTGGGGTTGTACTAAAATATATTTACATGCTTCAATGTTCCAAAAACACATTATTTTTCTCATACTGTACATCTCCAGTATGAGAGTACATCTCCAGTACTGTACATATTCAGTCTGTCTATAACTCTGTCTTGAAACAGTCTGATAGATCCACCCATGATGAGATTAAAAAGAGTGGTTTCTGTGATGATAGGCTCTGGGCCTTAGACTTTGCAGACCATTTGCATGTACATAAAGCTATATAACACACTAAAGGAAAGGGAAAAAGAAACGCATAATAGGACCCTTTAAGTCAGGGGTCACTAACATGGTGCCCGCGGGCACCAGGGTGCCCCCAAGGGCCACGTGAGTCGCCCGCGGACCTGTTCTAAAAATAGCACAACTCACCATTGAGCTGTGTCTCAAATTGAATTTTATCCTATTGCTATTCTTCTTTAATCACATTTGCATTTACAGTGGTACCTCATTATACGTCCGCTTTGGATATTATAAGTCCAACTTAGTATACGTCCTGTTTGGACGCGAAAAAATTTGCTTGGTATACGACCTTTGTTTGGAATACGACTCGCGTGCCAGAACTTGTGTGGGTCAAAATGAGTCACGACACTGCGCACTACCCTTGTTTACCTCTCTCGAGACAAAGCCACGACTGCCCACGAGCGTCAGTACACCATTTGCTACCATTCAGTGAACAACCTGCGCTATAACTCTCTTTTCATTTATTTCATCGAATTGCTTTTGTATTTATTTATTTAAGTATTAAGCAGTATTTAAATTATTTTATACAACCCCATCAATGTATAATATGCCAATAACAATTGGATTTTGTTTCATGGGAACGGATTAATCATTTTCCCTTTATTTCTTATAGGAAAAATTTGTTTTGTATACGTTCTGTTTGGTATTAGTCCAAGGATCTGGAACGGGAGGATGTATACCGAGGTACCACTATATATAGATTTGAAAATGGCAATATCTAAAAAAAAAAGCATTTAAAACATGTTTATTATACATGATTTAAGAAGAGTGTATCAAACTGGTAGCCCTTCGTATGGCTCAGTACCCGTGAAGTAGCTCTCAGTTTCAAAAAGGTTGGTGACCCCTGCTTTAAGTGGATTGATGCTAGGTTGTTAGCTGTCCATCACATGCAGGATGGTCACGTAGCACAAATGTTCAAAGCCCAGTACAGATTCATGCTGGGAAAATGAGCCTACCTGACTTTATGGTTGTCCTTCATGCAACGCACATTCAGTGACCACAGTGTCTCATTGTCATCACAATCAGTTACAAGGTTTGTTACCCAGTTAAATACTTGAATACGAAGTTACCAATATTTTTGCTTTATTTTCTGAAGCTGATTATGAAGATGATAGATAATTGTGGATAAAGAGCATGTGATGGAACAGGGAAGAGCACCAGTCTGATAAACCTGACAACTGATAGCATGTAGACTTAACTACCATGTATCAGATATGTATCTCCACCAGACAACCACTTAAGCAACTCTTTCGAACTTGGATGACTTAAATGACCATAGTAATAGCAGTACACCAGAGAACCTCATGTAGAGAAGGACATGTTGGAGTTCTGTCCGTAAACAATTCAAGTTCTTATCGAATTTCATCTCAGGATTTTTCTGTTTTGAGTGTTACAACCCTCACAGGACTTCCAACTACAGGATGATAACTTAATCAATAAATAAAAATGTTTTTAGAATAAAATTAAAAAAAAACCTCCTGTGTTGGGAAAGAAAAAGATCTTCTTCTTGTACCCAGTGGATCTGCAGACCATTGAGATGTCTCTGTTAGTATCCATGAGACAAGTGGGAGCCCGGTGTTGGATTTCATGGAAGAGCTGCCTGAAAATAGCTCAGAGACTGACCCCAGCAAAGGCACGTAAGAGTTGGCAGGTAGGCAGGTTAGTGGAGACCCTGTCCTCTTTCTCTGAATCAAATCTAGGGAGCTTAGGAAATATGGAAGGTCTGACATGCATAACATTGTGATTCATTAATTTTCCAAGACGCACAGAATATTTCAGTTTACAACCTGTAGTCATGAATGGTGTTATTGTGATTTGTTTTCTTGGTCACAAACAAATTTCATCCTGAAGGTGACCTACAAGCCAAAACTTATCTGTTGTGATGTGATTAACCAGTTAGGTGTTTTCGGAAAGCAATCCCTAAACTCTTAGGGTAACGTGCATTCAGTAAGCAATCCATAACCTGTGAGGGTAACGTGCCTTCAGTTAGTAGTCCATAACCTGTGTGGGTTACGTGCCTTCAGTAAGCAATCCCTTACCTGTGAGGGTAACGCACCCTCAGTAAGCATTCCCTAACCTGGGAGGGTAAAGTACCCTCAGTAAGTAATCCTTAACTTGTGAGGGTAATGTGCCCTCAGTAAGCAATCCCTGAAAAGGTTGTCCAAGCTGCTCATAGCTGCTAGCCACTGGCGTGTAGCGCACCTGCAGCGATTTTGGGTTTTGCCATCGAAGAAAACGCAGGTCAGTTCAGCCGCGCTAGGAGACCAGGGGAAGCACTTTTTTTGAGTGGTTTCCCTGGGCTGTAGTTCCAGTCATAGCTAAGTGTCTGGTGGTCAGTGTCACCCAGGGGCATCAGAAGCACTTTGAATGCGGGGGGGACACACTGGCAGGGGGTCTGGGGACCCTCCCCCAGATTTTTTTTTATGAATTAGATGCCATTTCCTGCATTCTGGTGTATTTTTAACAGGTTGTTAAACACGTAATTTTACCTACAAAAGTCACTTAATTCAATGACAATAAGTCCTCATTCAACTAGTTCATATTCATCAGCCTGTTTTTAACTGCTACCCACTGCTATGCCTAAGATAATGAAATGAATATGACTCAATTTATCACCAACAATGAGTGCATATGAGGGTATATTGAGCGCATATAACAAAAGAATAAGGTTTTAGCAAAAGTTGGACATTGTGAGATGGCAATAGGGCTGACGTTACCTCCTCCAGCAGCCTGCACCTTTACTGTCTATGGTCTGCACTGACGATTCACTTCACTTGCGTGTGGTGAGTTGTTGTAGGTAACCCAGAAAACCTGGAGTGGTATTTCAGTGGTATGTGTATTCTCATATCGATCAAGTGGAACAGATTCTTTCGCGAAGCAATAGAAACAGTGCTGGGTGAACTAATATTTTATGTTAAATGTGGGGGGGCACAAACTAATAATTATGAAATGTGAGGGGGACACGTCCCCCTCAGATTTAATGGCGGCGACACCCATGGTGTCACCAAATAACATCCCGTAAATCTGTTGTTCGGCACATTCATCTTGTGCACTTGAAGCCGGGATGAATGTTTTTGTGTAAATAACACTCACCCGCTATGTTATAGGGTGCGAAGAACCCAAAGTCAGTGCACCTCACATGTAGTGCAGTGTTGTGCCAAGCAACAAGCTTGTTGTCGTCTGCTTTGCATTGTTAACAACTGGTGCAATTCATAAATTCAGATAATTTAGAGATTGTCATCAAATGCTATATATGTAATATATACACACATACACACAAGCACATGCTTACATACATACATACATACACACACAAACTCATCTATATGTACATATTTATATATATATATATGTGTGTGTATATATATATATATATGTGTGTGTGTGTCTGTGTATATATACTTATATATCTCCTTTGTACTTGAACTTGCTTGTTTATCTGATTGCAATTCTCGATGAATTATCAGAGATTAAATAGAATACATATTTCACCACAGTCCTTAATTCCCCTACTGAAAGTCCACATTATTTGGTCCGCCAACAGTCTGCTCCTGCAAAATGTGAAAATCATGTGGCTACGACTCCATACATAAAGCTTGCAGGTAGCTTAAGATGTTTAGAAGTGTCTTATAGGCTTCCCAAGCTGGTTGGGGGCACATCTTAACTTCAGAGCAGTGTATTTGGAGCTGGGTCCGCTGCTTAACTTTAGCCCAGGCTCCAGTTTGCTGTAAAAAGCAGCGTAAGGATCAAATATTTTTGCCGCACTCGCTTCCCTTGAGCAAAACCAGCAATGGTCTCTGAGACGCCCCAGGTTGTGTCCTTGGCCTGACATTTCACTTCCCCTGGCTCCGGGTCTCTGGAAGGGACACCTGGGCCACGTGAGTTTCCAGAAGATGGGAAGTCAGGAGGCACGCAGATGGATTAGCAACATGATGAAACATCAAATGACCGTCACTGTGTGAGAGACATTTCAGAGCTTGTTGAAATTGACTTGCCTGTCAGCTCTGCTGCTAAAGAGAGCCTAATAAGACACTTGTAGGTTACATGGTTAGCAGGATCGGTTCGTGCCATCTTGTGCACATTGAAATGGCACTTGTTCTGGTATTAGCCTGCAGATCTGATGCAATCGACGTGATTCAGCTGTTGGATATCATGAGGATAGAAGAGTTATTAAGTTAGGTTTTCTCTCAGGGTTATGTACCCGACCAGGCAGGATTTCCTATTTCAGTGCAGGCAAACTCATATCTACAGCTGTGACTGAAAACAATGATGCAATCTATTTTCAGATTCCCTTTTAACAGCACAAAAGTTTTCAAGATGTTTTAGACCAGGGGTCACCAACCTTTTTGAAACTGAGAGCTACTTCACGGGTACTGAGCCATACGAAGGGCTACCAGT